>OY804576.1:121900279-122500279 GCA_963680875.1 Bathymodiolus brooksi | reverse complement strand
AATGATATTCATTCTCTACATGATACTTACTATATAGTACAATGAATTAATACCATAAGCTTTGACCTCTAACACAATACAGATCTATATGAAATAGGGGTTTCAAAGATTTTTGTCATAGGAGGTACTTCTTAAATTTTAGAAGGTACCTAAAAAATTAGGCTGAGGACCGTAAGGGGTCCAGGGGGCAGAAGCTCCTGAAATCTAGCATTTTGTGGACCAAAAAATGTACTTCAGAGACTGCAAAACATTAAGTGTTTTTGAAAGAAAAATCCCATTAACTTTCTCTTTAGAGTTCAGATTTCACCAAGAGTGAAGATCATGCATAATGGATTTTTTTCCCCAATTTCTTTATCGAATATTTCACTTTACAGACTTCAGCCAAGATTATTCATGGATAGTCCGCCATATCTTTAAAAAAAGGACCATAAAGAGCTACGGTTCTGCAGCTAGGCTTGACCAAGCCATTGTTATCAAAGCTTAAACTTCTCAAAATTCTTTTGTTGGCTTTGTCCTTTTCTTTTTCACAATATCTTGGCTTGTGTGGTTTTTTTTTACTTTATTACCAGTAATTAAACTCATCAAAGACCATTGGCACAGATCAAGACATATAAGTGTCATAATTAATGAAACATATAAATTTAATTTGCAATCATCATTAATAAAATTTATAATTTTAATAAATAGATCAATACAAATATAATTAAACAAAAACAATATATATTGTTACTTTCACGACTTAGGTGCAAAAAAAAAAATGTTCGAACAAAAACGATTTGCGGGAAGACATTTATTAACATTTGAATCACAAAATTTAAATTATTTTGGAAAAAAAGTGGGGCCGGCGTTTTGACATTACATTGTAATTCATATTTGAGCCATGTCCGGTCCTTTTTCAAGATTTCTAGTAATTTTCTATCCCTTATCTCCTCGTACACCCTTTTAAAAATGTTTTTCAGCACACTTTCATTTCTGTGAACAACTGTGGTAGGGCCCCGTCAAAATATGTAAATAAATTAGCCATAGGCTTTTATTTTTTTATACCAGAAGTTAAACAATATGGACGGAGTTAAGCAACAAAACAGTATGCCCCAAAATGATTCGACCCTGGGTTTTAAATGGATAAAAAAAATCGCACAAAATATTGTGTAGTCATATATTCATAATACATAATGATCATACTTATATTACTGAAGATTACACTAGTTTGTGTTTGAACATAATTTGTAATCGGTCATTTTTTGTTTTGAAATGATGTCAGCTTTGTTCAGGTCAGAGTTTTACACAAGGATGAAAAGATATTGGTGTGAAAACATATCTATTTACCGCATGCGCAAGCTGCTATTTACGATTCTAAGGTAAAATTATTTTTAAAACAGGGAATATCCTGTCAACTTGGTCGTGACGCAGTTGTTCGATTTGAATGCGAGAATTCAGCAATTGACGTGATCATTAATTTTTTATGAAAAATATTCCACAAGCCTATCGTACTTGTGGTTTTGACCACCGCTAATTTTGGGGGGATTCAGTAATTTCTGTCGGTACTATACACGATCTCAGACGGGTAAAAGTACCGGGTACCTGCCCACTTTGAAACCCCTGATGAAGGACAAACAAGTACAAAATGATATTCATTCTCTACATGATACTTACTATATAGTATAATGAATTAACACCATAAGCTTTGACCTCTAAGTAGGAATATCCTTCTTTCTTTTCCAACCAAGACATGTCATCAGTGATTTCTCTATCCTCACTTTTCTTTATAAGACTATGATAAAATGACAAGATATATAAATTTGATATTTTGTTCTATAATGTATCTGCTTAATATTGTAAAAAAGTTAATACAATAAAACGTGTCTAAACAGAATGTCCTTGGGACCAGCTTTTGTGTTCGAAAAAGACAGGTGTTCAGTTCATACAGATTAAATTAACAAAGATTTGCAATATTGGGACTTTATCAGATTATACAGGATTCTGTTTTATTCAGGGTTTGGTTTAGACAAGCTTCACTGTATATAAGTTGTATAAAATACCAGATGTTTGGATGAGCCTATACCAATCATTTGGTAATAAATTGTCCATTTTTTAAAAAGTATTTGCACAACATAGTTCCGTGGTTTGCTATATCAATAAATCAAGTCCAATTTCCAAATCAGCATACAAACACAATCTTGGTATAGGACTATATACAGTTTTGGTTCAATCATTTCACTTGTTTATGACAAGATCTTTTAAAAAAATTCAAATTAGGTCCATTGTTTAAATGTGTCTTGTGACTGCAGTCATCCTGACTTCAAGCCAAACCCTGTCCTACTCTCTCATGCAGTGTTCTTGGAAAAGCAGTAAATGCTAATTTGACCTGACATGGGACCAATGATCTACCATGCCTGAGGCTAGCATACTAACCATTACACTACATAGGCGATTAAATTAGCACATCATAAATATTAATGTTGATGTTGAGATCTATGAAATACTAATCTCAAAGTTATGAATTTTTGACTATATCTTATGGATACTACGTTTGCACCCCTCCCTAATATTGAATACTTTAAAAAAAAATAATTATATATTTCTCCGATAATACAAAAACACATCATTCACATCTTAACAGATTACAACTTTACTCACTTTTTTATTGTATTTATCACTGGAAATGACGGATGGTTGGAGAGATAAAATGTTATTAAAATACACAAACTTATGAAATTATGTATTCCTCCCAGCACATAGATAGTAACTTTTACTTCTGGATACCAATACTGTGGTATAGCACTAAAATAGAAAACAAAAATCAATCATAAGGAAAAATAAAAAAAATTGCAAATAAAAAAAATAAATATTCTAGTTATCTTTACTAAGTTATGAAGGTGAACAGTGTACATTTTACTCGTTATGACAAGAAACTTTTATGTTCAGTAGTGGTTACATTAGATCAAATCAAAAGAAATGAAATAGGATTCTGTGAGAGGATTGTACACAGAAAATTCCTGCAAAGTAAATGGCCCTGCGATTTCTAAGGAGAAGATTTATTTGTGAAAATTTCATAGAGAATATATTGTAAAGGATGGTAATATAACTGAAATATTGTTGAAAGTGGTGTTAAACACCATATCACTAACTCTGTAAAGGATGAAAAAGGTCTCTTTTACCTGAAGCCAGCTAAGATAAAGAAATATCATACATTACAAAAGTGGGGTCCATGTTGCTCATCTTCTTAGTTTTTTGTGTTGTTCTATTATGTGTCTTTATGTTCTGAGTTCCATGTTGTGATGTTCGTAATGATTTTCGCATAAAAAAGACATTCGGTTTGTCTTTACCTCCAGTTGTTTGCAGGTGTCGTATTTATGTTATTTGTGTTTGTTTGTACATAGTGGTGTCCAACACATTGTGCTGTGTTTTTGTATTGTTTTTCTACGTTTTGTGTACCCTATGTTGCCAGTTTCTCTGGATTGTCCATTTTTGATTGCCGCTTCGGTATTCTCTAACATTTATTTATACATATTAGGTATACACATATGTTTTGAGTTCTATAAAGTTGCCCTTGACTTACCTGTATGAATCGGCAGCTCCACTAGCAAGTGTCGGCTGTCTCCAGAATATCATTATCAGAACTGCTATGTTGAAACTTAGAAACACAGCTAAATAGTTCATAGGAAGCCTGCAATAATTATATTGTAATTGATTCATTGATTGGTGTTTAAAGCCAACATTAGCAGTATTTCAGCCATATCGTGGCGTTAAATTGTAAAATCAACAAAAATAAGTAAAAAAAGTGACATGTCTATGGTGTCTGTGTCAAAATCACTATTTTAATGTTATTGTCTCTTAGTATTTAATGATATTTTTTTATACTCAGCAACCTCTTTCAGTGTTCTTTTTTAAACCAAATAAAATTACATTTGCATATTTTGCTTATATAATAAAAACAACCTGCATACATGTTATACCTATGTGCCTATGTTAAAATTAGATGATGAATGACATTACATGCCAGCATCCTTCTGTATCTGTAAGATGAAGAATAACAATCAAGTGATCGTATCTAATGACAAGTGGGTAATGTTTTAGCTATACCATGGCAAGAACAAGTTGCATACTTAACTTGTATTTCGATGAGATGATGATGAGGCCCGCTTTGTACTAGACCAACATGCTTTGTTGGATTTTAATAGTGCTAGTTCACTGAAACAACAGTCTGTGGATAGACATGTCGCTTTACTCAGACACATTATCATGATTCTGTTCGTACTCATTAATATTGTGTGCTTAGCAGATAAGCAGCAAATACCAATTCTATAGTCTTTGGTTTGAACCGACCAGGGCTCAAACCCATGATCTACCACACTCGAGGCGAACAAGGAAACTATTACACCGCTGATGCATTTTTCAAAATTTATGTAAATGTGATTATGCATAGTACTACCCTTCAGCACAGTATGCATATAATAAACCATACCATAATTTGATCATTAATCTGGCTATAGGAATGGCATGAATTTTCCTCTGATACTGAATATCATGTATAATATCACTAGCCCAGTCCATAAAATCACGGATCTTATTACTTGGTGAAGACCGGTCAACTTCATATTTAAATTTGTCTTTGATTTCTTCACGAAGGACATTCTGTAATTGAACATAGAATCGTCAAGGCAGTGTATATATATTTTTATCTACAAGCATTGTTTTACAGATCATTTTATTGGTTTTAAGTGTTTTGTATGAGTTTAATGGCACTAGACTTATTGTTTGCCAATTCTCCTAACTTTAAAAAATATTTACCTATAATAATTATATACATGTGGAAAATACTTGCATGGCTGTATCATTTCATTAAGAGGGGAGGCTTGAGCCCATAAAATTAGCTTAACCCCACTATTTCTTATTGAATTGTCTCATGACAGTGAGCGATCATGTATATGTGTATTGGACCAAGCCATGACAGTGAGCGATCATGTATATGTGTATTGGACCAAGCCATGACAGTGAGCGATCATGTATATGTGTATTGGACCAAGCCATGACAGTGAGCAATCATGTATATGTGTGTTGTACCAAGCCATGAAAGTGAGCAATCATGTATATGTGTATTGTACCAAGCAATGAAAGTGAGCAATCATGTATATGTGTGTTGTACCAAGCCATGAAAGTGAGCAATCATGTATATGTGTGTTGTACCAAGCAATGAAAGTGAGCAATAATGTATATGTGTGTTGTACCAAGCAATGAAAGTGAGTGATCATGTATATGTGTGTTGTACCAAGCAATGAAAGTGAGCGATCATGTACATGTGTGTTATACCAAGCAATGAAAGTGAGCAATCATGTATATGTGTGTTGTACCAAGCCATGAAAGTGAGCAATCATGTATATGTGTGTTGTACCAAACAATGAAAGTGAGCAATCATGTATATGTGTGTTGTACCAAGCAATGAAAGTGAGCGATCATGTACATGTGTGTTGTATCAAGCCATGAAAGTGAGCGATCATGTATATGTGTTTTAGGGGTATCAATTTTATCTGTTTCTCAATTTTTCGGAATTTTTGGAACTCTTGCAACAGTATCAAATTTTGTGTTTTTCATTGTATTCCATAAAATGGACCTCTAATGTCATTTATACAACATAAATACCTTATCTTCAACAGGGAAATATATCTTCTGTAGAACATCATTTTTGAGTATTTCTATTGATAGAGTATTCTCACTGAAAAAGTTCCATGCTGTTTCTTGATCTGAATCTGGTTTTAGAAGTGCTGAAAAAAATAAAATATTTACTATAAGCAAGCTATTGAATATAGATCATACAAGTGGAAATTGTAATTATCTGAATAATGAATCTATGTTATCAAATTATTAGTAGAGTCCAATAGCCACCAACCTTATGATAGGGATCACACCAATTATTTGTTTATGTTAAATTAAATATTAAATGAAGTACACAATCATATTTCATTTAAAAAAACAGTCATCTACAAATACAAATACTCACTTTCCTTGTTCACATTTTCGTCTAAATCACTCATCCGACACAGAATATGGAAGTATGTAAATCCTACTTCATTTATCATTCCTTTTAATTCCTCAAAGTCACAATCTGTCTTCTGAAATAGTCAACATCAAAGTCTTTATCAAAAAGAATTATGAAACTGTCCTTCCAAATCTTACCTTCCTTAATTTGTTTTTGTGAGGTTTTTTTCAGAGTAAAACATTAAAATCAATAACTTTGAAGATTTCTTAATCTAAATCTTAACCAATATAGATTTGTTTACTGGTCAGAACACTTCTATTACAAAAATGAACTTTATCTGACATGTTTGCAACAATTAAATATTTCCGAAAATTTATATAGGTCAGGTTTAAATGCCAAGTGAGCAATTTTTTAGCTATATCATGGTGAGATGATAATGTTCACTGTGTACTTGACCAACAAGCTTAGTAGGATTTATTTTAAATATTGCTAGCTCAATGAAACAACAGTCCGCTGGGTAGATATGTCTCTCTACTCTGACACTGTCTTTGGTCTTGCTCTTTAATGTTCCGTGCTAAGCAGAGAAGTAGCAAATATCAATTTAATAGTCTTTGGTTTGATCTGACTAGGGCCTGACCCAATACTCTACTGTACTAGAGGACAGCATGCTTACCATTACATCACTGATGCGATGTTTGTTCATAAAACCTTAACATTCATATCAGATACTAAACATATTGGTGGAGGGAAACACCAGAACAGATTTAATGAACTGACTAATAAAACTTACAGACTTTACACTTAAGGTGAGTAACAGGAAAATGTTCAACTTTTGACCTCAACTGTATTTAATATGACAACAAAAAGTGACCTACAATTGAACTATGAGCCAAAAAGCAAAAAATTATGTGTCTAATTTTCAAGAATTAAAGAATCCTTGGTAAATCAATATATGCGCTAATTAATTTTTTACACATACCGGTAACCACATGTCCTAACCACAATCTCTCATCCTTTGTGAAAGATACATAGTAATTCTCATTCAAAAAGAAATAGAAGTATTAAATGAATACAAATTTTTTGATGAAATATTTTAAGTCAAAAAGGGAAATAATTCCTTAAAACTATAGGACTGTCGTAAGGATATGCAAATTTATATATGGCAACAAGCAATCATTCTCTGTTTTGAGGAATTCACATTTAAAATGTAGGAGTTGCAAGTACAAACTTTTGTTTATGAAATAAAGTCACAAAGGGCAATAACTCCTTCAAAAATGGTCCAATCAAACTGTGATATTGATATGCAAATCTACATATGGTTATAAGCAAGCATTTTAAGAAATTCCAATCTAAAAAGTACAAATTTTTGTGACTGACTGATGGACTGGATGAAATCAACATGTCTCCCCTAGAAGGAGAGAGACATAATATTACTTACCAGTAAATACAATTTTTTTGATTGTTCAATACATTTACAGAGAAAATTACAGGTAAAAATGTTAGTATGTAGAATAGAAAAATCCAATTATTACAATTGAAATAGTTATTCAGAATTTAAAGCATAGTGATTTTCTTAGTTGTTAATTAGAAATGTTAAAAAAATATATATAAAGAAACAATATTCACTAATTGTTAGTACAAGTTATTACCCAACACACAATAAAAATGTTAAACCCACACTCCAAACACTTGTAAGCAAACAGTTCTTTCTTGGTCAAACTATACAACCATTCCTCTAATGACTTAGATCTCAAAATACCAGTAGCTAGAAAACTGGGAAGAATTTTTATATTGAACAAAAACTTAAGTGTCACTCATTTTATAATACTTTATCAATTTCATAAAAAAAAAACATGAATTATTAATTATTGCATTTATGTGATGCATAAGCTATAGTTTATTTAAAATAAATGCTTCTTCATTATTTTATTTTAGAATACTGTCAGAATTTTGTTTTGCAGTTTCTAAAAAATTAGCTCCCCTGTAAAATACATAACTTAATTAGCAAAAGAAAGTAATGTTTCAAAATGTGACTGTAATAGAAATATTGAAGTGATGTTTATTTGGTAGCTACCCTATGTTTATTTGGTTGCTACCATGTTTATTTGGTTGCTACCCTATGTTTATTTGGTTGCTACCCTATGTTTATTTGGTTGCTACCCTATGTTTATTTGGTTGCTAGCCTATACTGATGATTGTCTGTCTATATACAGACAAGTACTGTTGTACTCTATATATAAAATAGCCAAAATATTTTTTTTATGTTTTGCTCACAAAGACAAGCTTCCATTTTTTTTTTAAATAGAATTCAATTCTTTCTGTATAAATATACCAATTGTGATTATTTAAACTCTGTTTAAATATGAAAATTCTGTACATTCATTTTTGCCAGTTTCAAATTTCAGCCAAAATACCAGTTTGTTTCAATTAAAACATATTTTCCACCTGCAGTATATGCAGTTTTCCACTATATATATCTACCTTTTGTAATATCAAATTATTGTGGAAATTCTGACTGTATCTTGGGTACTAAAAGCTTATACATCATATACTGCATGTTTCATTATTTTTATTTTTTTGGTCAACAAATAAAAGAATGGTTGTTGGTTGTTTGTTATTGGATAGTTCAGAAATATGGAATTCTGGGTAATATTTCTACTTCTGTACACAAAAATAAAACAGATTTGGTTGGACAAGATGAATAGCTGGTAAAGATATTTATTAACAGAACTATTGACAGAATTGATAAATTACTGTAGTGTCTGTTGTTCTTTGAATTACAGCATCTGATTACCTCTAAGTAATCTTTTGCAAAAAATTTCAAAGCAAATATTCTTAACAAGACAGAATGCTTAATTTGTAGAAGTATACACAGATGACAATGATCCCATTTTTTTGGACAATTTGTTAGCCTTGAAAATTGTCCCCAAAAATATTAATAGTAAGGAAAAGCTCAACAAAATCAAACTTTTTGTGGGGTTTAATATCAATGGATTCATCAATTTAATCCAAACCAGTAAAAAAATGTCCTCGGATCAAAAATTGTAAAAAAAAATACTATCTGTAAAACTTAGTAACAATTTATAATGATTTTTTTGTGTACAGAAATAGTAAACAACCCTGAACTCTTCCAAGATCTGAAAAAGCAATTTCAAGTCCATTACCTGTAGTTCAGGATCATCGTCCACACACTAAAGTGAAGATTAAGAAGTGTCCGAAAAACAACATCAGTAAATATAAATATTAAAGTGTAGATCATAGATCCCTCAACACAACATTGGTGCAAAGATCAATTATACAGAAACATACAGAGGCAAGAAAATTAAATAACTGAAATTATCTACATATTTTCTTATTTCAGGTGTACAAAATCTTATACAGTGAACCCTGTCTAAACCGAACCCTGAATAAACCAAAATCCTGTATAAACCGAACTTTAAATAAAGTCCTAATGCAGGAAAAATGTCTTAAATTAACATGCATAAACCGAACACCTGTCTATTCCAAACACAAAAGTTGATCCCAAGGAGGTTCGGTTTAGACAAGTTTCACTGTATTACTTAAAAATGGCCAGATTACAAATCAACACAACAACTATATCATTTGAAAAATATTTTGTGGATTTGAATGGTGGTTTGTTCAACAAGTGAGCAGTATTTCAGCTATATTCATGAGGGGTACAAGTTTACAAACAGTATATTATGTACATAAAAAGGAAGCATTGGGATATGGGACAATGGGAAGAAATTTAGATAGTCACAGGTTAAATAAGATATAATGCTGGGAATTGTTAACCAGGTATATATATATATACATATTACATCACATGAAAAGAAGTTTTCAAAAGTACTCAGATTATGTATAAATGATACATCCTGTATAGCTTAGACCATAATGGTATGCCTGTTTATATATCAAATGACATTCATGGTTAAGATGTTGTGAAATTAAACAACAGTTATACCTGTTTGTTTGTTCAAAACCGTAAAAAATGCTATGGATGTTAAACTAAGCAGTATTACAGATGGGGAATTTTTTTTCTTTTGGTCAAAGATCATTATATTTATTTATCTATCAAATGAGATTCATTGTTAAGAGGTTGTGTAGTTAAAATAAACTTGTCTTTTTGCTAAAACCCATTAAAATGTTATGGACGTTAAACTAGGTAGTATTTTTTTTATCTTTTGGTTAAAGATCATTTTAATTATTCATCAAATGACATTCATTGTTAAGAGGTTGTGTAATTAAATAACAGCTAAATCTGTCTTTTTTTCAAAATCATAAACATGTTTCTGAGCGAAAGTTAACATTTTCTTTTTTCTTGGTCATACATGAGTAGAAAGATAAAAATAACTTGTTTCCTCTTGATAAAGACAGATTTAATTGTAAAACATGATATAAACAAAAAAAAATAGTGAAAATATCATGCTGTCTAAGAGACAAAAACAACGATGCTGAGTATTTACTGATGAAAGTTACAAAATCTAGATTTCTATGTAAAGCGTTGTCTTCAAGTAGTATCAATGAATTTGTAACTTCCATTTTGTCTCCATCTTCAACAACTTTCATTTAAAACGTGCTTGTTAACCAAATATTTAAACACAACATCAAGGAATATGTCAGAGAACTCACCCCTTTCTTTTTGTCAACAATTTTCTATTTGAAACAATGAAATAATAAGCATAGCTTTCTATATCTTTTACATAAATAATGCATTTATCATTTGTGAAAGCATTACATGCTATATATAGATTATGATATGCATAAATTAACTCCTCTCTTTAGGTAACTCTTCAAACAATACTGTTTAAGAATTAGGAAACAACCATTTAACTTTTATAAAAAAAATATATCTTGACCGGAAAGATCCAAAAAATACAAAAATCTGACACCGGCAGTTTTCAAAAAGAAATCTTGGTTAAAAAAAACCCCTAAAGATTAGCACTAAAGCACTGAACCAATAAGGAAAACATTACTCTATACTAAGTCATCAATATTTCAATTGTCATGGTATTTATAATCATTTGTGAATTACATCATCAATATACCCTTTGTACATTCCCAATTTAATTATAAAAATTATGGTTTTTATATATAAGTTACGTCCCTTACAACGAGAAAACTGGTACCAGTTCGAGGGATAGTTTTTGTAAAAAATCAGAAGATAATTTCATAGCAAATAGAAAATTCACAAGTTATTATAGCAATAAAATTTTGAAAAGATTATGTGAAAAATATGTTATTTTCCTATGAACTTTTGCCCATATTAAAGGGAAATAACTCCTATAAAAACACATGAAAAATTGTAATTTTAGAATCAAGTTGGAAATGTACAAATGGTGTACTGACTGCATAGAGGAAAGAAAAACAAGCATTAATTTGACAAAAACCAGAATTTAAACCATATCAGATGAATATCCAGAGGAGAGTTTCATTTTGTTGACATTTTTAACCATTGTGCTCACAACCATTACCCTACTGGTTCATCAGTAGTATGGGAACCAGTATATATATCAAATTATAATCTGGTGTCCATATAGAAAATTCCAAGTACTGATATATTTAAAAGTGGTTCAAAAATTAATATTTCTGACTTCAACTAAACCCGATTCAAATATGCTAAATATATTCACAACTAAATAATTTTTAATTAATCTATCTTTGTACTATCAGTATTCAACAATGTTTATATTTGTAATTACCTGTAAATCTAAGTACGCATCTGTCATGGTATTGATAAACAATGGTGTGTCTAGGTATTCCATCACTTCCTGTGGGGGAAAATTAGATATACATTTAATTAATATTCTGAAGGTTTACAATGGACAAATATAATATAAAAACAAAAATATTGAATAACGTTCCATAATGTTTATAATAAATAAATCTAGGATAAAAATAGAACTTTAATTAATGTTCTGAAAGTTTACAATGAACAAATATAACATAAAAACAAAAATATTTAATAATGTTCCATAATGTTTATGATAAATAAATCTAGGATAAAAAAAGAACTTTAATTAATGTTCTGATGATTTATAATGAACAAGTATAGGATAAAAATAAAATTTTAATTAATGTTCTGAAAGAATACAAGAAAGGAAGTATACAAATGTATATATCTAGTCAAATTGATCACAATTAACTGCTCGCCATCAATAAATTATTCATTTTTGCTCAGTTAAGTCGCTAAAAACAAACTAATTTTGATCAGCTGTTTTTGTTCACTTGCAAATAATAATATATATTAATTCAATGTCTTCAATGTAAATATTATATATGTATCAAATGTACTGAATATATACTAATACCTGTACATGACCATAATAGGTCCATAATCTATTAATAAACATATTGTCTATAAAGTAGCTGGAAAATAGCCAAGTAGCTAACAATAAACATGCTACTTTTATTTCTTAATTAAACCTTTTAAAATAGCTTTTTTCTAAATTTTAATTTTCAACAAATTCCTGCTTTATCTACAGGTGAATAATTTGTTTAAAATCTTTTGTCATTTCCAGTTACTATTTTTACATAATACTTTTAAGGAAGCCCTCTAAAAAACCCAGAATCTTTCAGAAATATAACTAAGATTGATCAGAAAATGTTTAAATACGGTTGTTTCGAATCATGTCAATTCCAACCACGTTCCGTCTTTTTCTTGTCTTGACGTCTGAACAAATCGGCAGGCGACTTCCGGTGTCAGCATATCATAGTCGTAGATGCGGTAGATTATAAGTAATTGTAATATGGAGATGCCAAGGAAACTGATGAATAAATACTGGTGTTTGGTACCCCACTATCTGTCTGATATCAGAAATATATACATAAAGGCAGATGATGCTGACAGCCGCAAATAAAGAAAGAAAACAAATTTAATTCTAAAGAAGTATTTGTCTCTGCATTGAAGTCTTTGATACAAATAAAATAATTTAATTGATATCTCTCTTTTACAGAAAATGTTAAGATTTTTTAAAGTTGAGGATCGAACATTAAAACAGCACATATCGATTGGAGTTTTTGTTGTGTACATTGACACCGGAAGTTCAATGCCAATTAGTCCATCGAAATCACATGATCTGGCGGACGAAAATAACAAAATTTTGACGGAATGGAAATGATTCGAAACAATCGTATTGTAAAATGACAAGCAAGAACAATATGACAATATCGGTACAGTATTCTCTCTCTTATAAGGCCACTACCACCAAAATACCATCCCTGTTATTGGGCCAGATTTCTGATGCATTGAGGTAGTAAAATACTACTAAACTGTCCCCCTCATTGAGAGGCTACCCTCTCTTACAAGGACATTTATTCATTGCATAAGAGATGGTGTAATAGATTCATGTACGGTATGTAGGTAGGACAGAAAGTCACAATATGTATACACTGATACATGTATGCATAATTTTGCTATATGCATTGTCCTTAAAACAGACTGTGATATAGTATCTGGTTCTTTTTGCTGTTTTAAACTTTATTACAGTTTAAGCTATCAACTTGCTGTGTGATATATGTTATTTCTCAAGCACTCGCTATTCAAAACCTCCTCGTTACTTCAGGATGAAGAACAATAAAAGTTTTATTCTTATTTCTTTGTGTCAAACTGTAAAGACTGGTTTTTTGTGTTGGACTTACAAGTCATTGTGTAAATATTTATACCCTTTAACACTATAAAATAAAGTGTCTTCTAACTATCCATTTGCCTTTCCTTTCAATATGTCATTCATTAATGTGATGAACGAAGTATTGAAAGTAAAAGCATATGTATAATAAAAAGAACCCTTTGATTACAGTGTATGTAAAAGGGTGTAATTATTTACAATAGGACATCGGCAAACGAATACGGAAGCATCAAGCCAAAGTGATAATCCAGAAAATCATAGGTCAAAAAACATGGTGATACAGAGATTACACAAAAAGAGACAATAGAAGCAACAAGGACAAAACAAATAAATAGAATTGAACACGAACGCCACAAAAAATAAAGCAAAATTTTATGTTGTGACTTTTTGTCCTGTGATTTTTTATCCTATATGTTTTGTCAAAATGCAAAATTTAAACTGTGACTTTTTGTCCTGTGACTTTTCGTCAGTGACTTTTTGTCTGTGACTTTTTGTCCTGTGACTTTCTGTCCTACATTCACATTATAATATCCATATGAAAACAAATTTCTTAATTCAATATTTTTTTAGGAAATATGTTTTTCTTTATAAAATAATGATGAAACAGGCATATCTAATTATTTATATTCATTGTATGTATTTCATCAGATCAACAATTTCAACCATATATTTACCCAATAAATAAACAACAAAAATTTAAAAAATAGGGGGATAAAAATAAGAGAGTGCTATTTATAATATTGTGCAAAAATAAAAGAAACAAAGACAAATATGAGAGTATTTGCATCTTAAAAAGTTCTTTTTGAATATTCTAGAGTATACAAATTTTGGTTCAAAGTTCTTGTAGCTTAGAATAACCAATAGGTTGCATGCAATATATTGAAGTTTTTAAAATATCAACAGTTTTGTTACTTCACTCCATTGTTAGCTTGTTTAAGAAAAAATATCATATAAATAATATGATTTTTGTTTATAACTTTACCCCCTTTCCAAAACTTAATCTTATAAATAACCAGTAGAAATACCTTAATTTTCAATTACAAGCAAATACACAACATGCTTCCGATATCCTTACAAATAGATGTATAACTATATGAAAAGAACAACAAAATTTGCTGCATAAAATTGAAAATAAACAAAAACAAAACAAATTCAACGTAATTTATAAGATCTAACCCACATCTTGTTTCCACCATTTTCTCCATCAGGCCTTTTAAAATACAAACAAAATTGTGACTTCCTGTGACTAAAAGAAAATTATCTGAAGTGGTCAACATACTTTACCAGCCAAAGTTGGACTTAAATCTAGTATTTTGATAGAAAAAGAAATCTGTATAGAAGATGCAAACACACTCTTCTATAAAGGTAATGTGTATTACATGGATAGGTGTATAATAAAGGGAGATAAATTAAAACTCACCTTTTTGGACCGAACTTTTATTTGGGAAAACTAGATAACAACAACAAAACAGAAATAAACATAAAACAAAATACTACAAGACAACACAACATTAACAAAATGAAAACACACAAACACAAAACACAAAACATGTGCTGATAATCGTGCTACATTTGTATTATGTATGTAGATGTGTATCAAGTCAGCTTTATATAACAAACCATTGTTTCAACGTTATTGTTGGGATATTTATCTTCATTTATCCTACAATTGTGTGATTTTGTGTACTAATAAAAGGGTCAAATGAACTTCAGTGTTATTTTAGTCATGGATTTAATAAAGCTTTTCTCATTCATGTACAGTGAACGGTAAAAAATGGTAACAGTCCAACGTACAAGTGTGGATGTGATAGAGGACAGCCTTATAAACAATTAGAATGATACTTGTTTCTGCTTATTTTTGTGTAAAATTTAGCAGTTGTTTTGAAATTTTTTACATTGCAGGATATACATAATATATGTAATTGTCAATAAGATAAAATTTATTTGCACTCTCTGCAAAAACATCCAGAAAATCTGGTCAAATGCTCGCTCTTCCACCTGTTTCTAAAGCTTGTACAAATAAATTATATAATTTCCAACAATATACAAATCTTGTATATTTATGTTATTGTGATCGCAAAAACAAGAAATATATTTGCAGTTATTTGTGTAAATGAAGTGACATGTGAATAATTATACAACAAATAATTCAACTATGGTAATTTGGCCTAATGGTTTTAGGGAAGATTTTTTTTTAATTGGCAAATCACAAACAAGAACTGCCTATGGCAGCCATATTAGTTGTAGGATCGTCATGAAATATGGAAATGTTGTACAAGATCTCCCATACATCATTCCTACAAAGTAACATTTCATTGTGCCTTCTAGTTTCAGGAGAAGATTTTTTAAATTTCAGCCAATCAGAAACAAGAATTTCCCATGACGACCATGTTTTTTGTCCAATCGGGATGAAATGAGGAAATCCTATAGAGGACCTGCCATAAATGCTTCCTAATAAATGTTGCTTTATTTGGCCAAATGGTTTCAGAGGTGAAGATTTTTAGAAATTGACCAACCAGAAACAAGAATTGCCTATGGCGGCCATGTATGTGTACAGCTAAGTTTGAAGAAAAACAGTTCATTATATAAAGCTGACTTAAAACACAGAAATAGAAAACACAAAATGTGATTGTTCAGTTTCATAATTAACAATGGTAACATAATCTGGATAGTTATAATACTTCTTAAACAATTAAGAAATGTAACTACTTTTCTACCACATTGAAAACAAAAGAAAACAAATTACATTTAAAAATTTATAAAATTTACCACCATTCCACGTTTCAATAACTAAATGTAAAACAAATTTAAATTGAAGAAAACTGTTCTATAATTTGCAATAAAAAATATTCATTTGGATACAATATAAATCATTTATCTTTCTAAAAATAAATATAAATCATTTATCTTTCTAAAAATAAATATAAATCATTTATCTTTCTAAAAATAAACTTGTTTGAATTATTCATGATTAAAGTGATATTACAGGATTCCATTCACTCAACCAAATCACTTACTGAAAAAGATTCCAGATTCTTGATCTAGAAAAATGAATTTTTTTCATCATAAGACAACACAAAAATAATCAGCATTATAGAAAAATAGCAGCAAAAGTACAAACAAATCTTGTAATAAGAACTGTTCAATTTTTGGATGATGTGTACTTTAAATAACATTATGTGCTAAAATTTTGGATTCTATGTACTTTAAATAACACTATGTGCTCAAATTTTGGATTTTGCATACTTTAAATAATATTATATGCTCAATTTTGGATCTTGTGTACTTTAAATAATATTATGTGCTCAAATTTTGGATTTTTTTTAACCTTTTTATATAATCAGACCATAACAGTATAAAAATACGATGAAATTTGTTACTTTGAACTTAGAGCACTATATCAAAATGGATGGTCAAAATAAGTCTTAAAAGTCCATACAAATTGCACTTTATTTCTTATCATTGATAAGAATATTTAGTTTCGAATACACTATATCAATAGGTGAAACAGAGATGAAAGTGCTCACTGATGAAAAAAGGGGAAAATCCCTATACGGTGCTCAAATAACTCTCATTTTCTAGCAGCTTAGATTAAGTTTGCCACATTTTATCTCCAAATATTTTGTTTAAAAAAAAAGGAAATCCAGTGATTTGAGGAAAACTTCATCTCTGAATTCAAGGTTTGTTGAATGACTTGATTGACCAATATTGATTTTTAAAATAACAAAATCTGTGAGTAATTTTAATGATTATGACATAACCTAATGGTACAAAATATAATATATTCTTACAGAAAATCAATATAATTTTAGATGTAAACACATCTTCTTTTATTCTTTTCAAAATTTTTCTAAAAAAAAACACCGCAAAAAAATCTACCATAAAGTTCACCTCAAGCTTTTAAACAATTTCTTAATAGCACACTTTGCTGCAATCCACAATCTTGTAGCTTAGCGAAAAAATAAAAAATAAAAATACCTTTGAAATGGTTGATACGGCACCACCTGTAGAAGTTAGATCATCGTCAGTCTCCCGTGGATTTTCTTCAGTTAGGGATCGTACCAAAGTGGCAATTGATTTTTTCATAATATAAATCTGCAAACAGAGTATATATAAATATGGTCAAACTAAGAATGTGTTTACCTTTAGAAGTGTCCAGGTTAAGGTTATAGTGTTTAATGCCACTTTCAACAATATTTCAGTTATATCATGGCAGCCAGTTTTATCGATGGAGGAAACCAGAGTACCTGAAGAAAAACACCGACCTGTCGCAAGTCACTAATACTTTATCTAATAATGTTGGATCAAGTGCACCTCGCCATGAGTGGGATTCGAACTCACAACTTTAGTGGTGAAAGGCCACAATTTATCTACATTTTTTTTGTATATATAATTTAATACACTTTATACTGGTTACTGTTCACACAGTGAAGATCTTCAGTTGTTGACTTCACATTTATTTTTACAATAAAAATAACATAAGAAACAACAATAAACAAATCTTCGTCTGTTAAGATTGTTTACACAAACTTGAATACAACTTATCTTAGTATGGTTATGTGAGGTCATATGTTGTTGTATGTAGTCTTATGAGTTGAAAGATATGTGTTTATGTTTCTAGTTTGTTTAATTGGGTTAGGGTTAGAGTTATGGTGTTTAATGCCATTTTCAACAATATTTCACCTATATTGTGGTGGTCAGTTTTATTGGGGGAGGAAACCGAAGTACCCGGAGAAAACCACAGACCTGCTGCAAGTCACTGACAAACTTTATCACATAATGTTGTATCAATTACACCTCACCATGAGGGGGATTTGAACTCACAACATTAGTGGTGATAGACACTGACTGCATAGGTAAATCCAACTACCATACGATCACAACCACAATGGCCCTGTTTGCTTAATTTTTTTTCTGCTGAGATCTGGTTATTAAGAGAGGAGGGATCCAAATGACAGACTTAACCTTACTAAAATAGAATTAGTCTGTTTCAAACTAACACTGCTATAAACACTGTATTGTTATCTAATTAATGTTCAAATTTGTTGTGGCTGATTAAAATTTTGCCTAACACTGTCTTCCCTTTCAGTAACATTTTGTGTTGTCTACTTTTTCTGACCTCTTTTTTCCCACAACCTTTAAACTGTCCAACACGAAGGATATGGTTGATATAATCACAGATTTTATGGTCAAATATCACTGCTTGATTTTGTTGATTTCCCTGAAATATACAAATAAATAATGCAATCAATCTTGAATAAGCATGAAATCAAAATGTCAGCTGCTAAACTGAAATTTATATTTTAAGAAAAAAATGTGTTTCAATGAACAAATTAATGACAACACTTTCTGATCTACTGATACTTACAACATAGGATGATAATAAGGATTGGAACTAGTGATTGCTGTATAATACAATTGTTCAGCTATACCATAGCGACAACAAGTTATATTTCTAAGAGAGGTCAATGATGTCTGCTTTGTACTAGACCAGCACACTTAGTTTAATTTTTAAAATGATAGTTCTTTGAAACCCACAGGTAGACATGTTGCTCCATTCGAACACATTATCTGTATTAGGTGTTAACCAGTCTTTGCTCTATCTCCTTAATGATGAGTGCTTTATGAAGAAGCAACAAATACTAGCTTTATAGTCTTTGGTCTTTGGTTTGACCCCACCTGGACTCGAATCCTTAATCTACTGCACTTGAGGCAAGCATACAAACCATTACACCACATGTGAGGTTAGGGTTAATATCCAGAGTGATCTGTCAAAATTCTGGAGAGTACATTTCTTAAACCTATATAAACAATGCTGAAAAAATATGTGAAACCCAAAATCTCATGAAATAATTGAAACATACAGAGGCAGAGGTGTTTAAAAGCTACTTACAGAGGTAAATTCTACCAGAGTATCAAACAGCTGGACCACTAGAGGCAGAGATTTGTCATTGATGTTTGAGTATACAATCTGTAGAAATTTAGTTGTCTCAGCTACCAAGTTAACAGACTTGATGTTGTCTGGCTGCTCTCGTAAATAATTCTAAACATAAAATAAAAATAATTTCAAAATAAGGATTTTTACATATGTAAGTGCAATCTATAGTTTCATTTTAACTATTCTTCAAAAGGTGCCATATTCACATTCATTAAAACACCAACTCAATTTTTCAACTATATCATTGCATCATTAAAACTGTACTTAAGGCTAAAGTTATCAGTAGAGAAACAAACTACATGTTGTATAAAATTTTGCTCTGAGTGTACTTTTTGTCTTTGGTTAGTTAATGTGTCAGCAGTCTTTATACCATACCATTTCCTCTATCAAATACTTATTTATGAAAGCTGCAAATAGTATTAACCTTTTCCAATAGTCATGTGTAACCTCTGACATAATCTTCAACTTGTGGTCAGTATTTGGTAGAAGTGGTTGATATTTGAAAATACATATCCCTAGAAGACCAGATAATATTCATATCTTTAAAAATAATTCATGATGAAAATCCCTATAACAAAATCTAATGGGATGTCGAAGTAGTGATCAGTTCTGATTGATACTTCGACAAGTAATTTTAAACCATTGTGATACCATGGAATGTTGGATGGTCTTTATATGCCTTATCAGAAAGTAACAAAATGATAGAGCAGTAATGAGCTTTATCACCTCTCATGGTCTTATTTGATTTATTAACCTGTAATTCTCTATGTTGATTGTCACACATCAATCCCAGAATCCTCAGCACCAACTCAATGTATCCATCATCCCTAAAGTCAAAGTCAGAGGTCATTTCAATGGCATGCTGCATCAATTCTTGTAACTCTTCCTCATCAATGTTCTAAAATAGGTAAAGTGATATAATAAAGTGAAAATTATGTTGCTAACCCTTTCATGTAAATTTTTAGAAAATGACCACAAGGAGCAAAATGATTGCTCTGTTTCAAGTGATTAGAAGCTAAGAGAAACAAAGATCCAAGCAAATCAGAAAGGGAGATTAGATGGTTTTTTAGCTATAAAAATAGCCTTTCTTATCACAAACTCGAACATGTCTTTTTTCAACATATTAAAGTAGTATTACACCCCATTGCCAGTACATGTAGTTATAAATTTAACACAGAATAACCCGGGTAGTAATTTTTCTTAACAAACAATTCCTCTTCATGCATAATTAATTTCCTAAAACAGTATCATGAAAAGAAAGTTTAAAAAAAGATTGTCAATAATTGTACTAATATAAAAAAATTGAACAATTACCGGTACCTGTTATTTTAATTACCCCCTATTTTTCTACTGGCCGTCATGGTCATAACTGTATAGTAGTTGGATTTCCAACTACCTGTACAGTCAGTGCCTATCACCACTAAAGTTGTGAGTTCAAAACCCACTCATGGCGAGGTGTACTCAATACAACTTTATGTGATAAAGTTTGTCAGTGAATTGTGACAGGTTGATGCTTTTCTCCAGATATTCAGGTTTCCTTCGCCACAAATAAAACTGACCACCACAATATAACTGAAATATTGTTGAAAGTGGCATTAAGCACCATAACCCTAACCCCAACACCTATTTTTCTAACATAAATAGCTCCATTATATGGGAAATTTTTGTCAACCATTGTATGTCTTCTTGTCCTTTTTCTTTTGGCTATTGTATTGTCTGCTCTTTATGGAAGTACAGTTCTGATTACCCCTTTCGTATCTTAAATTTTTTCTTAATCGATATTGAATGATTTTGTATTAAAAATGAATGAACAATTACCTCTATCTGAACTTCAGGTATATCAGCGACTGGAGCAACCTGATTGGCTGTACTGCCTAGTTTGGAATTCTTCCCTGGCTGTCCGTTCAGAAGAGGCTTGGCGGGTTTCAGCAGACGGCTACCATATTGTTTCTTCCCCATGCTGGTCTTTGACGCTCCCATCCTAGAAAGTGGTCTCTGACCTCCCATTCTAGAACCTGGTCTCTGAAAATAAAAAGTATTTAAAAACAAATAAGTTATAGTAAATATTTTCATGGAAAGCAAGGTCTTTTTCATGAAATATGATATGCTTTTGCAATTTCTTGTCCCACAATTTGTGATCATGTCTTCATTCTCTCTTCATAATGTATGCATATTTGTATCTTAATTTGATAAATCTGCTGTAACAATACACGACAATTAAAAATTTACATAATACCAACTCATTACTAGTAATCTGCATAGTAGTTGGGTTTACATATACAGTATTCCTTCTCTTTAAGACCACCCCTTCTGCATTGAAAAAATGCCTTATAAGAGGGGTAGCCTCCCATGAGGGAGGACAATTTAATAGTTTTTTTTACTATTTCAGTGCATCTGAAATCTAACCTTGAAGAAAGGTAGCATTTGGTGGGAGTGTGCTTTATAAGAGGGGAGCCACTGTACCTATGCTATCACCACTAAAGCTTAAGAGTTTGATTTTTTTGCTGCTCATGGCAAGTGTACTAGATACATCTCTGTGTGAAACTTTGTCTGTTATTTGCTGCTGTTAATTGGCTCTCTCAGGATACTCCAGTTTACTTCAAAAATAAAATCGACCGCTATGATAAATATTAACAAGTTATCATATGACATAGGGTAAAAATCCTATTTTCCGTCATATCAAGTCCAATAACTCTGGAACGGGAAAGTGAAAATCGTCAAAAATGAAAGGGAGCCTCCTCTCTTCACCAGTAAACAGCTGATAAAATTTTAAAAGATTCTAAGAAACACAACTCAAGTTATCGTACGACATAGGATTTGTCTACAGACGGACGGATGGACGGACATGGTGAAACCAGTATACCCCCCTACAACTTCGTTGCGGGGGGTATAAATATTGCTAAAAGTGGTGTTAACCAACCATAATCCTAATGTTTAAACCTACCAAGAAGCCTGATGCTTTCAGATTGGCCATAGATTTCTTTGCCATGGATAACATAGAACCAAGTTTGTTAGCTTTCATAATTTCCTGGAAAAGAACATTACAATGAATGAGTACTAATATTATTTCAATTTAGTAAACAACAATATTATAAGTAATAAGACATTGGTTATCAATCTGTATACAACTGATAGTAAATTAATAACTAATAATAATTATCGTTATGTACAGAGTTAGAGTCTTTAATTTTAATCTTTACAATGCCTTTCTAAATCCTTTATTGCAATGCTTTTAACATATTTACCTACACAAATATACAGGCTTTGGTCCTACCCTTGAATGGGCAGCCTTCACATAAACAAATTTGAAAAAAAAGCCCATGCATATCAGGATGTGTTCAATTTCTGACCTTGTTATTTTGGAGAAAATACTTTATCAAAATTAGGACCATTTCTAGTCCATTTTTCTCATCATTAACCTTTTAATAATCATCATTCACTTTTTAATTTCCAATAAAAGATACATAATTATTAATATAATACAATCTTGGTTTATTTCTCCTTGTTTCAGAAAAACTAGAGGCCAGGTCTATGTTGATTATATTTTATGTTCACAATCCTAAAACTCTGTCAACAACTATTCAATTGAATTTAGTTTGAACACAAAGTTGTCTTTGGTTACAATAATCATATTAACAAAATCATTGCATATATTAATGTTGTACAAAATAAAAGACATTTAAAGCTTAAACAAAACTAAACTGATTTCTATTTTTGCCCACATCATTATTGTCTAGAAGATTATTAATAAAAATAATAATTTCCCATTGTCTAGTGGGAAAAAATTCATGACTTCCACCCCTTTATAAAAACATTTAAAATTTTAGAATAGAAGTACTCTGAAAACCTATAAAGACATATCACCACTGAAGTTGTGAGTTCAAATCCTGCTCAGGCGAGGCATACTTGATACAACATTATGTGATAAAGTCTATCAGTGACTTGCGACAGGTTGGTGGTTTTCTCTGGGTACTCTGGTTTCCTCCACCAATAAAACTGACTGCCACAATATAACTGTAATATTGTTGAAAGTGGCATTAAACACCATAACCCTAACCCCTATAAAGACATCAACATACCATTTATACTCACTCCTTTAATAAGTACTAAGATCTTATTGACTCATCCCTACTTTAAACTTAAGAAAGATATCATCTTTATATGGCTTTATAATAGGGATGTCAAATCGATTAAAACCTTATAACCGGTTACTCGGTCAGGTTTCCGATCGAGTACCCGGTTACTCGGTAGAAAATTTACTTTGTTCAGTTTAAAAAGGTACAGCTGGGTTCAATGACACTTCTGTTTTCTTCCTTTCTTTTCATTATTTCAAAGTTTTATATTTCAACTATAATTGTAAAGATTCAGTTGAATGATAACAAATTTAAAAATATAAATTTATTATTTACAACACAGTACAAATTATTTACATACCAGGCTATGTCATGTCACATTCATGATTGTTATTCGGTCATTGTGGTACATACCAGGCTATGTCATGTCACATTCATGATTGTTATTCGGTCATTGTGGTACAGAGTTTTTGTTAAGGAAAATAATTTGGTCGATGCAAGACGATGACAGTCTGTTGCGAAGCTTCGTAACAATCAAACCTGCTGACGAGAAGATTCTTTCCGATGGAACAGCTAAATACCGGCGCGCAAGAACCGAGAGTCTTGAATATTTATCGGAATTATCTTTCCACCACGCAAGAGAATCAGTGTCTGGATCAGCCCTTTCTCTCATAAAGGCTGTAATTTCAGATTCAGCATTGTCCTCAGAATCGTCATCCAAAAGGAAATCAAGCACACGCTGTACTTTTGCCTTCTTTGGCGAACTTTCATTTTCTCTAGACCTACGTTTTAATATTGTCAAGGGCAGTTCCTCTAGTGTAGACTCTAGTGTTTCAATTGCCAATTTTCGCTGTTCATTAGACAAAAAGTTCAAATGCTTATATCGCGGATCAAGGCACGAGGAGAGAACAGGTACTGTAGCTGCAGTTGGAACTTCGGCAGGTTTGAAATGCTTATGTAGATCATCGGCGATCACGGTTTTGATCCTTATTACAACTGGAATGTCATCTGCATTTGCAGATAGGTGTTTCCTTATCAGACTACAAACTATTGGATACACAACTGAAGTAGACACATTGCTTTCAGTACTCATATAAGTTGTAACTTTTGTGAGCTGCTGAAGTACTTTTGAAATTTCAGCCATTGTTTCCCATTCATTTTCTTTAAGTAGCATATACATATCATCTTTCTTTGTCAGGGATGGATCAAGCATGATATCAGAAACAACACGCCGCTGTTCACACAATCTTTCCATCATTAATTGCGTAGAATTCCATCTGGTAACCACGTCTTGGATCAACTCATGTTGCGGAAGTTCGAAAAGTTTTTGTCTCTTTCTCATTTCAGCCGTGACCGTGGTAGAATGTTTGAAATGACCAACAAGCTTTCATGCACGAGATATCAACTTAGACACACTTGGAAGTTCTAAGGCAGGCTTTATACAAAGTTGCAACGTGTGCACAAAACACCCAGCATCATCCCAGTCTGGACATTTGTTACCGGCACTTACCATATTCCTTGCATTATCGTGTACCACGTCGGTTATTTTCCCACACAAATGGAATTCAGACACAATAGATTTGAGCTTATCCATTAGGGTATCTGCTGTATGTCTCTCTGGCATCTCACGGGTCACTAATACATTCAAATTCATATTCCAGGTTTTGTCAATGTGGTGTTCAGTAACTGTTATGTAACTTTATTGGCATTTGATGTCCAAGTATCTGTGGTGAGAGAAACAGAATCTACATATTCCAAATTACGAACCAAGACAGCTTTTTGTTCATCATAGGTCTTCTCTATGCGTGACTTTATCGTATTTCTTGTCGCAACTTTATAATCGGGAACAACCACAGACATCAATTTTAGAAATCCTTTCCCTTCCACTAAACTTAAGGGAAGATAGTCAAGTACTATCATATTTACGATGGCGTTTGTAATTTCATCAGTCTGTTTCCCAGATAAATGTCTGGCTCTTGGCGAACACAAAAAGCTGATGACCGATGACTGCTTGTCTGGTGTTCCTGGAGCAGATTCATCTTGTACGGAATGCTTAAGTCTGATGTGGTTTAGCATATTTGTAGTCCCTCCGGTATAAGTCAGCTCTACTTCACATAACTGGCATTTGACAGTTTTCGAGTCATTACATCGTTTGAAAAACTTCCAAACTTTAGATGTAGGAGGTGGCATTTTCACAGCCCTATCTCTCGAAATTCATTTCAAACACACTTTTAATAGTTCAATACTTTAAATTTGAATTGTGTTCATACCAGTTTAATCACTTTGTTTGGTTAACATTGTTAAACCTACAAGCTAGTGTTTTGCCAGGGGGAATAAACAGATCAGAGATCAATTACCATTTAATTGACCAATAATTGTTATGTAAACATATGTCAAGCGCTGGTTTATGTGTACGATTTCTATTATATCTAACATTAATTATTTATTGTCTGGAAAATTTTATCATTATTTTCATAAAAAAAAGTTTTCTGAGTAACCGAATACCGATTTTGGTATTCGAAATTCGGACATTCGAGCGAGTACCGGGTACTCGTTGCCATCCCTACTTTATAATAACATAACCTTCATCAAATATAAACTAGCGAAAACTAAAATACTTTCATGTAAAAATAAAACTATATTCTGTTTAAAATAAAAACAAGACTATAATATCTGCAAATCAATATATCCATCTATCTTTACAACAGTAAACAATCTTCTTACCTCTTTACACTAGAGGTAGCAAATGAAGAAGATATAGGATTTACAACACAAATCTGGACAATGTTCAAAATCCTTATATGTAACTTGGAGAGGCAAATAAGGATAACAAGCTGGTTTACAAGGAGGGAAAATCAGAACGAGGTCATTTTTTTTTTATAGGTCAATCCACATTCTGACATAAGAGTAAACATATAATGACAAATCTACCAACTTTTCTTCTTCTATGACACATATACTACAAACAATGATGTATGATACATACCACTTGACTCTGTTAAATATTTGATTTTTAAAGATAATAATTAGACATCTATTTTTTGCTCAAAATATGACGAGCAATATTTTTTCCCCATCAAACCTTAATTTTATCATTAATTTTCTCAAATGATTTTCTTTAAGTATAGCAAGGCATTGAGCAATTTATCCATTTGGAATCTTAAATTACTGTTTCAGACAGTAAGTGAACTATCATTTTCAGATTCTGTATCTCAGAAGCATACATTAAAGCCAATAATCATACAAAAGTATGTAACTCTCAGACTAGTGATTTAGAGTTCAATAATTATAACTTTCTAACTTTTCTGATATTTACAATGTTTTGTTTTCAATTCCACACAGTTCACACAAGTATTGATAGCTATGCCAAGAAGACATCATTCATAGCAATGTGAGTAATACAATTCCACTCACAGTGAAAATTATGTTGGTATGTTATCTTGCAGTATTGATTAAGTCCAAGTATCACTAAAACTCTTGAGGACTGTGGGAGATTCTCTACCCCAATGCTGGCTTGTCAGGTATTCAGAATTGTTTTGACAATTTCACATGCCTTTAATTCAATCACAATTTTTTATTGTAAGTTCTTAGCCAATATAAATCTATCTATCAGTATTAATCATTTTTAGAAACCTCATTACCTGTATATATAATTATATTAGCATATAGAAAATATTGTATTTATATTCCATAAATTATCGTGAGCCTAACAGTGGAAATGTTACTATATTCAAAAACCTACCATGGTTGCCATCTGTCCTGTCTGCATGGCCTTTTGTAGCGCTTTAGCCTGCTGTATTGCTTCTTCCATTTTGGCTTGATGCATGGCATGAAGCAGACGTCTGCAAAAAGTGATTTTAAATTTTACTTTCATTTTTACAAAATTTCCCTTCACTCAAAATGAAATTTCTCTTTAATATTTGAATCATAGTACAACACCGTCCATAAAACAAAGTACATGTACTATAGAGCTCAACTTTGTTGTGTAGTAATCATAAGGAACAATGAATTTACTTTGAAATAGACGAGCAATTGAAGAATCCAGAATAAATTAAGCTAAAAGTTACTATCTCACCCAATGTGTAATTCATACAAATCCACATTGGTAAAATAATTTTCTATGCAAAACTGTCTATGAAACACAACTTAAAATAGTACTGATGGGCTACATTCACAATAAATAACTAATTAAACTCCATACAACCATAACTTACTTTTCTCTAGTTGCTACTTAATATAGCACTGACAGTACTGATAGTCTACATTCACTGTAAATACTTGATAAAACTCCATACAACCATAACTTACTTTTCTCTAGTAGCTATTGCTGATAACTGCATCCTACTTTTAATAGAGAAGAAAAATGTTTCCTCTCTAGTACCAGTGAAGTAACCAATCAAGCTATTCTGTAATTAAACATATGTAAATCGCTATATACAGGGAAAATACAATTCTAATGCAATTTGTTTGTATCGCCAGATTTTATAGGTCACTATTCTACGTAAAATTCTCAATCTACCAGTCATAACTAAGGGTTTAGCTGGAAGGATCTGCCATCTTGAAAATGTGAAATCCTATGTCACATTTACAACAATGCAAAAAAATAATTAAAATGCATACCTTGTGGACATAAATCTGGGTTTTACAGTCGCAAATATCCATTTAACTAGCTCTGCTACGTGTCGGTAGGTACACTCAATTTGCGACCGAAAAACCAGCAATTTACGCCTGCGGAGCTTAAAATACAATGCAGTTATCTCCTAATTAATATCCTATAATTGTATATTAACAGATCTGTAAGAAAATCAAATTTTTGTAAAATAAAAAAAATTGTACAATGTTTTTGATATTTGGATAGTAAATCCAGACTCACACATATATTTCCAATCTTTAGGCTTTGAGTGTACCCGCTGTAGAGAGAAGTTAAAAAAAGACTTAAAAAGTAGCCTTATATGAATGTTATATTTCTCTGAACTCTGGTATTTGTACATGGTGATTGAACACAAACCTGTACATTTTCATTGCCATTGAAGATCAAAGCAGCCATGAATCCTAAGACCTCTCTGACCACCTCATCCTGAGGTCTAGATAAATGTTCTAGTACACTGGTCACTACTCCATATGAATTCAATGCATTTTGAACATCACTTATAGCACGTAGTTGTCTGAAAAATTAAAGTAATTTATTTATTGAATGCTTAACGTCCAGGGAGCAGTATTTCAGCTATATTGGGGAGGATAAAACAAATTATTTATAAAAATAATGAAAATAATTTGGTTATTTATACTTTTCATTTTTATATAATATACAAATATTCGGTCACCTGTGATTACTGGACAAATTTAATTCTTGATTTACAATTCATATACAGTTTGATACAAATGTGTAAAATGAGTATAAAATTCTGAAATTCTTTGACATTTGAGCACTTTTGATATAAGATATACATAATATTTTTTTCTAAAGAATTTTTAATTTTAATATTTTACGAAAAAATGTCATTTTCTGTAATTATATTTGTTGACATACCGTTTAGCTAAAGACATGCATGTTTATAACCTTTGACCTAATAAATGTACAGACCTAGGCTTAGCATCATTGAATGTAAAATTGTGCGACCTTGTCAATGACCTTAAGGTCAAAGACCATGGATCACACCTTCATTGGTGGAAGATACTTTTCCACATAACACTTTATCTAGTACTTTATACCACAGCATGGTCAACTAGATATAAGATTTGATAATTGTGCCCTAAGTTCTACACAAACAAAATCACTTCTACTTTTATCAAATACTAGCAATTTTCTACAATTTATGCCAACTCAGCAATTTTTCCATTATACCATGGTGAGAACAAGTTAATTTTCAATGAGATGATGATGAGGTCTGCTTTGTACTAGACCAACACGCTTAATTGGATTGTTATAGTGCTAGCTCACTGAAACAACAGTCCATGTATAGACATGTCGCCCCATTCTGACACATTGTCCTGATTCCGAGCAAACCAGTCTTTGCTCTTTCTCCTCAAAAGTTAATGCTACATGCTTAGCGGAGAAGCAACAAATACTAATTTTATAGCCTTTGATTCGACCCGATGAAGGGCTTGAACCCACGATCTACCACACTCAAGGCAAGCACGCTAACCATTACACCACCCATGTGGTTCAACAATATGAAGATTATGTCATAGGTTACACATGACTGAAAAGAATAAATACTATTTACACGTTTTATAACTTAGTATTTGAGACATTTTCAACAGAGTGACTCGTAACTATTTTGCATGTAACTTACAATCTATGTTTAGAAGACTCTGACTCCCAGTCTTCTGGGAGTGTGACTACTTCGTTGTGTATAAGACCCCTCAGTAACTGTAGACATTTGATATCTAGTTCAATCTGTTCCAGTTTCTCCTTCTCATTTAGATTGGTCCTCTTTGCTGAAATTCTAATGAATAACAAGAATATAAGTAAACACTACAGTTTATAACTAGAGATTCAGATACATTCAAGGAGAGGACTTAAAAGTTAAAATTTAAATATTTACACAATATTTATTTCCAGAATGAAAACAACTGGAAGTTAAGAAAAGACTTAAAAAAACCAACTGTCTTATAATTTATCTACTTAATCTCTACTTACCAACCAAACTTTTAATTTTGAGAATATGTATGAAACATAAATACATCTGGATAGATTGCCATAATAATTTTTTTTAATAAATAATAATAATAATAATAAACTTTATTTCAAGAGGGTAACTCAATTAGTTTTCACTAATCTAACTTGAGGCCCTCACAATCATTATTTCACAATTAATTCCTCAGTATTACAAACAAATAAAAGGTCATTTTTATGTTTTGAATGAATTGATCACCTATTAATAACAATCCATCTGCCTCATCTTGATAAGATGAATTTCTTCTCTACATTAAAAATGTTGTTACTCTATAAATAATTACTATTTTGCCATAAATTTTTCGCATGTTAAATAAAAGATAAAATATATAATAAGAAATTATAGTGATTAACATTTAACAGTTTCCTCATGCAGTGAAGACAAATGTAACATACTGCAAAGTTGAGTATCAATTTTCATCGATAACTTAAAGCTATAAATGTAAAAGCCTGTTTAAAATACCATGAAAATTGAGATCCATGAATTAAAACTTATTTTACAGTATATATGTAAATTGCAGGAAATAATTGAAAGAAAAAAAATATATCCATGCATGTAAGGGAATGATAAAGAAATAAAATTGACAAACACAAAAAAAAAATTGTAATTTTTATTGATTAATAAATGATCCCAAATATTTATTTATAAATTTTATCATTTTTTTAATATTGGTTATCATTCTAATTGTGGAGAATTGAGAAACTATTAACCCATAACAAGTAACTGGTATTATTGTACAGCATTATACAATCTAACCAAATGTTAGCATTGCTCCATATCATGACGTCATCAACAGGTTAAAATGGCACTCTAGTCATTTATCAAGTTTTGCTATACAAATAAAAGAGTTATTACAAGGATAACACAAAGTTTATTGCACTAACAAGTTCATGCAGTGTAATATTCTGGTTGACACTATTCGTGCAATAACCTTATAATATTTCGTAAAATAGATTCTACCTAAGTATATCTACTAATGACTAGGATATCATTCAATTAGACATATGAGATCCAAGACAAAATGGCCACCCTTCATGTCAAAATAAAATATCATATCTACATTTAAAGTACTTGTTGTATGAATGAAAAGAAGCAAGAAATTGGATAATTATATAAATATTTCATAACAATATTAAAAAAATTCTCTATATACATATTAAAGTCTATGGGATAAAAATATAAATATACATATTAAAGTCTATGGGATAAAAATAAAAATATTCTACTGGTAGGGAATAAATACAATATTATAACAGGGACTTTGTCTACTGCACACATTAGACTTGTCTATTTTGGATACTTGTAGGGAAAAAAATGCAGTTTTAAAAAAATTATGTGAGATTAAAAAATATATATATGTGTGTGAACATAAAACAACAACAATGGCAAAATTGGGAAATAAATTACAGATTTTTACCTATAAGAATGGCTGAAATTGAAAACATTATGACCATGAAAATATCTTGTTATCAGTATCTCATTATTATCTTACAAGTACACCAGTTCATGGTAAAGATGGAATAGTAGTAGACAATGCTTCACAGCCTACCATATTTGTTCTAATGACTGTATAAACTACTAACTCTTTATTATCTTACAAGTACACCAGTTCATGGTGATGATGGTATAGTCGTAGACAATCCTTCACAGCCTACCGTACTTATACTACTGCTGATTGGGTAAAACCAAAGACTATAAAATTAAGGAGTAAGAGCAAAGACTGGTTGACTCGGAATCAGATAATGTGTCCGAGTGGGGCGACATGTTTACAAAAAAAAATGGCTGACATTTTATTAACCTACCAATAAATATATTATGAAATTTAAATTTAATTACAGGAGTTGGTATATACAGACAGTAAAAACATACAACTACATTTTTATACAACAATTACATCTAATTTATTTATTTAGTAAACATTACCGGTAAGTATGAAAAAAAATCACATCTATAAACAAAATAAATAAAAAATAAATAAGGCAATAAAATATAAGTTAATATACAGCATATAGATTTCAAAGATTTCAGTGAAAAAAAATCAACATCATATCAAAACTGATATGTGAAATTTCCTCAATACTACGAAAAAAAACTAAAATTTCTGACTTATTTAAAGAAATGTATATTTGTACAGAGCTTCTTGTCATTTGGAAGGTTGTGTTGTAATCTCAGGCTTTCTGGTAACTTGGGAGATGAACCACCCCAAATGTTAAATTTGTTGTATGGATGACATATATTGGATTAAAAATATACCATGTAGAGTTAATTATCATACAATTACCAAATAAACAAACTCTTTTTGCAGATTTATTGAATACAGTATTTTCAGACTATTGGTCGATTGGGACGATAGGTTGTATTGCTGCTATTTGGCTAAAATTTGGGGGGAATACTAAGATTGGTCGAAGCATTCCATAGGTTGAAGAATCAGTAGTTGCTTAATGCATCTTTTACCAATTTTGAGATGGCAGGACCTAGAGGAACAACCAAACATAAGTAAAATTCCTGGTAAAGTTTTTTTTAATTAAAAAATAATCCAGGTGGTTTTACTCACTAATGACAAAAGTCATATCCACCACAGCCTGAGATTGACACAAACTTGTACCTCTTTATAGTCAGGAGAGAAGTGTGTGAATAGATGACATATCATCTTTTATTACATTTATAGTTTTATACAGTATTATCAAACCATAGAATTTGTTTTTTGTTATAAATCGTTATATTGCATGGCAGGTTTTCATATTGAACGGTGCCTGATCTATTCTTAGCAGAGTGTGAAATCCCGCCTAAATTTACCAGCCAATCGTTTTCTAAGTTCGTTGCAATGACGTCACACAAACACAAACACGGCAGACGAGAATGACAACAGGTCTGTCAACATGACAAACAAAGTATGAATTTGTACACACTGAATTAGCACAAGTGTTCTATGATATTAAATGGATCAGTTCAGGTGCTTTTGAATTTGAAACAAAAAACAACAAACAATCCCTAAAAATCGATCCAGGTACACAAAAAAAACTTGGTATAATAAAACAATTACAGCACTTCATTTTGTGCAATATGATGTGCTATGGACCACTGAAAAGCAATATTGACCAAGGCCGAAGTACAATAATTGTATAATATCACTTGTGAGTTTTGTGTGACATCGTTTACCAGTTTGAGGAACAAAAACAAACTTGTGAATTGAAGCATCTAATTTGAACCACCTCTATTGAAAGATAATTTCGACTGCATAGATTTTAATTTTCTTTTTCTTATTGATTTTGGTTCTAATTGCTATGAATTATTATTATATTTTTTTTTTATTTCATTTAGGTTTTATTGAATGTTTCAGTGTTTTATAGTACTTTTCACACATTATAATTTTATTAGATATATTTATATGGTTAACATGTTAAATTGTTTTATGTTTTAGATTGTAAAGCGCTTAGAGTAATTTTTAATTAGATAATGCGCTATTTAAATACTGTAAATAATAATAATAATAATTAATTTAATCTTGTAATATAAAATTCATTAAAAAAAAAAACATTGAGATGTTATTGTACTACTCTGGACACAATAATATAGCCTCATCCCCGATGCTCCACCCCTCCCTCCAAACGTGACATTTCTACCATATTTACAAAACTGTGAATCAAATCTAGTTAAAAATAAAACAAAAAAATATTTCTCCTATAATTAAATTTTAAACTTTTTTAAGCCTTTTTCTGAAGTTTCCATTGATTCGGAATTCACAGTTTTGTTGACACAAACAAAATACAAACCTCACCTGTCAAGATTGTGGAAACTAGAATACAGATCACAATGATCACAATCAAATTTCTATACAGTTTTACCACAATAAGATAAATACATATAATCTGATTTGACCTTGCTGTTGGTTCAAGAATATAAATATGTCTTGTTATATTGTCATGGAAACCAAAAATGTAATATTTTTCAGGCTAGGCTTATGGTGTTTAATGTCACTTTCAACAATATTTCAGCTATATTGTGGCGGTCTGGTTTTATTGATGGAGGAAACGGGAGTACCCAGAGAAAACCCCCAACCTGTTTCAAGTCACTGACAAACTTTATCACATAATGTTGTATCGAGTACACCTCGCCTGAGCCAGGTTCGAACTCAGAACTTCAGTGGTGATAGGCACTGATTTTATCAGTAGTTGTAAATGCAACTACCATATGATCACGACCACGACGGCCCCTATTTAAATAGGTAAGTTATATACATCTACTAATTATGCTGAAGTGTCTAGTCTCCATATTGACCTACATTTGCATCTCCTGGCAGTCATGGAAAATGGGTGTTCTTCTTAAATTTATTAATTTGTAATCCAATGAATGTACATGTATCTGTTACAACTGGTATCCAACATATCATTGAATGTTTGATTCATGACACTCTCAGCATCTTTTCAGCAATATCAGGGTACCAGATTAAGTGGTGAAGGAAACCAGAGTTCCTGGAGAAAACCATAGAACCCTCACAACTACCAAGTAGACTTTCTTATGTAAGGTTACAAGTAAAGCACATCTAGCTGGGTGTGAACCATTACCCCACTGGTGAAGGAATTGTATTTATACAGTGAAACCTGTCTTAATCAAACCTCGTTAGGACCAGCTTTTGTATTAAGAATATACAGGTGTTCTGTTTATACAGGTCAAATCAACAAAGATTTCCTACACTGAAACTTTCTTTCAAAGTTAGGTTTAAACATGATTCCTGTTTATTCAGGGTTCGGTTTAGACATGTTTCACTGACCATCTTGACCACAATACACCGTCCAATACATGGATTTGAATACCCCCAGATAACAACTTATTGTAAAGCAGTTTAATTTCATTCATACTTACGATAGTTGTTTGACTAGTTTTTCAGCCTGAGCAAATCTCTGGCGCGGATCCTTATGATTGGTATCAATGAAAAATTTAAGATGATCTTGAAATTCTTGTCCTAAAGGTAATTCTTCATCTCCACCTATCTCAGAATAATCTGAAATCACAAAAATATAAAGTAAGAAAGGGTATGGATATAAATGAAGAGGGGGGACTAACCAACTTTACACTTAGATACAAATTCAACTTTACACTTTAAGACACAAATTCAACTTTACACTTTAGACACAAATTCAACTTTACACTTAGATACAAATTCAACTTTACACTTAGATACAAATTCAACTTTACACTTAGATACAAATTCAACTTTACACTTAGATACAAATTCAACTTTACACTTAGATACAAATTCAACTTTACACTTAGATACAAATTCAACTTTACACTTAGACACAAATTCAAGTAAAGGAACAGCACTTTTATTGCTGTTCTACATAAACAAATACTGGTGAAGTAATTCTTAAAAAATTTGCATTATTCATCTTATCTTTTCACTATGACATTTTATAATTCTATGATTTAGAGGATTGAAATGTTTTGTAAAATGATCAAATAAGTATATTACAAATGGAACAAAGCAGAAGATTTCTTAACTTCAAAACACCAATTATAATAACAAATAAAACTTTTCATGAAAAGATGTCTATATTGGATTCTTTAGATCATATATCAAAACTTTTTTCTTCTTCAAATAATTGCATTAAGTCTGGCATGATCATGCTAATACTGAATCCATATAGGAAATGACCTTTACCTGCATCAGAATGGTAGCCTATCTGAGCTTGAACTGTGTTTAGACCACCATACGCCGTCTTCATGTTGACAGAAAACACGTTCAGTTGTCTGTTTATTTCTTCTTCATACTGATAATAATCTTCATAATCCTTTAAAAAACATAGTTTTCAATATAAATATTCAATAAATATTGTCATGTAAATTGACAATGAGCACATCTGTGGTGTAATAGTTAGCGTGATTGCCTCAAATGAGGTACATTGTGGGTCGAACCCCAGTGGGGTCAAACTAAAAACTATAAAATTGGTATTTGGTGCTTCTCTGCTAAGAGTTCAGCTTAAGGAATGAGAGCTTGGCTCAGGATAATGTGTTAGAGAGGAGGATAATGTGTTACAGAGGAGGATAATGTGTTACAGAGGAGGATAATGTGTTACAGAGGAGGATAATGTGTTAGAGAGGAGGATAATGTGTTACAGAGGAGGATAATGTGTTAGAGAGGAGGATAATGTGTTACAGAGGAGGATAATGTGTTACAGAGGAGGATAATGTGTTACAGAGGAGGATAATGTGTTACAGAGGAGGATAATGTGTTACAGAGGAGGATAATGTGTTAGAGAGGAGGATAATGTGTTACAGAGGAGGATAATGTGTTACAGAGGAGGATAATGTGTTAGAGAGGAGGATAATGTGCTAGAGAGGAGGATAATGTGTTACAGAGGAGGATAATGTGTTACAGAGGAGGATAATGTGTTAGAGAGGAGGATAATGTGTTACAGAGGAGGATAATGTGTTAGAGAGGAGGATAATGTGTTAGAGAGGAGGATTAATGTGTTAGAGAGGAGGATAATGTGTTACAGAGGAGGATAATGTGTTAGAGAGGAGGATAATGTGTTACAGAGGAGGATAATGTGTTAGAGAGGAGGATAATGTGTTAGAGAGGAGGATAATGTGTTAGAGAGGAGGATAATGTGTTACAGAGGAGGATAATGTGTTAGAGAGGAGGATAATGTGTTAGGGAGGAGGATAATGTGTTAGAGAGGAGGATAATGTGTTACAGAGGAGGATAATGTGTTAGAGAGGAGGATTAATGTGTTAGAGCGGAGGATAATGTGTTAGAGAGGAGGATAATGTGTTAGAGAGGAGGATAATGTGTTAGAGAGGAGGATAATGTGTTACAGAGGAGGAAAATGTGTTAGAGAGGAGGATAATGTGTTAGAGAGGAGGAAAATGTGTTAGAGAGGAGGATAATGTGTTACAGAGGAGGATAATGTGTTAGAGAGGAGGATAATGTGTTACAGAGGAGGATAATGTGTTAGAGAGGAGGATAATGTGTTACAGAGGAGGATAATGTGTTAGAGAGGAGGATAATGTGTTACAGAGGAGGACAATGTGTTGCAGAGGAGGATAATGTGTTAGAGAGGAGGATAATGTGTTAGAGAGGAGGATAATGTGTTACAGAGGAGGATAATGTGTTACAGAGGAGGATAATGTGTTACAGAGGAGGAAAATGTGTTAGAGAGGAGGATAATGTGTTAGAGAGGAGGAAAATGTGTTAGAGAGGAGGATAATGTGTTACAGAGGAGGATAATGTGTTAGAGAGGAGGATAATGTGTTACAGAGGAGGATAATGTGTTACAGAGGAGGATAATGTGTTAGAGAGGAGGATAATGTGTTAGAGAGGAGGATTAATGTGTTAGAGAGGAGGATAATGTGCTACAGAGGAGGATAATGTGTTACAGAGGAGGAAAATGTGTTAGAGAGGAGGATAATGTGTTAGAGAGGAGGAAAATGTGTTAGAGAGGAGGATAATGTGTTAGAGAGGAGGATAATGTGTTAGAGAGGAGGATAATGTGTTAGAGAGGAGGATAATGTGTTAGAGAGGAGGATAATGTGTTACAGAGGAGGATAATGTGTTAGAGAGGAGGATAATGTGTTACAGAGGAGGATAATGTGTTAGAGAGGAGGAAAATGTGTTAGAGAGGAGGATAATGTGTTACAGAGGAGGATAATGTGTTAGAGAGGAGGATAATGTGTTAGAGAGGAGGATAATGTGTTAGAGAGGAGGATAATGTGTTAGAGAGGAGGATAATGTGTTACAGAGGAGGATAATGTGTTACAGAGGAGGAGAATGTGTTACAGAGGAGGATAATGTGTTAGAGAGGAGGATAATGTGTTAGAGAGGAGGATAATGTGTTACAGAGGAGGATAATGTGTTACAGAGGAGGATAATGTGTTAGAGAGGAGGATAATGTGTTAGAGAGGAGTGACATGTATACTACTGTAAACTGTTGTTTCAGGGGTTAGGTTTATGGTGTTTAATGCCACTTGCAACAATATTTCAGTTATATCGTTGCAGTCAGTTTTATTGTTGGAGAAAACCACTGACCTGTCGCAAGTCACTGACAAACTTTATCACATAATTTTGTATTGAGTACACCTCACCTGTGCAGGATTCGAACTCACAACATTAGTGGTGATGGGCACTGGCTGCATAGATAGTAGTAAATCCAACTACCATTTTATGACCATACTACCACAACCGCCCCCACACATCAAAATGGGTGTCAAAGATATCATACAAGTTAGTGGATCTTATTACTTTTTTGTAAACCTATTACAGTGGTATATACTAAATTTGTGTATTATAAATAAATTGAGTTACTAACCCTTCTAGCATCACTCTTTACTTCCAGTCCACCAATTCCTTTGGCATATTTTTCTTCAAATTCTTGCATTTCCTGTCAAATGAAATTCACACATAGAAGAATAAATATGTGTAAATAAGCAGAGTAATTATCAACTTATTATTGATTCTATGTATGTAAGTAAAAATAGTCATTCCTCAGTGTTGCAGATAGACTTTGAAATCTTCAGGACAACTGCCAGTTTTATCAAAATTTCTTCATGACATTCTTTAATACTAGTAATTAAACTAATTTTTATAAAGTTTCTTCACAACAATTTGAGAAATTGGTGGGTAAATGTTCTGAGATCGGTGCCTAGCTGAATCACTGTTCCTCCACACGTCAATCAAATAAAAAATATATATTGGTAAATAGATAAATGCTATCCATTTGAAAATTCGGTGATTTGACAGCCATGTTTTAAAAGATTTTTTGTGTCCCTCAGAAGATTTACTCATCCTAGGTATTTGGAGTGTTGTAGGACATTACAGGCTCAATGTGCCAAATCCTTCTTACTCCTACTAGAGGTTCAGCAGCATTATAGCAAACTAATACATTATAATGGTATAAACCTCTACTTACACTGACTGGGAGTGTTGAAGCAGATAACAGACTCATGGTACAGGCAATTATTGACTTCATCTGTTTTTCTATACTGACTAATGGAGCTATTTCCTCCATAAAATCCTAATTTAAGGAAAAAAACAAATAATAATCTTATAACAAAATTCAATGTCTTTTTTAAATTGTTGCTGAAAATGGTTTTCTTGGTTCCACAGGGCAAAGATAATAAAACTTTTATGTAATTACAATTGCATGATTTTTATATGTGTACTCTCTATATACACTGTCAAATTTTCCCTTCAAACTTACCTATACACCTGTTTTAATGACAAATTTGACAGTCTAAACACGTATTCTACTCCATTCCAATATCTGATGGAGCCATCCAACATGTTGATGACATGTTTCAATTCTCAAATTTGTGTTTGAAACAGGAGCACAGGTAAAGTTTGAAAAGATAAAATTTGACCATGTAAATATACCTTAACAAGTTTGAAAAGATAAAATTTGACCATGTAAATCTACCTTAACAAGTTTGAAAAGATAAAATTTGACCATGTAAATATACCTTAATAAGTTTGAAAAGATAAAATTTGACCATGTAAATCTACCTTAACAAGTTTGAAAAGATAAAATTTGACCATGTAAATATACCTTAATAAGTTTGAAAAGATAAAATTTGACCATGTAAATCTACCTTAACAAGTTTGAAAAGATAAAATTTGACCATGTAAATCTACCTTAACAAGTTTGAATGAAAAGAGCTTTCTGTACAACACAAGTACCCGTACCCAATTTAACCCTAAAACATGACTAAATAGTAATGACATATTTTTTATTTGTCATCATCGTTTTGTGTGACTTTTGAAAAATGTGATGATATGCCATTAAAAAATTAATGTAATATACATTGTCATCCCCTTTTACATGTGGCAATCAAAACTACCACTCATGTAAACTAAGGTTAATCTCCCTCAGACATAGTTAACCATAGCTGATTTTGGCTATCCTGTTTAAATCCTTAGTTAACCATAGCTGATTTTGGCTATCCTGTTTAAATCCTTAGTTAACCATAGCTGATTTTGGCTATCCTGTTTAAATCCTTAGTTAACCATAGCTGATTTTGGCTATCTTGTTTAGATCCTTAGTTAACCATAGCTGATTTTGGCTATCTTGTTTAGATCCTTAGTTAACCATAGCTGATTTTGGCTATCTTGTTTAAATCCTTAGTTAACCATAGCTGATTTTGGCTATCTTGTTTAGATCCTTAGTTAACCATAGCTGATTTTGGCTATCTTGTTTAGATCCTTAGTTAACCATAGCTGATTTTGGCTATCCTGTTTAAATCCTTAGTTAACCATAGCTGATTTTGGCTATCCTGTTTAAATCCTTAGTTAACCATAGCTGATTTTGGCTATCCTGTTTAAATCCTTAGTTAATCATAGCTGATTTTGGCTATCTTGTTTAGATCCTTTGGCATTTTTGCTCCCAAATACTTTTCAATTTGACTTTCCAATCTTTTGACTATGAGTGTTTATGATGGTTATTTCAGAAACATGTTGTACACACTAAATTGTACATCTACATTTTTAATACACTTATCACACACTCACATCCCCTAAAGTACCTCTTGTTTTACCTAGATGCTCATTTATATCTTGTAAACTTGTTTTAAATTTGAATATGCCAGCTGTAATACTGCTCCCCTAACATTAAACAACAATCAATCTATAAATCTTCTCATTTATTCCTTTTTTAATCTCACCTTGAAATTTCTGGCAAGGTCATCCATGTGTTGAGGCTCATCAGGGAAAACTGAAGGATCTGGTTGGTAGTAGTTCCGACAAAATATCTATGAAAATTAAAAAATGTCTTGTGTACAGACTTATCTTTACAAAATGAGTGGAAACACAATAACATATTTGTCACAAAATTCTAATGTAAGCAACTTAGGGTGAAATAATATCAAAGGCGAAACATGTTGACATCAGAATATTACAGTATCTTGCAATAATTGGAATGTTGTCTAATTAAAATTTAACCAAATAAAAATGACAACCCTATATACCTAGGTATCCATTTCAATGATTTTATTGACACTCAACTACCAGGCGTTAGTTCACAATTTTTATCAATATCAAAAACAGGTTGCAAATAAATTTTCCTCAAGTCATAAAGGAACAGGGGGCTGCCGTGGACATGATCATATGGTAGTTGAATTTACAACTATCTGTGTAATCAGAACCTATCGCCACTAAAGTTGTGAGTTTGAAACCCGTTCATGACGAGGTGTACTCGATACAACATCATGTTATAAAGTTTGTCTGTGAATTGCAACAGGTCAGTGGTTTTCTTTGTGTACTCCGGTTTCCTCCACCCATAAAACTGACAACCACAATATTACTGAAATATTTTTGAAAGTGGCATTAAACACCATAAACCTAAACCCGTATTGATAAAGACACAAGAAAAATGTAGTATGTTAATAATTTACCTGTAAAAATGGCATGACTCCATCAAATAAATAGTGGACTGTCCCATTTATGGATTCTTTATTGCTGGAACCAGTATCACTGTAAAATAAAATGTGCTCAATTGTTAATATCAAAAGATTTGGAAGGCTCGTTGCTTATTGGTCGGTTGGAAATATGACCCCTGACGTAACCCTATGCATGATGTGGTTAGAATGTAAGAGCATAGCCAACTAAATATCAAACAAACATAACATTTTAATTACATCCAGGTGAATTTGTAATTAAAGGGATTGATGACTTTTTAACTACAATGGAAAATCGTCTTCCAGATGAAATAGACATTTATTTTCTATTGAAAGACATCTACTGGTAAAAACCTATACTCACTTAAAACAGATATAATAAAAATATACAAGTATATTTTCCAATGTTAAAATTACATGCATATTAAATCTTAAATTTTAATTTTTTTTCAAAAATGAAAATATAAAATCAAAATTGAGGCTAAAATGATCACCCTAATTTGTCCCTTAAAATATTCCAACTTTATTTTTTGGGGGTATTTTCTGTATTAATTCATTTTTTACCATCAAGAACACAATTTGAAATAATTAATACTGTAACAATTAGTCCATATGATTAAGCTATATTAATAAGCAATAAAAACCGTGACTTTTATAGTCCAATATCACCGAAATCTTAACCAACATTTAACCATGTAATTCCGTAAGATTTTTCTAGCTGATTAATTCAAGAATAAGAATATTTGGCAAATTCAGCACAAATAGCTCTGGGTTTTTTTTAGAATAAAATTAATAGTAATCTACATAATCCAGTTAAGCTATTTTAAGAAGAGTTTACCTTATCCAGATTTAAGCAGAAATGACAGTCTTCGTGCTAACCCACTTCACCGAATCCCAGGACAAGTAAAACTGGATTCAGAAAAGTGAAAATTATGAAAGAATTTGTTTGAATAAATAGATAATTTTTCTTAATTTGGTTTTTGGGCGAGTAGGTGAAAAAAATTAAGGCAAAGACTGAAATGACAATATTTGACTTTTGTGATACGCAATTTGCAAAGGGCTTACATTATTTCTTTCTACATGAACAAAAAAAGGAATATATTGTAGTTTAAAGAAACTCCATATTCATTCCACTTGTTTCCTTTACAATTAGAAGGAATTCTTTAAAAAAATCGTTGTTGAAAGTGGCATTAAACACCATAAACCTAACATAACCATAACCCCTTAAAAAATCATGACATTGACTGCGAGATGAACAACAACAATTAGTGCTGTTTCTTAACTTTTGACTTTTTTCTTTTTGAGTTTCAAATGGAATTTTCTTTTCGGTACACTTACATTCACACCCTTTTGTGTTAAATTTATTGTTCCCTAATAATCTGAGTTATTTCCCTTTACACATTACTTAACAAACCAAACACCAGTGAAGAAGTTACACAGAAAGTCATTCAACAAAAACAACAACTAATATCAATAGATATACATAAATGTACCAATCTCTTCTGCCTCAGAAAGAAATGTTTGATTCTGGGTGGATGGAAATTGGATGGGATTTACAAATAATGGAAGAGGAATGGATAAGGCAGTGAAAAAAAAATGTGGATACATGAAAATTTGTCTTGTGTGTCACAACATGTCACCAGGAAAACTCTATTTGTGACAGTTTAATCATCAATGAGAAATATTAGATTATCTCCCTTGGTGTAGTAAAAAAGTAACCATATTAAATACTTTTGCTGACCATTATAATCATCATTATTTGTATATGATAATGTCTAGTTGCTGGAGAAGTGAAATGTATATCTCACCGGTATCTGAGTTTCAGAGTGTTTAAGGTAGTTGATTTCTGACCACAAGCCTAATGCCACTGCCATAGGTTTGTGCCCAGAATCCCATCTCAAGTGTAAAAGTTTCCAGACACTAACCCAAGGCAGTGATTTCTGACCACAAGCCTAATGCCACTGCCATAGGTTTGTGCCCAGAATCCCATCTCAAGTGTAAAAGTTTCCAGACACTAACCCAAGGCAGTGATTTCTGACCACAAGCCTAATGCCACTGCCATAGGTTTGTGCCCAGAATCCCATCTCAAGCTTAAAAGTTTCTAGACACTAACCCAAGGCAGTGATTTCTGACCACAAGCCTAATGCCACTGCCATAGGTTTGTGCCCAGAATCCCATCTCAAGCTTAAAAGTTTCTAGACACTAACCCAAGGCAGTGATTTCTGACCACAAGCCTAATGCCACTGCCATAGGTTTGTGCCCAGAATCCCATCTCAAGTGTAAAAGTTTCCAGACACTAACCCAAGGCAGTGATTTCTGACCACAAGCCTAATGCCACTGCCATAGGTTTGTGCCCAGAATCCCATCTCAAGTGTAAAAGTTTCTAGACACTAACCCAAGGCAGTGATTTCTGACCACAAGCCTAATGCCACTGCCATAGGTTTGTGCCCAGAATCCCATCTCAAGCTTAAAAGTTTCTAGACACTAACCCAAGGCAGTGATTTCTGACCACAAGCCTAATGCCACTGCCATAGGTTTGTGCCCAGAATCCCATCTCAAGCTTAAAAGTTTCTAGACACTAACCCAAGGCAGTGATTTCTGACCACAAGCCTAATGCCACTGCCATAGGTTTGTGCCCAGAATCCCATCTCAAGCTTAAAAGTTTCTAGACACTAACCCAAGGCAGTGATTTCTGACCACAAGCCTAATGCCACTGCCATAGGTTTGTGCCCAGAATCCCATCTCAAGCTTAAAAGTTTCTAGACACTAACCCAAGGCAGTGATTTCTGACCACAAGCCTAATGCCACTGCCATAGGTTTGTGCCCAGAATCCCATCTCAAGCTTAAAAGTTTCTAGACACTAACCCAAGGCAGTGATTTCTGACCACAAGCTTAATGCCACTGCCATAGGTTTGTGCCCAGAATCCCATCTCAAGCTTAAAAGTTTCCAGACACTAACCCAAGGTTGTGATTTCAAAAAGTCAGTTCATTATATCTGTTTACTGGTAGGCTTTCCTACCTCAATAAGTTTGGTTGATTGAGTAATTGGTCTATTGATTGGTGATTAACGCCAATTTTAGCAATATTTCAGCTATATCGTGGAGTCAATGTTTGGTATTCACAATATAGATGAAAAATTGGTGAAGGTGACGTTAAACATCAATAACACTAACCGTACCCTATATATCACTTTTGTACTACCTCATGGATAAAACAAACAAAATATGCTTTGGTGAAAATAAAATCAATAGTACAGATGATTGAACTAAAGACTGAAACACCTCTCCTTTTTCCCTATACCCCCCTCTCCCCCCCCCCAAATTGAGACTCAGTGGGCTGAGCCTATGTTGCTCATCTGTCATTTTGTTTTGAGGAAACCAAGTTTCGACTCATTAGGCCAAGCAGTTTCAGAGGATAAGATTCAAATGTGAAAATATTTTAATATTATTTGCAATAAAATTTACATAGATATTATGTTAGTAAAAGCAAGTTTTAATTCCTTAAACCAAATTTAATATTTATATCACAGTGAAATCTTGATGAAAGTTGTTTTTACCAAAACACCACCATGATGAAAATATCAAATTATGACACTAAATAAACTTCTATATAAAATTAAACCATTTTATCCTCTAAATCATGATGGACATATAGATCCACTTTATTATCAAGAATAAAAAAATAAAAATTTAAATTAAAAACTGTTCTGTATGTTCTGTGAAAATTAAAATTAGACATCATGATTAAGATAACAACAAATTCATATCTTGTTCTTTGAAGTTTTGAAGGAAGCATTGACCATTTTGTAAGAAAGAGATGCAAAAAAAATGGCACTAGATTAATAGTATTTATTTTATTGTTTCCTTTACAGTTAAATATTGGAGTGAGTAAAAAGATTTTTAGTTTAAATTTTTTTTCTCGATATTTTTCAAAAAATATTATCTTTCCAAATTTTCCAAATATGAATTTCAAAGAACTACAAATTATATTGGTGTCACCTTTATAGGTAAGACAGTGAAACCTGTCTAAATAGAACGTCCCTGAGACCAACTTTTGTGTTTGGAATAGAAAGGTGTTGTTTCAATTAGACAGGTTTCACTTCACATTATTTTGAAATCACTTCTTAATTTTGACAGAATAACAGAAAAAAATAATAATAGGAAGTGACGAACCACATCAACCAAATAGTGAACACATATCTTAGTCAGTGTGGTGTGTCACTTATTTCTATTGTATCCAGTTTAATCTTATAGTATAACATTGACTACATGCAAACAAGGGTGATTAAATCTAAAATCTACAAACCTTGGAAATCTGAAATTAAATGATAAAATAGAAAATGCAATGTTAAAAGTGCAAATAAGATATAATAATGAAAAAAAAATAATTGAAGCACTGAGAGGGGAGGGGGAGTATATAGGAGGAATTATAAATAAGATTTTATCAATATAATTAGCAAATACTTGCTGCAAAATTATTAATATATTTTGTAGAAAATAGTATCTTCATAATTAAAATTTCATCACACTGTAGTTTGACCTTGTCTCAATGTGTTTTTTTTCTTAAATTATACAGGCATCTAGTTAAAATGGGCTTGGGTAATCAAACTTGAGACCATTTATTTTCAATGGAATAAAAGGCATCTTTTTAATGATAAAAAAATGAATCATTCTGTTAGTATTGAACAAAATAATGATCCAGGTGAGCTAAAAACTTTGGTCAAACTAAGGAAAAATAATGGTCCAGGTGAGCTAAAAACTTTGGTCAAACTAAGGAAAAATAATGGTCCAGGTGAGCTAAAAACGTTAGTCAAACTATGGTACCGTAAAATAATGGTCCAGGTGAGCTAAACACTTTGTATTATAGGCAACTGATCTTAAAAAACAGACAAAAGAGATATAGTTTGTGCTTATACAATACACTAGACCTTTGTTTACATTCTAGACACAGATTATAATATATCTTATTTAAAGTGGATAGTAAAATGAAAATTAAGACTAACATGGTTACCTAAATCTAGATCACACTTGTATTTGACAAACAAAACATGTCTCTTTACTTTGTTTTGTACAGCATTACATAGAGAATATCTAAATGCCTTGGAAGCTTTTTGAGTCATCATTCAAAAAGGCTTTGATCACATCTATAAGATTATTTCCAACACTTTATAAGGTTGCTGTTTTAGTATTCTCTTTGCATGCAGTTATATGCCATACATTTTTGTGGAAATTTTCTGCTTGCTCATCGAAAATCAGACATTTTGCAATCTTTTTCCCACAATCTATTTATGGAAATTACTGATACAGTAGACTCCACTTAATTGCAAAATTCGTATTATTGCAAAAAAAGCTTAAACACTCCATTTACCATTCATTTAATGTTAAAACACCCAGTTAATTGCAAAGTGGTTAATGGCAAAATTTGCTTTATTGCAAAGACAATTTTTGCCAAAAATGTATAAAATTGTCGGTTATTTGCAAAACTACCCTAGAACTGATAAAAAAAGAAGGAGAAAAAAACGAGGGGGTTATTTTATAGGAAGAAGTGGTAGATCTAGATCTAGTTTATAATAACAATGAAAAAAATTCTAAATAATTTTAAGATAATTAATAGAAATATTTAAGATGATGTCCTGGAATTAAATTCAAACCATCAAAATATTAACTATTATCCAACCAAAACTTAACCATCAAAGAGTAACCAAAGGAAATATGTTTTTTTTTATACTCTTCACCTATAAAATCTTAATTGTACTCAAAGGGACAAAACTCTTTATCAGCATTGTAGTAAAATTTTAGCAGAAGATAGCAACACAAGTTAAAATACATGTACCAATGTTGCAGACGACAATAAATTTGTATTATATTGACAGATATATCTGTAAAAGATTTGAATTCCACATTCCAGGACTTCACATATGGTGCAATTTTTGGTGTATGTAATAGGACAAGAAAACACTGTATGCTGGCCATTTAACCTACCCCTTTGCTGGTGGTCTTTTTAATAACATTTTGAGAGTATTTGGATCCTTTTTAGCAAAATCTGCTACTTCATTCAGTAAATGATTCAATCCATTGATGTAGGTCCACATAGCCCTGCAACAAAACAAACATTTCAACATTTCATTTGTACCCTTAAGTTGCATACTAACCAATATCTGGCATTGCTAAAAGTGAGTGCATGAATGATTGTTGTTTAACACCAAATGAGCAAGTTTTCAACTATATAAAAGTGAGAACAAATCAAATTTGATGAGGTCTGCTTTGTAATAGACCAAGAATAGTTAAATTTTTTATAGTGCTAGCTCACTAAAACAAGAGTCCACGGGAAGACATATCACTCCACTTCTACATATTATACTGATTCCGAGGCAACCAGTCTTTGCTCATAATCTTAAGGTTGCATGTTTAGAGGAGAAGTAGCAAATGTTAATTTGGTTTTATCTGACCGGGGGTCGAACCCATAATGTACCGGACTTGAGACAGGCACACTAACAAGTATACCAAGGATGTGATTAGGCATTCCTAAAAGCATATATTCTTGGTTATGTACTCTGCTAAAAAACAACTTACTTGTCATGAGGAAGATCACCAGCACCACTTTCTATCATGCCTCCAGCTGTGTTCAGATACACCCACAGGAAGAATCTCAGGAACGGCTTCTTCAAATTATTGTTAATGGATTGGGAACTTAAGATTTTCAGCAGTTCAGGAATTTTAAATATTGTCTGGCAAATAGATTCTATGAATCTGTTTTCTCCCTGTAAGTAAAATAAATAATATGTGAATACAAAAATAAATCAGGGGCTTATCTGATCATGTATCACTCAGCTGGTTATACAATACAATGTTTATCATCTAATTATCATTCAAACACAATTTCATAGTCTTTCAGAGAAGAAGTTTTTTCGTAGTAACATTATTCATAAATGTCATATGTTAAAATTGTATCCTTCCATGGTGGCCATCTTCATACAAATATTTTAAAAAATGCACAAAAGAGTTTCACATCAACTAAACAGCTTTAGGGTATTAAACACAATACAAATCGTTACTTTCAACATTTAATTAAAAGTGGTGCTTTTATACTTTGACAAGAAGCAACTGCTTTGTATAAAGCCATTTTTATCTCATAATAAGACAGCAAACTACTCCAATAAGAAAACAAGATTCCTAAGTGACTTGATGATTTATATAAAAATAGAGTTAGAGGAATCCCATTAATCTGCTTGACACATCACGTTTATGTGTCTGTATTAATCTAGGATCAAGAACTGATTATTTGTTGTTTTGTTTTTCTGTTTAGAGTAGACAATGGTCTGGTGTTGTTTTGCTATGATCAATTCAATTGTCCATCTCTATTTAAAATTCTCATTATTTGTCAATGAAAACTGACAATGACAATTAATTACAAATAATACTTTACTACTGTGATTACATTTATTTCACCAAATACTAATTTTGTGGTTTTCATGGGTTCAATCATTATACAAAATTTAGCACAAAACAAGGGTTATGGTGTTTAAAGCCACTTTCAACAATATTTCAGTTATATCGTGGCGATCAGTTTTATTTGGTGGAAGAACCTGGAGTACCCAGAGAAAACCACCGACCTGCCACAAGTCACTGACAAACTAGCACACAACAAAAAGTATAACTAATAAGAGTCATTTGTAAGTATAAAAACCACAAATTCAAACGTCAATGAACAACTCAGTTTCTACCATTCCAAGAAAATTTTACACCAATGATTCTACAAGCAACAGGATATTTTTTCTACCGTGAAACCTGCCTAAACCGAACCTCTTTGTGACCAATATATGTGTTCGGAATAGACAGGTGTTTGGTTTATACAGGTTAAATAACAAAGATTTTTTACATTGGTACTTTATTCAAAGTTCAGTTTATACAGGATTCTGGTTTATAAAGAGTTTGTTTTATACAGGATTCTGGTTTATAAAGAGTTTGGTTTAGACAGGTTTCTGGTTTAGACAGGTTTCTGGTTTATAAAGAGTTTGGTTTAGACAGGTTTCTGGTTTATAAAGAGTTTGGTTTAGACAGGTTTCTGGTTTATAAAGAGTTTGGTTTAGACAGGTTTCACTGTAGAATGAAATATGAAGTGTGTAGTTTATGTCTTTCTATCAACTCATTAACTTTAGCAAGCTGTATTTATTTTTCCAGACAAACATACCTCAGCACATGTTGCTAACATATCCACCATGGCTATTAAATACTGTAAATCTTTGTGATTAGAATTTGATAGAATCTGCTGCCTGAAAATATAATGTAAATTGATTGATTGATTGGTATTTAACGGCAACTTTAGCAGTATTTCAGCTATATCATTATATATACCAGTAAAACAAGTATGTTCAACCTGCCATCATTCTTTGATTCATATTTAATTTAATTTTTTTTAGAATATTAAGTCATCACAAACTTTTAAACTTAACGCCACTTTCAACAATATTTCAGCTATATCGTGGTGATCAGTTTTATTGGTGGAGGAAACCGGAGTACCTAGAGAAAACCACTGACCTGTTGCAAGTCACTGACAAACTTTATCACATAATGTTGTATTGAGTACACCTTGAATGGGGTCTGAACTCACAACTTTAGTGTTGATAAGCACTTATTGCACAGGTAACTTAAAGGTGTGGGATTGTGTAACATATCACAGAAGAAAATGCATTAAATCTTTTACTTCAAATTTAAATTATTTGAGAAGCTATGAGAATTCAATTTTCTGTTTAATAAGAATATACTAATAACATTGATAATTGTATACATTTTTTTGTATTTGGTAATAAAAAATGTAAATATTAAAGTTAGTGTGCTCGACACATTTCTGGAATAACCTTCATCAGGTATGCTCAAACCAAATTATTGAAATTCTAATTATTTAAAAGTGTTTGGAAGCATGAACACCCTCATGGCCTAAACAGGATAGCCAAAATCAGCTATGGTCACCTATATCTGAGGGAGGAGAACCTTAGTTTTAATAATAAGTACATGATTTAGGAAACCAAATGGCCTAAACAGGACAACCAAAATCAGCAATGGTCACCTATACCTGAGTGAGGAGAACCTTAGTTTTAATAATAATTACATGTTTTAGGAACACATTACCTTGCCAATTCATCCTGGTCAATAACGAATGCCACTTCAGCTCTATACTGCATAAAATAGTTCATCACAAAACCTTGATTTCTTTTCAATGGCAGGTCCAACTCTTCCACTTTTACAATGGCATTTAACAAGTCTAAGAATTGTGGCACTTTTTCACGATTCTTTGACACAAGTTCCATAATTTTTTGAATTTGAAGTCCAGTCACTTTCATACAAGTACTAGAATTCCCAGTGAACACCTAAAATTCAGTATTAAAAAAAATTAGAAATAACTTGACATTATGATATTTGCTTTAGTCCCTAAGAACAGTATTTATTACGAATATCAATCAAAGTATATATATGTAACATCAACAGAAATTATTTTTTATTTTTCATTGATAAAAAAAATTTAAAAAGAAGATTTTAGCATTGTAACCTTTATTAAGCACCGATAATCTATTTATAGATTCTGCAAAAGTATCATTTTCACCGATCACAATTTTTGCAGTTTCTAGGTGTTCCAATCTCGAATAGGTTCATATCTGTAGTGTTTTTCCACAGGTATTCCTTTTCGAGGTTTCTTACCTACATCAGATACAGAGATAATAAAAACACCACAAATATTATTAATTTTACAAAACTCAATAATTTGACTTGGAAAACCCGATATTCTTTTTTTAGTCAGAACCTATTATCTGGAAATAAGATTTCTCTAATAACTACTAAACTTTGTATTCAATGGAAAACTCAGTTGAGCACCAGATTAAAACTTCCTTCAGGAATTGTAGACCTTAACATTGACATATCAAAACATTTAATTGCAATAATGAAATATATACCTCTGTTAAACATTCTGCCAGTTCAGAACCTGCTCCTTCTTTGGATAACAGCATATCTAACCGGTCAAACAAACGACCTTGAACAACCTTGTTCTGTCTAGCCATCATCTTTAATAAGGTGAAGGTCAACTGATAGACACGTCTTTGACCAGTATATTGGTCCTATAAGAAAATAACATTGAATAGGTGTACAAACATTTTCATGACTGACCCAATTGAAATATTACAGGTGCTTCATTAACTTTCAGCCATGTTTGTTTTCAAATGATTCTGTGGTTTCAGATACTAAATAAATCAAAGTTTTATATCAGCTGTTGACATCTTTTTAAGGGATAATCCAGTGATCATTTATGCAAGATTTCAGTTCATATACTTGACTTCATATTTCAACAAATAATGTTTTTACTGTAAGTGCATGACATCACAACAGCTTGATAATTTTTTAAATAGCACTACAGCCAGACCTGTTAAATGGTTAGGAGTATTACACTAAACTTTTTTTTTATTTCTTAAAGAATTGCAATGCAATTACAGGGCCGTAGCCAGTTTTTCTGAAAGGGGGGTGCACAACTAAAAGGCGAGGGGTCTGGGCTCTGAGGTTTTAGCATTTCACAAACAGTATAATCAAAGGAAAAAATTGATCAAAATGCAAGAAATTTGTTATATCCTTTTTGATGCAATACTTAGATTTACAACTTTAAGTGTGTTATCTATTGAATGATAACCATCTGATGTGCATAGAGAAAATAAAATCGTAATATTGACGTTAAAATCAAGTATACGCAAGGTTTTTTTTTTTTTTAGGGGGGTGCACGTGCACCCAATGCACCCCTCTGGCTATGGCCTTGAATTAGTCCACTGTGTTAAATGTACACACAACATTGAAATAATAAATTACATACTTCACAATGCCACACATCTGCTTAACAAAACAAGACGTCAATGACAAGTGCATATATTTAAAGTACATTAATTGAAAGGAGCAGTCTAACAGAACAATGTCATGACATTACCAGTACATGTATATTCTATTCAGTTCAAATACACAAATAAATCTAACACTTACCGACCACTGAAAAGATATTATGAATACATGTTATCTTGAATTCAGATAAAAAAAAAATATTTATCATTATCAGAAAACATACTTATGTGCTGTATGCAATAGATATAATTTATGTAGCCAGGGAGATTTTTAATTTCTTATTGTATTGAGGTAAATTTTTCTGCTCTGGATATGTCTTTGTATAATATTAAATTCCAAATTTAATTAAATTCACCAGTTTACAAAATCCGAGTCGGATTTCTAAAAGATAAGAACTTCTAGTGTTTACTGAACAAAATAGGTTCAATCTGGATAAAAACTCAAGAAAAAAAGTCATAATTTTGCAGTGAAATTAAAGTTTGGTCCTGATTTGTCAAAAATATCTTCAAACTTAAAATTGGGTCTTGTCATTTCTATTTTCAATCATAAAATATCGAACAGATTTTTTAAACAATGTAATAAATTAATATAACCCTAAACTGTCTAATGGTTTGGTTTGGTTTATGGTGTTTAATGCCACTTTCAACAATATTTCAATTATCGTGGCAGTCAGTTTTTTTGGTGGAAGAAACCAGAGTACCCAGAGAAAACCACCGACAAGCTTTATCACATAATGTTGTATCGAATACACCTCATCTGATCGAGATTCAAACTCATAACGTTAGTGGTGAAAGCACTTATTGCATAGGTAGATGTAAATCCAACTACCATATGATGACGACCGTGACAGTCCCTAAGAGTATAATGAGTCATACCAATAGTTTGACATCAATCTCCTGTGACAATATAGTAAAACAATCCTCCAGTATACCATGGTTATATAGAATACTCTGGTTCATTCCATGTTGTTCTTCTACTTCTCCATCCAGATGACACATACTGTAAAAATATCAAATAGGTAAGGGTTATGGTGTTTAACGTCACTTTCAACAATGTTTCAGCTATATCATGGTGGTTCATTTTATTGGTGGAGGAAACTGGGGTACCCGGAAAAGAAAAAAAATTCAAATATAATTAGTTCTCTTTTCACTTGACATACAAAAATCAAGGTTGTTTTTGGCGGGAAAAACATATGTATCCCCCATCCCTGCAATTTTATGAAATATTCTACTGTATGTAAAATAGAGCAATAACTCCTTTAAAAAATAGTCCAATAAAAATGCCATGGTGCAATCAAAATGCCATTACAATAGGCGATTCTCCGTATGGCAATAAGAAAGTCTGCAAAGTTTTTTCAAATGTAGGAGTTGCAAACTTTTGTGACAGACGAACAGACGGAACAAAAATAATAGAATAATGTGACGAAAATTGTGCATATATGTTCAATGTGTATAAAAACCAACTGAGAAAAATGTGACGAAAAATATCTTGGACGGACGGAAGGACGGACAGACGGAAAGAGGTAAAACAGTATATCCTCCTCCCCCTTCGGGGAGTGGGGGTATAATAAAGAAATTTAAAACGACATGGCAATATTTTGGATGAGAAACTAAATGTTAATAATAATGTGTCTTGCCAGCTACCTACTTTTTAGCCCGTTGTTTTTAATATAATAATTTATATATACATACCCAATTAATGTACTGAGTATATCACTTAGGTCTTTAGACTGTGACTCATTGAGCTTAGCTGTAGCAAATCGTCTCATCTTTGGTATTGTCTTTTCTAAGGTGTCATATACACCTATTGACTTGTCAGTAATTAATACCTGGAAAACAAAACATTATTACAATACTGTGAAATCCTTATTAATCGTGGGGTTGTAATTTTCGTGGATTTCGTAGTTCACTTGAACCACGAAAATTAATATCAAACGAAATACAATTTTCCCATTGACTGTTGCCTGTAGTGTTTGAAACCACGAATTCAAGAACCCAAGGATCACTGCATTTTGTAGAAAACACGAAAATTGGTTCCAACGAATAAAAGAAATTTCACAGTATCCCTAAAATATCATGTAGCATGTATAATATGATGTTCCTGTTGAAATTCTAAAATGTTATCCTTTACCATGAAATAACTATGGCAGCAGGGATTTCCCTAATATTTGGACTTACAGGAAATTGAATATTTTGAACAGGCCAGGGTTCTTTAAAAGGTGAAATAACTATGGTGGCAGGGATTTCCCTATTTGGACTTGCAGGAAATTAAGACATTTTGAATAGGCCGGGGGTCTTAGGTGAAATATCTATGGTGGCAAGGTTTTCAATAATATTTGGACTAACAGGTTATAAAATGTTTGAACAGACCATGGTATTGGAGGCTACCTAGGTGCCACAGTGGTTCCAGGGGAAAGCTGTTTTAAGGAAGTCTCTGGGGGCAGCTTAAAAAAAAATGACATAAAGATACTTTGTTTTTCATGATGTGTTACAGAATAATACCTTAGTGTATTGTTGTTATTGTGTAATAAGGAAGGGTAACAGGTTTAATTACTCAAATGACCACTTTTAAATACCTGTACTAAGTTAGGGGGAAGGGAGTTATGGTATTTAACACCACTTTCAAATCAGAGTATATATTACCTGTGCTTGAACTGCTCTGGTAAACAGCTGATTGTAAGCAGAGTAATACCTATTCAACAAAGCCATGGACATTCTAACCATTTCATCATACTGGTAAAAGGACAAATCCTGAAAGAGAGAAGTGATTACTTTTTATTTTTAATCTTTTTTCTTTTTTTATAAAAATGTAAATGAAACTACCTACATTGTCAATATTACAGTTTTTCCTGTTTTCCAAAAAAAAATGCACAATATATAATCATAGCCCTCATATGAGGTAAATATAAAAAGTTGATTTAAAAATATTTTATTGTCCAATGTATACAATTGGGTTGATATAAATTTCTCTCCAGTACAATGTATCATATAAACATAGGTCTGACAAGAGAGTATTATAAGAACATTATGAAAAGTTGTCAACCTGAGGGTGGTTGTTTTCTCAAGGGATCTATGATTACCTAACATAAAAGTAATAACTGTATTATTTTACTGAGACTACTCTAAGAAGAGCATGTTTAAAACTTGTCCATACATCTGAATTTGACATTCTGATGAACTCACAAAGTGATTTGATTCCATAATTCTATACTGTTTAGATAATTTTTAATGTTTTGTAGACGACAACAAAATGATTCCCAATATGAAACATATAATTACGGAACCGGATTTAAAAAAAATGTTTTCAACACACTTTCAGTTGTCAGAGGTTGCTGACCTAGTGACAACCTATTGTTTCCCTTTACGTTATACATGTTGAGGTTGTCCACCGGATTGTCTCCTTTGTCAGCAAATTTTCCATAAACTGTTCCCACCATTCCGCATTTAACATTGCACCATACATGTTAATTAGGTATTGTTGAATGTTTTAATTACCATATACTTATCAAAATGTTAAGTGTAAAAAATCAGTCTTAAACTTACCCTTAAAATAGCAACCAACTCATATGTTTTTATGTAGTCTGTTTGATAAAATATGTCTTTCATTTTCTTCACTGCAGCCTTAGACACTCTGAATTATAATACAACACATAATTTATTAACTGAATTCACAAAGTTTTAAAATTTGTACCAGAAGCTAATTCAGTCAAGTTTGCAATATCAAAATCTAATATTACAATGTAAATGAAGGTTACTTTAATAAATGTTCTTAAAATAGTGATAGTCGGTATAGCACTGATATACAAATTTTATAAGAGTTGTAAGTAGTCATGAAATAAAATGCAAAAATAGGAAATGCACATTTAATTTTTCACGATTGTTTTTTTCTTTTTCTTTGTTTACCTTTTTTTGCTCTTCTGAATGGAATTATACTAATTTTAAGATTATGCTTATTCCTGTGTACACACTGTCTATATATAGACAGTTCCTGTGTGTGTGCTGCAAGTATTTCACACACCTATTGCCATGCTGCTTACGGTAATAATAATTATAGAAATTTTGCTTTTGCTTTTGCAAATCCCCTAGTAAGTATTTCTCGTTCTAATCCCAAGTTTGCTTGCCACATTATGACAATCTCCTCAATAACTTAGTACAGAAACTATTTTATATTTAATAGTATATTATTTTTTGTTAACATATTTGAAAAATCTATAGAAAAAAAAAATAATAAAAAAATTAAAAAAGACATTAATAATATCATGGTAAAAATATACGAATACATATTAATATTGTGCAAAACGAAGACATTAACATTCTAGCAAAGAGGTGCATTTTTCTTAATAATTGAATAAGAAATTGAGAAAAATATGCAATGTAAAAATTATACAACAACAACTTCATTTTTATAAAAATCTTGATCTAAAAACAAAGTTCTGGAAATCTAAAGCCCCTGTTACATGGTAAAGCAAGTATCATGATACTTGTATCATAAACCAAAAAATACAGTGTAAACAGCGCTATTACTCTGTATAATGCAACTTTTAGAAGTTGCATGATACACACTTTGGGATAGAACATGTTCTATTCTGTACAGCAAGGATCACGATACATTTTATCTCTGACCAATCAGAGAACTTGGTTTGAGGTCAGGAGGTTACAACATCATCAACAAATAAAAGCACATGGTCAGCACATGGTAAATAAAACATAACTGGAAAGGGGAAAAAAGTAGTGATGTTATTTGGTCGAAGGAACAGATGGAGAGTCTCCTCAATTTGTATGATAATGTCTTCATTGTCAGGATTCTCCATTTTGGCGGGAACAATTTGTAAACAAACTCTGCATGAAACATGCTACTTGATTTAGTGTGTAAACTGACAAGGATCATGATACAAAAAGTTGCATGATACAAGTATCGCGATACTTGCTTTACCGTGTAACAGGGCCTTAATGAAATATAATTTTTAATTTAAATGTATGAACTTCAATAAGTTATCATGCATACAGCATGACTCTGGGTGTCATCTTACCTGTTCTGGACTTCCCAATTTCTAAATACAAATGTACAGACAGAGGTTAATAATTAGTATTATTATACTTTACTATAGAAACCAAGCAAGAAATAATTAAGATATTTTAAAGTTTTATTCCATGGAACAAGAAATAACTCATTATTCCCACTGCAAACTGCACGTAGGTAAAATAACTGTGAGGGAATCTGCAGTTAGCACAAAATAACTGTTTGAAATTGATGTGATTTTGCACGTCGAACCAATAACTAAAATTTAGTTATTTCCTTCATATTAGTTCAGTATAATAATACAGTTATGTCCTTCATGAGAAGTTAACATCCATAATCATTAAATCTCGAAAGAGTTATTTTACCTCGGTCCTTCGGACCTCGGGAAAATAACCATTTCTCAATATAATAATTATGGATATTAACTTATCATGAAGGCCATAATTGTATATTGTTAGCATTTCTGTCTAACAATTCTTATGCATACAGCATGTGTTTTTTTACTTAAGTACTGAAGTGCATGGAAAAACTTATCTGGTCAAATTCAGAAATTCTGATCTACTGAATCTGACAACTATTTAAGACAGTATTCATTTGAAAACATTAAGGGGCCATAACTGAAGAAAATATTCTTATTAATCAATTGTTTACCTCATCAATGAAAGAGAAGAATTTTAACACATTTCGCTCAATGAAGGTTACAATAGGTCTTTGATGCACCATTGCTTAACCACAATCAACTAACTTTAAGTTTTTGTGATGCATAATTTACATATTGTTTCATAAGTTTAAATGTGTTCTAAAAATTCCATTATTTTCAGTACCATTATTTTGCCCACAATCAGATATCCAGGTATACATACCACCAAAATTAGTCACTACCGTACATACTAATTAGCTCTTCACTTCTAATGTTTATCATTTGAAAAGCCAAGTAGTGAATAAAGAAAGTGTAACTATCCTTTTGACAGACGGTTACTAGCATATTTACATTTTACTTAAATGACAGAAAAATAAGGCTATACATATATAACAAAAAGTTTAATCCTTTCCTTCATGATAAAGTGTAACGTAATTTTACATATTCTTTTATATGTGTCCAAATCATTTAAGAACACAAAATTGCTAAAATCTGACATAAAAATATAAATCAAATTTATATATAATTGTATGTCTATAAAAATAGACCATTTGTACATTTCCAACTGGATTCTAAAGTGTTATAGTAGTTATTTCCCTTTAATGCAGACAAAAGGGCACCATATCATGCAAAATTAAAAGAATACAACATATATATTTTTTTCATAATCTGTCCACACTTTTAATGTTGCAACTTGTAACTTTTCTTTTTGCTATAAAATTTTCCACTGATTTATTACACGGTTCAAGCATCTACAAATTATCAGAAAAATCTACTTAAATTCTTTGTCCCTTCTATTGCATGCTCTTGCATGAAATGGGTAAATCGGGAATATGCAAAATGGTCTATTGGAATTTGCTTAAGGTTAAAAAATAACTTATTCAAGTAGGACAGGATTATAAAAAGTAACAACAAAATATTACACTCAACAGTATGTTAGAAGTTCAATACCTTTCTTTTAAGTCAGATATATGTCTAAAAATTAATAGATATTTGTAAGCCACAAAATGTCAAGTTTTTATGTAATTATATACACAGAAATTGCAACCTTATTTTTGATTCTCTTTCAACAGTTGAATCATATTATGAGTATCAGCTATAAGAATAGTTTGAAGATACTAAAGTGGTAATCAGAAGCTGTAAATCTAAGAAGGATGGACAATATAATGGTCTAAAGAAAATGGATAGAAGAACAATGATTTACAAAACACTTCACAGAAAACTAAAGGTTGAGCAACACGAACCCCACTAAAATCGGGGGTGAACTTGCGTGTTCTGGAAGGGTAAGCAGTTCCTGCTCCACTAGTAGCATCTGTAGTGTTACTATTACTACAAACCCGGTGATAAGTCATGAATGAGGAAAGGAACGGATTGCAATTATGACAAAGAAAACATATTCATGGTTATTTGTGACACATATATTAACATATTCATGGTTATTTGTGACACATATATTAACATATTCATGGTTATTTGTGACACATATATTAACATATTCATGGTTATTTGTGACACATATATTAACATATTCATGGTTATTTGCGACACTTATATTAACATATTCATGGTTATTTGTGACACTTATATTCTGTAACAGTTTACAAAGTCAAAAAATCTGACTAAGTAAGGTATTTGATTAGTGAGTTGCATCAAAATATTTAGATTACATGTATCTAGGAGAGTTGTGGATTAGAGATATGTAACCTCCTTCCCTTACCCCCTCTGTACTACACATAAAATCCCTGTTTGGCTCTAGGAAACCCCCCAAAAAAATATCAAGTAGCTTAGGAGGAGTAAGGGATTAAAGAAAGTGTATTACAGATGATTAAAAGTGATCCCTTTATAGCGACTATTTTATGCTGATGACATGAATATTCATATTATAGTTTAATTTACATCTACTAATACAAGTAGTGCCTGTCTCTATTAATGCTTTTGAGTTTGACTTTGGATGCCTTTTGTTAGATGGCAGAGAGAAACGTGAAGAGTTTAGAATTAGTTAGCCTTTTTAATATTAGTAACAAGCATTGAACAAATTTTTGTGATGCAGACAAAACTTGCAAGATTCTGATAAATAGTAGCTTAAGTTAGTTGTCGTATAGTTGTTAGTGTCTTCAGATCTCCGTGACATATCAGTAACGGTGAGAAGATTCTGATAAATAGTAGCTTAAGTTAGTTGTCGTATAGTTGTTAGTGTCTTCAGATCTCCTTGACATATCAGTAACGGTGAGAAGATTCTGATAAATAGTAGCTTAAGTTAGTTGTCGTATAGTTGTTAGTTTCTTCAGATCTCCGTGACATATCAGTAACGGTGAGAAGATTCTGATAAATAGTAGCTTAAGTTAGTTGTCGTATAGTTGTTAGTTTCTTCAGATCTCCCTGACATATCAGTATAGTGAGAGATATCAATAAGATTGGGTACATTTGTATTTCAATTTAAAATGACCACTTGTTGGATTGTTGAAAAACAGTCATCTGGGTTTTAAAATACCTTCACAAAAATAATGAAATTGAGCTTAACAGTTTTTAAAAAGTTTGACAATTGTGACAAAAATTTGACAAAATGATTTTCCATCAACTTCATGCATCACTGTCATTTATTTTTCCTATGTTGTATGTTTCACTTTCTGTACTTCTTAATTTGGATCTGATGTGTCTAAAGCATCTTATGGTGCAGTTCACAATACTATTTTCTTTCCAATTTCCAAACGATTCTGCATCAGCGACAAGTCGAAAGGAAAAATCAGATGGAAAATCGTATCTTTTCACCGCAATGTTAGGTTAGGCATCATAATACATTATGTTCCCTTAGCAAAATAATTTATGCAATTCATAACAGACAAGTTTTGCTTTAGTGTGCAAGTCAGTGTGTATTAACTTTGTTTTAGACTTTTCAATGGTGCCTCTCTTGTGTATGAACTTCAATGGTTAATACATGCATCATACACCACAAATTAGTTTTTGAAACATGTGGATGTGTTTTTGAATTAACAGAAATCATAAATAAAAATAAAACATGTACACTTGATTGTCTTTCATGTGCAAGTGATTGTCTTTGATCTGTGTATCCTTAGTAGGCCTAAAATAGGATAATAAGTCAATAAAAAAAATAGACAGTTTACTAAGTAGTAATACCAGTAAATATTTAATATTGAGGGTTTTATGTCATGGTGTTTAACGCCACTTTCAACAATATTTTAGCTATATCGTGGTGGTCAGTTTTATTGGTGGAGGAAACCGGAGTACCCGGAGAAAATCACAGACCTACAGAAAGTCACTGACTAACTTTATTACATATTGTTGTATCGAGTACACCTCGCCTGAGTGGGATTCAAACTCACAATGTTAGTGGTGATATCTAAGTACCAGTATATATATGTAATGAGTTTATTACACTAATATTGAGGAATATTGCTGCAAACATTATATAATATTGTAAAAGCTTGACAAAGACTACATTACTCCTCAATAACAGAGCAATAAGTTTATTATAATATAGCACCAAATATTTCAGTAATTTCCTGCAGTTCTGATCCCTTCCCCTAGGAAACAATGTCCTATTTTGCCATCTTTTGTCTGCTTGCACATGCAAAAATCTTTTTATTAGGAAACTCTCTAGAACATGGCAAACTTTTGGGGGAGAAAGTGTGGAATGCAATATCGGTCATAATGTAATATTCTTAACTCATCAGAAATGCTCTACTTTTAAAAGGTTTTTTTTATGTAGAAAGATCAGTAAAAAATATCAGAAAATATTGTGCTATTTATTTTACAATGAAATCTACAGTGAATTATTTGGTACTATGCTATATATATTGGTATATAAACATGCTTCTAGTTTTCTTATTTATTGTATCTTTTAGAATGTCATGCTGTGTTTGTTTTATGTGAATGTTTATTCTGTCAATTGTTTTCATATTATGTGTATTCAAATCAATCCAATTATGTATGTTGTATATATTGTGATTATTAAGCTCTTTATGGGCAACGTGATTGGTTAATAAAATATCTTGTATCTTGTATAGTTTTTAATTACTGATTATGGCTATAAAAAAACAACTTAGTCTTCTGCTGTAAACAAGAATTGTAACTGTAAAATCTGTAACTAAGATACATTTTAGATTAATCATTCTGGAATTCTATCTTCATTTCAATTTAATGTCTTTCTGAACTATAACAATCTGCAATGGTTAAAAAGGAAACAAAAACCATCTGAATTGAAGGACATTAACATGTTATTTAACTTAGCCGATAAATATAGAAATCCTTACCCGTGTTGATTGGCTAAATCAAATGTTTCATACAACATGGGAGCTAACTCTGGGTGTGGCATATTGGGTCTGTTTGCTGCTGTATGTGTCAGTTTAAATGCATTCATAAATTTCTGAAGAAAAAAAATATATATCTAGTAATAACCGTGAACGCATTACAAAAATTACTTACACAATGGAATCATTTTCTTTTGGAAACTTTAAGTTTTTATCATAGATAAAGAAAGTGTTTAGACAATATATTTACTGAATTGGCACTTGGAATTGTCTTCTTCTTTTTTAATACCTGGTTAATTTAAGCTACCTATGAACTGAAACAGCTTAAAAAGTATATGCTTTGTGATATTTTAATTCATATTCATTCTATTTTCTGTCGATTATGATTGGTACCTCTTATTTATTAGTACCTATGTTGACTGTAAAGTGGCATTAAACACCACAACCTTAACCCCTGACAGTTGTAGTTAACAAAAAACTTACCTCTAATCTGACATTAAAGATGAAATTGAAAAACAGGTCCAGGACTTCTAAAGCTCTGAAAGAAAATATCATATATCATGTAAAATCAGTATACAGTAATCACTCTCTTATAAGGCCACTCTCATAGAAAGCCAACCCTCTTACCAGGGCCAGATTTTTTTTGTCTTCCATTCTATGCTTTAGTGTTACAATTACAAAAGATGTTCAAGGTAATAAGTCATTCTTATTTGAGTCAAGATTTTGAATAAAATATTCAGCTTAACATTTAGCAAAAAACTCATAATTAAGTCTTTCCTTTGATTTATGTTTGTTTTTGAGAAACCTGTGATCAATCTTCAATTTATTCCAATGAGAGAATTGTACTATTGTTGATAAAAATATACAGACTACTTACTGACATTTAGCATCAGTTACAGCTTGTGTTTCCTGACTTGGAGTATACCTTTCATGCTGTCGGAAGTTTTTCAGCACTTCGTCACCTTCTTTACCTTATAAAAGAATACATAGAAACAATTTCACAACCATTTGAAAAAAAAAAGGATAATTTAAAAACTGTTTGATATGTGTGTTAGGGGTATCGATTTTCTCTCTTTCTATGATTTTTGGACATTTTGAAATCTTACTTGCCAGTTATTCTTTTTCATAATCATGCTATAACTGGTGAGACCATTTCAGTGGTGCAACCGTTAGCATGTTAACCTTGACTGTGGTAGATCGTGGGTTAGAAGCCTAGTTGAGTAAAACCTAAGACTACAAAATTGATATTTCTCCGCTAAACATACAACATTAGGGAGTTAAAGCAAAGACTGGTTGGCTCGGAATCAGGAAATGTGTCCGAGTTGAACGACATGTCTCCCTGCATACTGTCATTCCAGTGAGCTAGCACTAAAAAAATTGATCTTCGCATGTTGGTCAAGTATAAAGTAGACAAGATCATCATCTCATTGAATGTATCTTGTTCTTGTCATCATAGAGATAAAATATTGCTCATTTGACATTAAACAACAATCTCTCATAACCTCTCCCTACATTATAATTTACCTGGAGGTATAACTGGGTATGGTTTGTCATTTCTACCATCAATTAAGCTCATCAATGGTTCTAAAAGTTTCATGATGTCCTCTGTTGACTGATAAAAACCAAAGGCTACCAGGAAATGTACCAGTCTTAACACCTGTTCAAAACACGAGTTAAAAAAATCAAGGTAAACATGATGATGAAAATTATTTTAAAAAAATGCATTATTTTACTTAATAAAAGAAGTAACCAGAAGCCTACACAAGACTGTATCACTCACTTGATACATTATTTTACTTAATAAAAGAAGTAACCAGAAGCCTACACAAGACTGTATCACTCACTTGATACATTTTTTTTTTTATAATATACTCAATTTCGCATGGTAGATGGATTCCAACTACCTGTGCAATCAGTGCCTATCACCACTAAAGTTGTGAGTACTAACCCCATTCTTGGTGAGCTGTACTCGATATAACATTATGTGATAAAGTTTGTCAGCGACTTGCAACAGGTCAGTAGTTTTCCTCTGGTACTCTGGTTTCCCTCCACCATTAAAACTGACCGCCACGATATAAATGAAATATTGTTAAAAGTGACGTTAACCACCATAAACCATAAACCTATTAGGTTCCATTCTAGCCCCTCCCCATGGAGGATAAACTTCATTTATACAAATCTAAACTCCCTCCTCCTAAGGATCATCCTCAGTCAAGTTTGGTTTCATTGGGTTGAGCAGTTTTGCAGGAGAAGATTGAAGAGTTGTTGGCATCAATTGGAGATTTGACGGTCGCAAATGAAGTTTACTTGGTGATACCTAATAGTAAATACATGTAATGTATGATATAAACCATTTTGAAGCCACACCCCTTACCCCCACCCCCCACAGATAGTGCTGAATGTGAACTATATAAATAGATAATGACCTGTTTCACCAGTTTGTTGTTTCCTATTTCTGAAGCAGTCATGTCACTGTTTTGTCCTAGGAATTGAGCTATCCATCCACTCAATGTTGGGAAATATTTGGATGTAATGGAATGGCTCAAATCTGCTAAATCCTACAAACAAACAAAAACCCTATTTTATTGTATGTAAAATTATATAAAATATTTATGGTTGTATAGAATCAATGTAAATGTCATGTAAATATCACATATCGAATGTCTATAGCGTTAACAATCTAACTTCTAGCTTGAAATTCACAATATGAATTCTAATAAAATTACTTCATCTAAATTATAAACAATGAAACAAAAAATTAATTAATACATTTAGTTTAATTACCCAGGACTGGGTTGCATAAATGTCAATTAAATATGAGTCTCAATTAAACCTTAAGTATAAATTAATCTTATGTACATTTCAAGTAATTCTAAGTGTCAATTAAGATTTAATACAAATCTGGTTTATATCTTAATATATCATGCATTTGCATTCGATTACACAAAAAAAAAAAGATGCAAAATTCATAAATAAAGTTACATTGATTTAAGCTATTAATAGACTAATTATACATAAAATTGTTTTAATTGCTTGTTGGATTATATGTTCTTGTATGGTACACCCTTGGTTCCACTATTTTTGTGGCATAATTATTCTAATTGCTTGCTAGATTATATATTTTTGTGGCATAATTCTATTTTGATGAATATGTCTGGCAAATAATAAAAAAATAATCTTCAACTTGTTGAAGGTGGTCAGTATTTGGTAGAAGTAGAATATCATTGCAGACATTATGTAAAATATTTAAAAAAAAAGCTGGAAAACTATCTTCCAAAATTTGGAGTTTGATGAATGAAATTTTTTAATCAAAATTCATTAAATGTTGATTAGATTCACATAAATAAATTAATAATCAATTAATTTATGGAAAATGTTTCAAAATTTAGTAAATTTCTTTTTTGCTTAAAAACTAAGACTGTAGAAATATACTCCTAGGGTAATGGTACAGAAAAACTTTACATTTAGACTTGACTGGAATACTCACATGGTCTGGAACATATATAAGGGGACACAATTAATTTTTGTTTGACATACAGTGAAACCTGTCTAAACTGAACTTTCAATGTTGGAAATCTTTGCTAATATAACCTGCATAAACTGAACACCTGTCTATTCCAAACAAAACAGTTGATCTCAAGGAGGTTCGGCTTAGACAGGTTTTACTTTGTATATAATATCGGTAATATCTATTAATCTACCATTTGACTAACAAATAACCTATCTACATGTATATAAAATATGGCAAATGAATGGCATGGATGATTATTGAATAAAAAAAAAAAGGCACACCTAAATTTTTACCTGTCTCAAATATCCATGTATAGACAAAATGTTATTAAGAAAAATAACATTTTACCTTTACAGAGCTTACATAAATTATTTGGCTTTCCAATATTTTTACATTTAGCATACATGATGAAGGTTATTCTAGAAACATGCCATGCACACTAAATTTGATATCCATGCTTTTATTCTAATCAAATGGAAGCAGAGATTTGTTTTTTGTCGACTTTCCAGTGCATTGTTTGAGGTAACAATCTTTTCAAATCAGGCTTAATATTTAAAGAAAAACTTGAAAATTTGATTTAACATGAAACTTACAAAATGTGAAAAATGAGATGTGATCCCCCCCCCCCCCCCCCCCCTTTTCATTAGTCCTGACACATGCGTTATTCTTAAATGGATAGATTTTTAATATGAAGTGTTAGATGTACTTTTGTTTGTCCTGTTCTATACTACTGTGTGTGGGTTAGTTTTACTTCAGACAATTGTCCATTATGTTGCTTCTACTAAAGATCTGCATGCAAAATAGTCAGGAAAAAAAACAACAACAACCATTTCAGTTGATGTACCGCTACTCAAAATAAATAATCAAACATACTGACATAGTATTAAATCCCTTATTAAATATTAAGGTTCATCAAAATTCACAGAGACAGTACACACAATATTTTAAGCTTATCTTGAGACAATTATTGTGGATATTTCTTTATTGATTTTTAGAGTCAAATTTGTAAGTATTTCTTCAATGTAACAAATTGTAATTTGGACAAAACGTCACAAGAATGCTTAACTTGTGTCTTAATCCATTTTGTCTATTTAATTGGCAAATTAAATACGCTTAAGAGTAAAAAATATGTAAAATAGTAAAAAAACTTATTTTTGAAATTTATTAATTAATTTCAGAGACCTTGAATGATGACTGTGTCACTGTCACTCTGAGATGTATTAACAAACCTTTGTAACAGAAGATATCAGTATATTGATGGGTAATATAAGAATTGGTTAGTTGTCGATAAGAAAAGTTAATTCAAGCTTGAAAGCTTTTATTCTTCTACCTTTCCATCAAGAGTTGTTTTCTGCCGTGTGAGGGCAGGCTGAAGAAAAACAAAGCTTAAATTTATAGAATTATGTCTGCTATTTATAGCAACACTAAATAAATAAAATAATACTACTGTTTTTTGTTTTCTTTTGAACTTGAATAACGTGAAGATTTCTTTACTTATTTTGAGATTCACATAAAAATTACTCTTATTTAAAACCATTCATTTTTCAAAGGAAACAAAAATAAAAATAAAATCAGATTTTACATCCTAGTAACCAGTTCAATTTGTCTATATATTTTTCTGTCCCAAGTCAGGACAGAGATTTCCATTCTATGGTTTTATTTTTTGAAGTTTGCCAAAGGACAGGTTCATGTCTGTTGCCGTTAGTTATAGTGTTGATCATTAATGCTCAAGGTTCACAAAATGAGTGGTTCATGTTTGTTGGCATTGGTTAATATTTGTTGCTCTTAGTGACTGTGTTCACAAATACTGCTCAAGGTTCACAAAATGAGTGGTTCATGTTTGTTGGAATTGGTTAATATCTGTTGCTGTTAGTGACTGTGTTCACAAATACTGCTCAAGGTTCACAAAATGAGTGGTTCATGTTTGCTGGAATTGGTTAATGTGTTGGTAAATACTGCTCAAGGTTCACCAAGAGTGGTTCATGTCTGTTTCCGTTGTTTATAGCGTTGACCAATATTGTTTTAATTCTTTTCAAGAAACAGAAAATCAACAAAACATAGAGGTTTAATGTATCCGTTTTCATGTTGATTTCCTAAAATATTTATAATGATAATAATTTCTGTTTCATGGTTATGAAATTACAGATTATGTATGTACAACTGCACAGCTTTCCAGAGAAAGGCTTATAACAACAAGTTTGTCGTTTCTCTCAGATATACTGAAATAAAACATCATAAACTATATCTGTCTTAAAACCTCAACTCTTGCAAAGGTATTTGTATTAACTCTTTATAATAATAATAATAATAAATTCTTTATTTATAGAGGGATACACAGTTAGTTAATAACTAATCTTCCCCGAGGTCTTCCCCATGAATAATATAACACACAAAATAGAAATTTGTTAATCTTGGGTTTCCACAAGAATAATTTAACATTTAATATAGGAATTTGTTACTGTGTGATAAGGATAAGAAGGGTTAATCGATTAAAGAAGGTTTTTGCTCTACCTTTCCATCAAGGGTTGATTTTCGACGCTCGAGCTGAAGAAAAACAGAACTCATAATTACGACACATTTGTATGTTATTCAAAATAATTTATTGAACATACAGTTTTAATATTTTAATGAGGGCAGATTTAAATGTTGTTTTTTTTTGTCTATTGTTAATTCGACGAGTTACATATTAGGGTATAGAACATTAATTTCAATTAATTCAAAAATAAAAGGAAAACACACAAGTTTGCTATTTAAAAGAGAAAGAAAAAATTTGCTATTTAAAAAAAAATAATAATAATTTGCTATTAAAAAAAATAATAATAATAATTTGCTAATAAAAAAAAGAATCAATTTGCTATTTAAAAAAAAGAAACAAACAATTTGCTATTTAAAAAAAGAAGAGTAATTTTGATACAATGCATCTATATTGGAGAGAAGTGTACAGTGTACAAGGATAGGTTCTAATACTATAAAACAATGAAGTTGTCTTACCTGTGTCTTTGGCTTAAACTGTTAATGTCAACAAAATCAGAATTAACTATAACCTCAGATTAAAATTAGTATGTCAAACCACAACTAAAATATTAATATTATTCAGACCAAGAGCCTGGTAACCACGAGTGAAATAGGCTGTCATAAACATGATCATATGATAGTCAGATTTACATCTACCTATGTAAACAGTTATTTCCTATCCCCACCAAATTTGTGCATTTGATTTCTCAAGGTGTACTTGATACAATCATATATGATAAAGTTTGTCAACGACTTCCAGCAGGTTGATTAGCAGTATTTCAACAATATTCATGTTGACAGTACATATGAACATATATACCAACGTTTTTCATTAAGAAGAGAGACAACTGCCATAAATTCACAGATGGTCACCAGAGAGAGATATAACCATTCCTAATGGATATTAAAACAACTATTTAATGGTACAATTTCCAAGACAAAACCCATATAAGGTGTCCGATAATTGGCTTAGATAAAAAAATAATAATTTCATAGTGTGATAATTAATAAAAACAGCAGATTTATCTGACCTTACGGTCATAAAACTTTTCAGCAAGAGTTTGTTTTCATACTAAAAAAACATCCAATCAGAACAGTGTATCAAATAAATACTTTGTTCTGATTGGATAATCTTGGAGTATATGTACAAAGATTGTACTCAAAAGTTTTCACAATTGTTAGGCCAGAATATGTAGCGATATCCATGAAAATTGGTCTAGAATTCAAGTGCAACAGGGCAGATAAAACCATTGTCACCTTTCTCATTACGGAATGACGGCGTGATAATGCTGTTATAGGTCTAGACCTTACACTGCTACAAAAAGTTTCAGGCGAGTATGCACCATTAAGCATTCTTTCAAGTTCTTTTGCATTTTTCTGTGGATGGCCATCATCATTTTCAATATTAATACTGGGGAGGTTCACAATAGGGTGATTTATATCAGTCCCAGTTTTCATTTGTGATTTATAACCATCCTGAAATTTAACGATTCGTTGTACGTATTATCAAAAAATCTTTAACATTTAATCCTTTAAGCATCACAGATACGAGTGCTGACTCATGAAAAAAGAGAAAACATCCAGTATACAGTGTTCTAAAACTTCCATTTTCTTGCTGCTTAATCCAAGTTTAACACATTTTATTTCCAATTATTTTGCTAAAAAAAGAGACAATCAGCTGATCAGGGGGAAATTTTCATCTCAGGCATATATAAAAGGAATAATTGTTTGTTCCTTAGCACTATATATAATATTAATATGCTACAGCAAATTCAAAAGAACAAACCACTAAAAACCCTTAACCTATCAATCAATCAAGCTATTTTTAACCAAAAATAAAATCCATTAAAATAAAACTGCTGCTATATTTAGTAACAGAACGTACCGCAATGTCATCAATCTCATCGTAGTTGTATGTCAATTTCACTCTGTCAATCACAGAATGGTTGTCACCAACATTTACAAACATGGCTGGAAAAAAGTTTTTCATTAAAACATTTTGTTAATTTTACAATTATATTACACAAACCCATCCTTTAATGCAAGTACAATGCAATACACAAATACATTGTCTGTTTACCAATCTGTTATGACAAATGATGGTAATGCTGTTTAATGCCACTTTCAACAATATTGACAAATGAATAAAACACAAGTAATGTGGATATTCTACTAAAAATATGTTTCATTTTTCCTCCAATTTAGGATGAAAAAAACAATTTACACTTGATATTAAAATTCTCTAAAACTGTGTGAATTACAATTAAAAAATGCTTCATCCCATACCCTCCTAATTTCAAATACAATTTCAGAATCTTGAGGTGTCAGAACTAATTAATATGTTTTGTCTGTCTGAACTTTTCCAAACTAGTACCATCTGTTTACTATCCACTAATTTGGATCCAAATTTTATAATCTTTACTAAAAAACTGGTGACCTCTTGAAATTGGTGCCACGAAATAGCTGAAATACTGCTGGTGTTGGTGTTAAACACCAGTCAGTCAATCATAAAATTGGCAAAATCTTTTTCTCCAATGATTGCCAGATTACAGACCTCTAACTAAACCAATATTTCCATGAAAGAATAAAGCCTAAAACCTTGTCATGAAGACATTTGGTTAATGATATTTCCATAGCAACCAATACTTACTGATAATAAGATCACAATACTGGGCCCTCAGTTCATCAGGTAATCTCTCATCACTCAAACATGTAAATGCCTCTTCCCAAGTCAAGTAATTCAATTCCTGTGTAATTACTTTTATAGAAAAGTCATTCTGACCCTGGAAATAAAAAAAAAACAAGTCAGGTGCTGAAGAGATGTTCAGCATGTATATTTTTAGAAACAGTTAATATGTTCTTATAAGAATATCGTAGAGATCAATTTAGCATATTTTGGCTATCCTGTTAAGCTCTTTCATTTACTTGCTCACATAGACCTTTAAATAATACCTTTTATGAATGTGAGAATTTTTTTTATTTTCTAGTTGAATTATGATAAAAAAAAGAATAATAATAATCCACATCTATGAAAACAAATAAAGAATAAAACAATTTGAAAAAATATTTTTTAAATGTTAACAGATTTAATATTAAAAATATAATTGATTATGACAATTGATTAGCCTTTTATTGATAATACATACATTACACAGATATCCAAATAGTTCTAATTGGTGTTCTAAAAATAGATAGGATTCATCATCTCCGGTGGTTATCTGAAAAATAAAAAAAATAAAATTTATAAATAACAGCGTTGTTAATACACATATTAATAATAAGCCTTAAAAATCCCACATCTGACATCTGTGAGCAGAAAAACACAGATGTAGTGTTTATTGGATAAATATCATGAATACCAATTACCACTCATGATTTGAAAAAAACCCAGATTGAAAATGCTAACATTAAACCCTAAGCCAAAATAATCATTGAACTATCCACAAATGTTTTGTCTCACGCCCACTTTGAAGTATAACTTATGTTCTCATTGAAGACCTAGCAGTGACTGTCTCTGACTTTTGAGTGAGTCATTGATTGTTGTTTAACACCAAGTGGGCTATTTTTTTTTCAGCTTTATTATGGCAAGAACAAGCTACATTTCAATGAGATATAATGATGTCCACTTTGTACTAGACCAACATGCTGAGATGGATTTTTATTGTGCTAGCTCACTGAAACAACAGTCCGCGGGTAGACATGTGCTTTACTCTGACACATTGATTCCTAGCTAACCATTCTTTGATCTTACTCCTTAATGCTGCATGATTAGCAGAGAAGCAACAAATACCAATATTATAGTCTTTGTTTTTGACCCGACCAGGGCACAAACTCACAATATACCAGACTTGAGGTGAGCACGCTAACCATTACACCATCAATGTGGTTCACAAAAACTCAAGTTATATCAAGTAAATAATATTGCACAACTAAAACATTTCTCTCAATCAAGTCTTTCATTTACAGAATCAATAAATAGTTTCATCTAGTTCTAATGTATGCATTTTTTGAACCACTAGTTCACACTACCTTGGCAAACTCTGCTAATTCCTTCCACGTACGGCCTGTTGTTGTAGACACATACACAACATCTTTCTGTTTCCCAATCTTCTGACCAAGATCTGTGTAAAACACACAATTCTGTAATATAAAAGATAAAATAAAATGGTATAAAATCATTATATCTCTACAAACATTTGTGAGTAAAATGGCATAGATAGACAGATACATTAGATTATTTACAATAATGCTGAGATCTCTAATATAGGACTATTTCAGAAAAAACCCAGTAATGAATGGTAGGAGGTGCTTAATAAAATAAACAACAACATTATCATTTTTCAGGAAATTAGTCATAATTCCATCACCAAATAATAATCTAACTGAAATGCTTTCTAACTCAATATTTTTCCAAACAAATTGTATAATCCACTAAATTGTTGTTATAATTAGTAACATATCCCTATTGCTAATATTCTCAGCTAATGAAATATGATTAATTCAACCCATTTATGTATTTGAAATATTAAAACATCCACAAAATAATTATGCAGTTTCTTTTCATCTAAAGTTAACATTTAAACAATGTTAAAAAAAAGTAATATCAAACATATACTGTCAAACCTGTATTAAGAGGTCACCTTTGGGACAAAGAAACAGTGGCCTTATATGGCAGATGACCTCTTAAAAGAGGTTAAATTCATATGAAATTTTCTATAACAGGACAAGAAAAAGATGACCTTTTAATACAGGTGACTGCTTAATAGAGGTGACCACATGGGCAGGTTTGACTGTATTAACAACTGAGTTACCTACCCTGTTTCCTTTCATCAACCAAACTTCAGTAATATATCTCTGATTGTCAGCAATCGACACACCATCACACACACATAGTACTTTTAATAAGTCAAGGTACCTGTAGTTCTGAAATAAAAAAAAATAAAACTAGATTTATACCTGATTTACAAATAACTTCTCTATATCACAAACAATAATGACAGTTATATTATATCACCTTATATCAATATTTCTAACGATAAAAGCATAAAAACGATGTTCGTTTCGCCTTTACCTCCAGTTGTTTGTAGGAGGGCTCATGTTTTATTTATGTTATTTGTGTTTGTTTGCACATATTGTGTTGTGTTTTTGTTTTTCTTCGTCTTGTGTACCCTATGTTGCCAGTTTCTCTAGGTTGTGTTGTGTTTTTGTTTTGTTTGTCTTCGTCTTGTGTATCCTATGTTGTCAGTTTCTCTGGATTGTTTTTGTTTTGTTTATCTTCGTCTTGTGTACCCTATGTTGCCAGTTTCTCTGGATTGTTCATTTTTTATTACCCTTCGGTATTCTGTTTATTTTCTAATAATTTAACATGCTAGATATGTGCCCTCTTTCAGGCATGACAGTATAATCTACCCCATTCTAAACACATGAATATATATATATATATCTATCTATAGAAAAATGATTAGATTTTTGTGACAATGGGTCCAACACAAATAGCCTTTGGATGCATTTTCTTTAATATTAATACAGTAAAACCTGTCTAAACTGAACTTCCTTGGGAACAACTGATGTGCTCAAAATAGACAGGTGTCCAGTTTATACAGGTTTAAGTAACAAGTATTGCAACTTCATTTCAAGTTTGGATTAGACAATTTACACTGTATATACCTTTTTGATGTTTCTATAAGATGAAAAACAAAACAAACAAAACAATGTGTATATTGAGCTTGAGGATGCATTGTGTCTGTGAAAACCAAACATTTAAACGAAATAATAGTAAAGAATTCCAGTGTATACCTTGTCTCTACGTAACAGCTCCACAAATTTATCTATATGTTCTGTAGTAATTCTGTCTACTATCTTCCTGTTGTCTTTAATTAGTTCCATTACCATGTGTGCTGAATTCAGGCCAATCAAACCCTGTAAAGAGATCAAATATACTTCACTAGTGAAATGTGTTTAAATAATCAGGCCAATCATACCCTGTAAGGCATCAAATGTATACTTCACTAGTGAAACATGCTTAAATAATCAGGCCAATCATACGCTGTAAGGCATCAAATGTATACTTCACTAGTGAAACATGCTTAAATAATCAGGCCAATCATACGCTGTAAGGCATCAAATGTATACTTCACTAGTGAAACATGCTTAAATAATCAGGCCAATCATACCCTATAAAGAGACCATATATACTTCACTAGTGAAACATGTTTAAATAATCAGGCCAATCATACCCTATAAAGAGACCAAATATACTTCACTAGTGAAACATGTTTAAATAATCAGGCCAATCATACCCTATAAAGAGACCAAATATACTTAACTAGTGAAACATGTTTAAATAATCAGGCCAATCATACCCTGTAAGGCATCAAATGTATGCTTCACTAGTGAAACATGCTTAAATAATCAGGCCAATCATACCCTGTAAGGCATCAAATGTATACTTCACTAGTTAAACACATTTAATAGACTAATTTAGAACTTTAAATTCTGGTTTATCCCTATTATCAAATCAGATATAATGTTTTTTGTGTATTAATACTGCAAGGATTTTTTAAGCTACATGAAATAAAACAGTTCCAGCTTTACATGGAGAAAGGCAGAAAAATGTAGGAGCACCCAAGTTAACTCAAGGTCTTTAGAGGGGTTTATGTTGCTCAATCTTTAGTTTTCTGTGTAGTGTTTTGTAAATCATTGTTTGTCCTTTTTCTTTTGACTATTGTATTGTCTGTCCTTCAGTTTATGGATTTTGATTACCCCTTTGGCATATTCAAACTTTTATTATATATTATACAAAGAGAACTGTTTTATCACACTTTCGCTTAAAAAATCTACCGGTACAATATTTTGTTTATCACTTTAAACTAGAGTTCACTATTGTTTTTGTCAAATGTATACTGCCTTTTTACTGGTAACCAACCTCTTTAAATTCAAACTGTGAGAGAAAGAAGTCTATGTACTTGGCTATATACAATTCATTCTTTCTACTGTTACCCATCAGATAGGTATACAGTACATCATAGGCTTCTATAAATATCCTTGTTAAATGACTGAAAAAGAAAATATTAACTAATTAATTAGTACTTGATCCATCAAAAACACTAGTTTTTTCATATCAATTATTCAAAAACACTCCTGATCATGATGGTTTAACAGAAAAATAATTACTTCATTAAAAATTATTGATTTTTGCCTCATTTCTTTCCTAATTAATTTCTAAAAAAAAAGATCGAAGTACAATGTATATGCAATGGGATTCATTCAATTATACCACTTCAATGAAAGTGAAAGTAGAAGTACTTGATACCAGTAAGTACTACAGTAATCCCCCTTTAATAAGACCACCCCTTCAGCAATGAAAAAAATGACCGTAAAGAGAAGTGGCCTCTCTTGGGGGGAACAAGTTAGTATTTTTCTATCAAAGTGCATCTGAAATCTGACCTAATCAGAGTGGTGGCATTTTGCGGGAGTGCAATGAAAAGAGGAGGATTACTGTACGGTTGACTATGAGACATCCTGATTGGCTGATTTATTAGAGTCTGACCTTATATGGTATAAGAGAAGATTTTATTATACTGGTTTATATACATGTTTTGTATACATATCTAAAAAAAAAAATAGACCTAATATTGAAAGTGTAGCATTAAGGGACCATGTTGTTCAGAGATTGCTTGTGAAAAGAGAATGACTATGTATGGCTGTTCATGTCAAAATTGCGATGAAACCATCGTGCTGCAGCTAACTTTTGACAAGGAACAATTTACTTGACATGAAAGGCCACTCATAAATGACATGCTAGATGCAAAATATTGCCAAAGGATCACATGAGCTTTTGATGCCAAATGATCATCACAGGACCTTTTGATGCCAAAAGATCACAGGACCTTTTGATGCCAATGATCACAGGACCTTTTGATGCCAAATGATCACAGGACCTTTTGATGCCAAATGATCACAGGATCTTTTGATGCCAAATGATCACAGGACCTTTTGATGCCAAATGATCACAGGACCTTTTGATGCCAAATGATCACAGGACCTTTTGATGCCAAATGATCACAGGACCTTTTGATGCCAAATGATCACAGGACCTTTTGATGCCAAATGATCACAAGACCTTTTGATGCCAAATGATCACAGGACCTTTTGATGCCAAATGATCACAGGACCTTTTGATCAAGAGAACTAATAAAACACTTGACTTACTGTTGATCCGGTGTGCCTCTAAATGGAGTTTGCAGCAAATACACTAGTAATTCAACTATCTGTAAACAAACAAACAGATAAGTTGATCTATAGTAACCTCCCAGTGACATTTTTAAACAAGTCAGTTTAACATTGTTATATCAGTCATGTGTGCTATAATCGATGTAGCTTATATTATTAAAATCTTTATGAAAAAACTTGACTGAGATATTCTTAATAGGGCTAGGGTTATGGCTATGTAACAGTAAACACCAATTTCAACAATATTTCAGTTATATCATGGCGGTCAGTTTGATTGGTGCACGTGGAGGAAACCAGAGTATCCAGTGACAATCACAGACCTGTCGCAAGTGACCTAATGTTGTATCGAGTACACCTTGCCATTAGCGGGATTCAAACAATATTTTTAATATATAGCTTGTGCATAAATTTGATTTGAATCTGTAGAAGGGCCAAAAGCAAGAACATTTTCAAACTCTTAAAATTTTGGACAAAAAAATACCAGAGTAGCCAGAGAAATCTACCAACCTGTTGTAAGTCAATGAAAACTTTATCACATAAAGTTGTAAAGAGTACACCTCGCCACGAGCAGATCTCGTAATAAAACCAATACTTTAAATAAAATCCCAATGTAGGAAATCTTTTTTTAATTTAACCTGAATATACTCAACAAATGTCTATTCTGAAAACAAAAAGTTGATCCCAAGGAGGTTTGGTTAAGACTGGTTTCACTATACTTTTAAATAACACTTACTCTAAGGTTTCTCATCAGCTTCTGTCTATTTTTACTAGGCAAACTGTCAACAATCATAAACTCCTTCAGTTCTGCCAAAGCCTATAAAACAATATACATAATAAACAAACAAATGGCTAATGCTCTTAAAAACTTACATATCTACAATTTTGTTACATTGTAGATATCTTTGATTTTCAATATTATCACAAGAATATTTTTATTATGGTACTGATAAATTTAACTCTATCATTTGTTTTTTAAATTAATGAATGTCAATTTAAAACTTTCTTTACATAACACATAAGATATAAAAGAAGAAAATTGTCTCACAACTACTTACCATCACAGAATGAAAATTGTCTCACAACTACTTACCATCACAGAATGAAAATTGTCTCACAACTACTTACCATCACAGAATCATGAGTCATCTTGGCATTTAGCTGTATATTATCTTTTTTCTACAAAATAAAGAAAATGAACCTCGTCAAAATATCAACAGAAATGTATGATACAATTAAATGTAGGCATCACTGAATAAATTTTATATATTTAAAAGAGAAATATAATGTGCTATGCCCATAGATCAAAAAGTCTTGAAGATTTAAGACAAGTGTTGACAGATATATGTCTAGTCTGTACTCAACAAATCATTTGTGTGAAATATCTTTTCAGAAAATAAACTAAATCAATGTACAATGAAATTGAAATTAAATGAAGGTCACAATATGTATAAATATGCACATGTACACTTCAGTATCAATGTGTGGCCCAAGCATGGTGAGCATAGGTTGTCTGGTAATAGAGAAACTGATCTTATCATGAAAACTTGACATAGATTTAAGAAAGTCAGTAGATCGTGAAAATGAGGTCAAGTTCAGGCGACATATGCCTGGCTGACATGTACACACCATGATCAATATGTGGACCAAGTATGGTGAGACTAGGTTGTATGTTTATTGAGAAGCTGGTCTAGTCACAAAATCTTGACATTTTTTAACACAGTCGCTGTCTTGGGAAAAGCAACACACCTATGTCTTCCCTTCAGTGACTATCATCACAGGTGAGGGAAAAAAACCAATTGTTGCTATTGTTACTCTGCGTTCAGATGTATACATGGAAAGTGTATTAGTATTAATCAAAGAGGAGATAACTCTACTTACATCTCTGATGAGTTTCTGTATAAATGGCACCATTCCTGCCATATAACTAAATATATCTTCTAGTTCAGTGCTTACTCCCTGGATGGTAAAGGCATCATCATATTGTTTTTCCTTACTGGTACTGATCTGTAAATGTAAACAAAAACAAAATTATGTCTGTACAAATTGACAGAATATACTCAGTATTAGAATCATTCATACCATTCTTAATAGTGAGATTTGCTTAAGAAAATTATTTTAAATTTAGAATTCAATTTTCTTTCACAGTATTTAAAAAAAATACAAATAAATTTGTCTTTGATTGTGAAGATCAGTACTATAAAACATAAATCATGTCAATACTAGTTACTCCCCTTCTTATAAAGTTGCAATAACTTGAGCACATACTTGAGTGCAGACTTTCTAATGTTCTAGGTTATATTAGATGTTCTAAAGCATTGAATAGGTTATTTGATCAATCTCTTCTTGTAAATTGTTTTTTCTGTTGTAACATGAAGTGAGGTTTATCTCAACTCTAAGAGTAAGTGAATGAGTGAGTGAGTGAGTGAGTGTGGTTGTTGTCAAGTGAGCAATTTTAATGTTATATTATGGCTAAAATAAGTTATATTTCGATGAGATGATTACAATGTCCACTTTGTACTAGATCAGCACTCTTAATTGATTTTCTTAGTGCTAGTGCACTGAAACAACAGTATGTGTGCAGACATGTCGTTCCACTCAGACACATTATCCTGATTCCCAGCCAACCAGTCTTTGTGGTTGCTCATTAATGCTGCATCGTTAGCAGAGCTCAACTCTAGGAGGTTTAAGATAAGTTTCATTTCTGTTTTATTTGGCTTAAATTTGTAAGCATTTTGACTTCTTATCTTGTTCATTATAATTACCGGTAAATGCTTTCCAATCCAATTGTTTCATGAATATATCTTGCAATAATTAAAACAGTCAATGCTAAATGTGATTTTTTAATGAGGAACAGATTTATGTGCAATTGAATGCGAAAGAAAATACATCTGAAGTAAAAACTTTGATATTCAATTCAGTGCACACGACACGTTTAATAACCATCATCAAATAGATCATAGTCAAAAGATTGAGGTATTTAACCCCACCGTCAACAATTATTGTGATGGTCAGTTTTATTGGTGGAGGAAACCAGAGTACCTGGAGAAGTCCACCAACCTGCCGCAAGTCACTGACACATTTTTATCCCATAATGTTGTATCGAGTACAACTCGCCATGAGTGGGATTAGAACTCACAATTTAAGTGCAGATAGGCACTGATTGTACAGGTAGTTCTAAATCCAACTAACATACGATCACGGCCATGACAGCGCCTCACAATATTGGAAGACCAAATAATTATAAAGAATATAGGAGCAAGAAAACCAAACTGAGGTCAAATCAAATGTAAAAGTGCAAAACTTTAATTGTTGTTCTCCATCTAACAGTCAGCTGGACTTTCACTTCCATAAATACTATGGTAATATTATGTGTCTGATATTACAATAAGGCATTTTGGAATATAATAACAATTATAACAATAACATTATGGAGATTGGGGCTGTCGCATACAATTTTGAAAGTAGAACAAAGATTATCTTAGCCCAACAAGTTTAATTTTGGTTTGTGGTGTCTGAGTTCAGTTTTATTTTAGATCAATTTTATTCCAAATAAAGCTGTAATTGTCAATTAAAAATATAATTTTAGTAACAACAGCCATCTTGGATGGAGGGCAATGATGTCAGACACAGTTTTGAAATGCAGTTATCTTGGGTGGATGGAACGGCTGTCGAATACAAACTTGTTTTTAAGGAAGAAGATTTTTATGTGAAAGCTAAAGATGGATGACAATGGACCTGAAGACCTGTAGGGTCAGGTGAGATAAAAAAAATCATCTGGTCTCCCGACTTAATATTGCTTGTGTACAAATTAAGAAAAGACAACACAATACAAGCAATGAGACATGACAATTAAACATAGCAATAGACTAAACAAGACAATCAAAATTTATCTAATTTACATAAACTGAAAATAAAAACAAAAACAAATATTCTACTGATAAAATGTTCTATAAAAATGTTTAAATTTGTACAATATACAAATATCATAATCATAGTATACGAAATTATAATTAATTAATAATGTCAATACATGCAAAAATCTTAATAAAGATAAGAAAAAAGAAACATAAATTACAGGTAAAACATGCATCACGTTATATTTACCCATCAAGAATGGAAAAGAATGCAAACACAGAAAAAACTTACTTCTCCAGTATATGTTTTAGCATGCTGGTTGTAAAACAAGACAAATATAATAAAGGTATATATAATACATGGGGAAATATTAGTTGAATGTCATCTTTAGGAACATCATTATCTCCCTTTATTGTATGCATTACCTCCCTTGATCAAAGAAAGCTTAGCAGTTAAATTTCCACGACAAGAAAAGATGACAATAAATGTTCGCACAGCTAAACTTACTCCCCTGTCATACGTCTTAGCATTTTAGGGTTGGAAAATAAAGATATTTTTCAATAAAGATATCCAGGATATCAAGGCAACAACCAATGTACTTGTTGATAACAATATTTTGAAAAATAACAAACTTTTCAAAGTAAATTTGACATAGTTGCCATAATCCGTTTATTTCCAGAAATTTTATGGCTATGAAACAGAGAAATAGCAATGATTGATTGATTGATTTTTTGGTGTTTAATGCCACTTTCAACAATATTTCAGCTATATCATGGCAACCAGTTTTAGTGGTGGAAGAAGCCCGAGTACCCGGACAGAACCACCAACTTTATCACTTGTGGTTGCAAGTAGAGTGCACCCTTTTTGGTAATTTATAAAGCCGGGCACGAACCCACGTGGTATTGGTGATAGGCTTGTATGAGGTGTTAGGTAATCCAACTACCGAACTAATTGAGCCACCCGGGCCCTTGAAATAGCAATTGGTGTAGCTCTTATAGCTTTAGCCATAACGATAACTTCCAAAAGGTTTGCTGTTGAAAACTTGATTGTAATTTGATCATGCCAAAATAAAATTGGTTTGCAAGCTGTTATAATTAATGGGAAATAATGTTAAAGAGACATTTTCATCTGAAAAATAAAAGATTATCAAAGATTATATTTGAACAAAAACTCTAGAAAAGTTAAAATGATATGTATTATGAAAGATTTCTCTGATTAAAATATGGGAAACATATAGCAATGTGATAATCAGGGTTACTGTGTTAATAATTAGGTTAAGTCCAAGTGTCTGGAAAGGTCATGATTTTGGACACAATTTTAGGATCACAACAGATTCCGTTAACCATGTAATAGGTACATGCTTAAGTACATACCTGTTTAGAACGCTATAGAAATTTGACATGAAGTAACAACAAAATATTCAAGGTCAGACAATGTCAATGTTTAGTGCAATATCAACAATATATATTATTTTCAATAAATTATTAGTATTTACTTTATCAAACAACTCAACTTCTGTTAGTCACAAATATCTAAAATTAGTTAACAGTGCCAAAATTTGAATACAGTAGTCCCCTTCTTATAAGGCCACTCCCATCAAAGGCCACCCCTCTTATCAGGCGAGATAGTAAAATACTACTAAATTGTTGCCCTCTTATAAGGTGACTTTTTCATTACAGAAGGGGATTGTTTTATAAGAGAGGGATTACTGTATGTTAATCACAAACATGGGATGTCTGATAAAACATGATTATCCTAGCAAGCAACTCCACATTTATTAGTCCATGAACTTTCACAAAATAATTGAAAGATGTCAAAACATGAATGTTGTGTAAATGGTAAAACACAGGATGAAACAATAGAATTCCATAGTTAGACTCTTACATGCAGATTTTAAGTCAATTTCATTTCACACATGAATTTCATTTGTTTACAATACAGTGAAACAGGTCTAAGCCGAACCTCATCGGGGTCAGCTTTTGTATTCAGAATAGACAGGTATTCTGTAAACATAGGTAAAATTAACAAAGATTTCCTACATTGGAACTTTATTTCCAGTTCAGTTTATACAGGATTCCGCTTTACTGCAGGTTCGGTTTAGACAGGTTTCACTGTAGAATCCAAATGTTCAGTAGGTAAGTTGTAGCTAAGTGACTTGTCATTTTAAGTGGCTAGTTTAAATTATTCCAAATTAGTTTACAAGTTTTAAACAAAAAAGAAATAATTTTATCTCAAACTGTTTTTAAAATGTTACGATCATTGTTACATCAAAATTTCTGATGACATCTGGAAGCCATCTTGGATTTTGGATAAACTTTAAAAATGACCAAAAAGTTCATTAACACACCTCCAATCACATAACCTTCAACAGCTTAAAAACTTAATTATCACTTCTATTTCACTCAGTATTTATGCTTCAATAACGAAAGGATGATTTGTTCAGAAAATAGTTCAGATTTATACCATACTCAGTCTATCAATAAAATATACTGACCTGTTTTAATGTAGCTGTACTCCATTTTAATGAACCCATTGAACTGTCTTCTTCTCTTTGTCCTATTTTTCTAACATAATCAACTAAAAAAATACATAATTTTTTTAATGCAGTATATTTCTTGATCAGTTTTAATTTTTCTGATAAATTATTGCATAGAGGTCATTGTTATTTGTTAATTTTTGTAATTTATTATTGTTAATTACCATTAAGCTATGTAAATATATTCACCAGCAACCACAAAATGCTGATTTTTTTTCTAACAACACCAAAATTCAACTTAAAGACCTTAAATCTTCAAAATTTAATCAACATGAAAAAATAGCAACTCTTCCCGGTACTCCACAATTTGTTATCACGTGTGTCGTCGTTTTGACATATTTTACCCAGATTTCACATTAATTCATTAGATATTTGGAGGCAAAGATTGTGTCTTACCTGTGAGAGCATGTAACCATCGCTTTGTTACAACATGTTCTATCCTACAATAACTGTCAAGTGGAACTTCATCATTTTCCTGAAATAAATAGTAAAAATTTACATCTGATTAAAAAATAGAGATGAAACTTTCATTTGTATAAGATCATACAGAATAGACACTTGAATCAGAAAACAAAAACTTGTATACTCCTTTAATGATTTAACTTCTTAGCCACTAGACCACAATATTCCCCTTCTTACTACTCATAGGAATCTGACAGCAATGAGTTTGGTGTGTAATTTTTGCAAATATCAGAGAGGTAAAGTAGGAAAAAAATAAATAAGAAACCATTGTCCAAATGGCAAGTCTATCTAATAAACTTAAATCTTTAATTTACATGGTTATACAGTTATAAATAGATCATGAAATAAATAGAATCACATGACATGCAATAAATTTGAATCATGTGACCCCACTATTAGCATAATCACAGAGCCATGTAATCATCTGAATCACATGACTTTGCAATAAATATGAATGACATGACCATTCATAAAAATAAATATCTTACCCTTATGACAGGATGAACCCTGAATACTGTATTGGGGTCATCATGATTAGAGGTCAAACTGACTCTGAACCCTGAATTGTCTGACGATGATTTCTCCACTACAAGATACTTCCGTGAACACATATGAATTATTCTACACTGTTGCTCCCATTTTAAAACACCACCTGAAAGAGACAAGACAAACAAATGAAGGCAATTATTATTTTTTCTCAGCAAACATAGATTTATGTGTCTACTTAAAGTTCTACTGTACAAACAAGCATGTTATATAAAGGTGGTAATACTGGTGAGTAAAGGTGGTAATAGTGGTGAGTAAAGGTGGTAATAGTGGTGAGTAAAGGTGGTAATAGTGGTGAGTAAAGGTGGTAATCGTGGTGAGTAAAGGTGGTAATAGTGGTGAGTAAAGGTGGTAAGTAAAGGTGGTAATAGTGGTGAGTAAAGGTGGTAATAGTGGTGAGTAAAGGTGGTAATACTGGTGAGTAAAGGTGGTAATAGTGGTGAGTAAAGGTGGTAATACTGGTGATTTCAAAAATATTCCCCTATGGTATTACAGTCAAGACTGCTTTAATGACCACTTCTATTAAATACCAACTTATTTTATGTGACCTTAATTTTAATTTCCATTCCCAGTACATTTAATTAAACCTATATTTAGAGACCACCTGTCTTATGTGACCATATTTCAATATTCCCTTGGAAGATCACATAAGACAGGTTTGACTGTATTTTGAACATATGCCTTGTTTTACTATTGGTGTATTTGATTGAATACTTTCCCCATTTCTTTAAAATACAAATTAAACAACAGTTCACCTGGTTATAAAAAAAACCAATTGGTCCTATGTAAAAACTATGTCCTGCAGTGGTAGTCATCTTGGAATTACGATCAACATAAAAAACACAAAGTTTGTAAAGGACCTTCCAATGATTGATGCACAATTTAGGTTCAATCAGTGCAATAGCTTCAGAGAAGAATATATTTCTGTATTTTCCCCTGTGTTAATACTATGACCTGTGGTGGCAGCCATCTTGGATTTCCGATCGGCATAAAAAACAGAAACTTTGTAGAGGACCTTCCAATGATCATTCCTGGGCAGTTTGGTTTCAACTGTCCTAGTGGTTTCAGAGAAGAAGCGTTTTGAAACATTTTCCCCATAGGGTCCAATGTTAAACTAAGTCCTGCCGTAGCCGCCATTTTGAATTTCATATCAGAACAAAAAACGTAAAGTTTGTAGAGGACCATCCAATGAACATTCATGTACAGTTTGGCTTTAATCATATTTGTAGTTTCTGAGTAGAAGGCATTTGAACATTTTCCCATAGGGTCCAATGTTAATCTATGTATTGCGGTGGTGGCCATCTTGGATTTCCGATCGGCATAAAAAACACACACCTTGTAGAGGACCTTCCAATGATCATTCCTGGTCAGTTTGGTTTCAATTATCCAAGTGATTTCAGAGAAGAAGCGTTTTGAAATATTTTTCCCATAGGGTCCAATGTTAAACTAAGTCCTGCCGTAGCCGCCATTTTGAATTTCATATCGGAATAAAAAACGTAAAGTTTGTAGAGGACCATTCAATGAACATTCATGTACAGTTTTGCTTTAATCATATTTGTAGTTTCTGAGAAGAAGGCATTTGAACATTTTCCCATAGGGTCCAATGTTAATCTATGTCCTGCGGTGGCGGCCATCTTGAATTTTCGATCGGCATAAAAAAACAGAAACTTTGTAGAGGACCTTCCAATGATCATTCCTGGGCAGTTTGGTTTCAATTGTCCAAGTGGTTTCAGAGAAGAAGCGTTTTGAAACATTTTTCCCATAGGGTCCAATGTTAAACTAAGTCCTGCCGTAGCCACCATTTTGAATTTCATATCGGAACAAAAAACGTAAAGTTTGTAGAGAACCATCCAATGAACATTCATGTACAGCTTGGCTTTAATAATATTTGTAGTTTCTGAGAAGAAGGCATTTGAACATTTTCCCATAGGGTCCAATGTTAATCTATGTATTGCGGTGGCAGCCATCTTGGATTTCCGATCGGCATAAAAAACATAAAATCTGTAGAGGACCTTCCAATGATCATTCCTGGGCAGTTTGGTTTCAACTGTCCAAGTGGTTTCAGAGAAGAAGTGTTTTGAAACATTTTTCCCATAGGGTCCAATGTTAAACTAGGTCCTGCCGTAGCCGCCATTTTGAATTTCATATCAGAACAAAAAAACTTAAGATTGTAGAGGACCATCCAATGAACATTCATGTACAGTTTGGCTTTAATCATATTTGTAGTTTCTGAGAAGAAGGCATTTGAATATTTTCCCATAGGGTCCAATGTTAATCTATGTCCTGCGGTGGCAGCCATCTTGGATTTCCGATCGGCATAAAAAACAGAAATTTTGTAGAGGACCTTCCAATGATCATTCCTGGGCAGTTTGGTTTCAACTGTCCAAGTGGTTTCAGAGAAGAAGCATTTTGAAACATTTTTCCCATAGGGTCCAATGTTAAACTAAGTCCTGCCGTAGCCGCCATTTTGAATTTCATATCGGAACAAAAAACCTTAAGATTGTAGAGGACCATCCAATGAACATTCATTTACAGTTTGGCTTTAATCATATTTGTAGTTTCTGAGAAGAAGGCATTTGAATATTTTCCCATAGGGTCCAATGTTAATCTATGGCCTGCGGTGGTGGCCATCTTGGATTTCCGATCGGCATAAAAAACAGAAACTTTGTAGAGGACCTTCCAATGATCATTCCTGGGCAGTTTGGTTTCAACTGTCCAAGTGGTTTCAGAGAAGAAGCATTTTGAAACATTTTTCCCATAGGGTCCAATGTTAAACTAAGTCCTGCCGTAGCTGCCATTTTGAATTTCATATCGGAACAAAAAACCTTAAGATTGTAGAGGACCATCCAATGAATATTCATTTACAGTTTGGCTTTAATCATATTTGTAGTTTCTGAGAAGAAGGCATTTGAATATTTTCCCATAGGGTCCAATGTTAATCTATGGCCTGCGGTGGTGGCCATCTTGGATTTCCGATCGGCATAAAAAACAGAAACTTTGTAGAGGACCTTCCAATGATCATTCCTGGGCAGTTTGGTTTCAACTGTCCAAGTGGTTTCAGAGAAGAAGCATTTTGAAACATTTTTCCCATAGGGTCCAATGTTAAACTAAGTCCTGCCGTAGCCGCCATTTTGAATTTCATATCGGAACAAAAAACCTTAAGATTGTAGAGGACCATCCAATGAACATTCATGTACAGTTTGGCTTTAATCATATTTGTAGTTTCTGAGAAGAAGGCATTTGAATATTTTCCCATAGGGTCCAATGTTAATCTATGTATTGCGGTGGTGGCCATCTTGGATTTCCGATCGGCATAAAAAACAGAAACTTTGTAGAGGACCTTCCAATGATCATTCCTGGGCAGTTTGGTTTCAATTGTCCAAGTGGTTTCAGAGAAGAAGCATTTTGAAACATTTTTTCCATAGGGTCCAATGTTAAACTAAGTCCTGCCGTAGCCGCCATTTTGAATTTCATATCGGAACAAAAAACCTTAAGATTGTAGAGGACCATCCAATGAACATTCATGTACAGTTTGGCTTTAATCATATTTGTAGTTTCTGAGAAGAAGGCATTTGAACATTTTCCCATAGGGTCCAATGTTAATCTATGTCCTGCGATGGCGGCCATCTTGGATTTCCGATCGGCATAAAAAACAGTAACTCCGTAAAGGACATTCCAATGATCATTCATGTACAGTTTAAGTTCAGTCAGTTCATTAGTTTCAGAGAAGAAGATCTTTGAAATTTCAGCCAATCAGAGCATATTGTTGGCCTTGGCAGCCATATTGAATATCCGACTGGAACGAAAAACAGTAACTTTGTAGAGGACCATCCAAGGAACATTCCTGCTAAGTTTGGTTCCAATCGGCCCAGTGGTTTCGGAGAAGAAGCTTGAAATGTGAAAAGTTTACAGACGACGGACGCCAAGTGATGGCAATAGTTCACCTGGACCTTTGGTCCAGGTGAACTAAAAATAAGTTCATCTACATATTTGACTTCTGACAATCAACAATAAAATACATATCGTTCTGTCACCTGTTCTCGATAATTATGCGTGTGAGAATTTTGATATAAATCGGGAAAACGCATGTGTCTTCTGTTCGCCAGGATTTTACCTACGGAACACCACCTCGCTTCGCAAGAAGGAAAAAATGGCTATGCTACGTATCAAGGTATGTATGAACATAATCTTTAAGTCTCAGATATTTATGCACATTTTCTTATTCCAAAAATAACTCTAAATTCACCGGGTCATTGCTTAAAATATACGTTTGTGATGTAAGAAAAACTTTGCTGTCTATGAAGGTCAAGTACGTATACATCATACAAAACCGGAAATATACAGGTGGCACTGTTCAGGGAAAAAAAATTTGGAACACCGTTCGGGTCATATCTTATCAGTTTTATCTTTATATCAACGTTATTTCTGTATTGTGTAACCCCAATGGAATACTTTTTCAAACATGTTTAATTTTACATGTATGGTTGAAATCAATAATCTTGGTGTTTGCAAATATCTTAAATACATTTTTTTCTTTGCTTCCTATAGTTTTTATTAGTAAACATGCCATCCATAATTGATTTTACACACTTATCGAGAACTGGTGTCGTAATACACAAAGTGTCAGAAATAAGGTCATACACAAAAATTATGTTTTCTCCGTAATTTCTAGTAGAACTTTTAGGTTTGGTAGAAATAAAGAACTAGTTTTGACAAACAAGCAAAAACAATTTTGTAAAAATTTATTGTTTCTAAGGGACACACGGGAGAAATGTTTCTTACGCTATCGAGAACTGGCAACACCAGGATATGATAATAATTCTTGCTCCGAAGTACAGCAGAGTTAATCAATTGAAAAACAAAAATACCACATTTTTGGAACAGTTCCAAAATCCAATTGAAAAATCATAGAAATAGGCAAAATTGATACAGCCAACACATACGCACAGCCGCTCACTTTTCTGGCTCGGTGAAGGCTTTTCAATAAAAATACATGCATACAAAATTTGACATACCATCAATAGGTCCTGTTTGTAGCTCTATCTGCCAGTATGTTACAGCTGATGTACTGGGAAATAATGTTCTAGGATTGTTCTGGTCCATGGGTCTCAATCTGAGATGTACTGTGGATTTAAAACAGTAGTCAAAATTAGGCTTAAAAATTAAAAACAAACTACATAATAAGTGATAATTGTCAACAGAGACGAGAGAAGAGAAGGAGAAACTCATATTTTATAGTGATAAACGGTTTTTTGTATCCGTAATATGGTTGAAGTGACCCATTCCATATCAGGCCCTGGGCTGATACAGATTTAATGCCCTCAGTCCGATATGAAAGTCTCATGATGATACCAGGGCCGATATCGAAACTGTCATGTAATAATCTATAAATATTTTCATACTGGTATTATTATCGCTTTTTACACAAACATTTCAGAAAATTGGCAACTCAACATGTATTATTGAAAGAAGTAATTTACAATCTAACAGCTGTATTGATTTTCATACCCAAGTCACCTAACCTTCACCCGAGAAACCTGATATACTGTATACCTATAGCAGGTGTCTTGGATCTCCTCAAATTCCTTAAATCAATAACTTCAATATCAACAGCCATAATACTGATGACAATTCTGTGCCACAAAACTTTCTACGAAAACATTTTCTTTTATCATTCAATATCATACAACATTCAATCAGGTGTTATGATTGTATTTTGTAAAAGAATTTTACGGTAGCTTCTGGTTTTCGCAGGACAGAAATGGCTGCGATCCCAAGGTAGTTGGATTTAATTCTATCATTGTAATTCACCACTAAGGTTGTGAGTTAAATTCATGGCCTCCATCAATAAAACTGACCCCCACGTTATAACTGATATATTGTTAAAAATGCTGTTCAGCATGACAGTTACCAAACCAAAAGAGTTTGGAGACAGTCGTAATTGTTTAACTTTTTATTTTTAATTTAAAGCATTAAATATTTACCATCTTCTAAAAGTTCGTCATCAAACAATCCTTCTGCTACAAGATAGGCCTCCATTTCTTTGTGATAAAATCTTATCATATCTCCAACCTAAAATTATACACAAGATGTTTTTATTTGACAATTGTAATGTTTCCTTAACTGCTCCTTACAAATTATGAAAGTATATCATGGGTACTAATTTTCATGGTGTCAGAGGCATTTGTTATCTCAGCAATTTCAAAATCTATGGTAGAATGTGAAACCGGATTTATTTTACCAGTACATGTATTTATAAATTAAATGTGAATATGTAAGTGAATATCATATACTGATATTTATAATATAACTAACTGTTTGTGGGGTTTTGCTTTCTCCAATACACTCAATAAAATAATCCACAAATATTGGTTACCAATCAAAAACTGTGATTCTTTTTAACTAATCATACATTATAAAAATTAAAATTAACTACACTTGTCCCACTCTTATAATGCCACTCCCACAAAAGGCCACATCTCTCATAATGCCACTCCCACAAAAGGCCACCCCTCTTATCAGACCAGATTTCACATACATTGAGACAGTAAACTACTACTAAACTGTCCTCCTCAAGAAAGGCCAGTCCTCTTATAAAACTACTTTTTCATAGCAAAAAGGATGGCCTTTTCACAGGTGCTCGTGGCACGGACTTACCACCCCCCTTTTTCTAACTTTCTGTTTACAAATTTATTTTCAATAAAATTTCTTTATTTCTTTATTATTTCATCTCTTTTTCCTTATTTTAACTTGTTCGTGTCAATATTCATACAATCTTATGCTAACATCAAATTGCATGTGTCGACTCTATAGGTCCGTGCCACGAGCGCCTGTGGGCCTTTTGAGAGAAAGACTACTGTATTCCATTGATGAAAATAAACTTCTAATTTATCATATAATATTGCAACAAATTTTATTGGATTATTTCTTGTATAAAATACATAATTCAGTATGACAAGCCTATTGCATTTAAATATTTGTTGAAGCCAATCTACGATTTTACTGTCATTTTTTTGGCAATAAAATCTTCTTGTAGTTGGTAAATATCCAAAATACAGTTCAGTAATTCCTGTAATCTTCTTACACTTAAAAATTCCAAATATTAAAGTAAATATTTTATCACAAGTTTCTGGCTATACCTTCAAAATATAAAACACAATGTGTTGTTTCAAGGGTTTAGGTGCAAATGATAATTAAAATTACTAGATATTAGTCATTTTATGGATGTAACATAGTTATAAATCACATCCCTTATATAACTTATTGGCACTGACATGGCTTTAAGATACACATGTATTTATTATTGAAATTTATAGTTCCTAAATGGTAATATAACTTATTGGCACTGACATGGCTTTAAGATACACATGTATTTAATATTGAAATTTATAGTTCCTAAACGGTGTCATTTTTTTGGCAATAAAAATGACAGTTATCTCATCTCCTCTCTCAGGCATAACTGACCTCAGCAAAATTCGGCTAATCCAGTTCAGGCCCTTTGGTTTTCTTTCTAATCTTTTTACATTGAGCGTACCTGATGAATGTTATTTTGAACGTACCTGATGAATGTTATTTTGAGCGTACCTGATGAAGGTTATTTTGAACGTACCTGATGAAGGTTATTTTGAACGTACCTGATGAATGTTATTTTGAACGTACCTGATGAAGGTTATTTTGAGCGTACCTGATGAATGTTATTTTGAACGTACCTGATGAATGTTATTTTGAGTGTACCTGATGAATGTTATTTTGAGCGTACCTGATGAATGTTATTTTGAACGTACCTGATGAATGTTATTTTGAGTGTACCTGATGAATGTTATTTTGAACGTACCTGATGAATGTTATTTTGAGCGTATCTGATGAATGTTATTTTGAGCGTACCTGATGAATGTTATTTTGAGCGTACCCGATGAATATTATTTTGAGCGTATCTGATGAATGTTATTTTGAGCGTACCTGATGAATGTTATTTTGAGCGTACCTGATGAATATTATTTTGAGCGTACCTGATGAATGTCATTTTGAACGTACCTGATGAATGTTATTCCAGAAATGTGAAGTGCACACTAAATTAGATATCTACGTTTTTTTCACTACTATAAAATCATGGAAGTGGAAAATGGTTTTATAATGAATATTTTGATTATTGACATACCCTGACTTTATTTTCATCATCTGGACGTGGTTTGTATTTTCTGTAAACTGTAAACCCTGTCTGCTGTACTGATAAATTTAACTCAAAACTAAAAAACAGAAATATAATAACATGTTATCACCAAATACCAATTATCAACATTGAAAGTAATAACACAAAAGTAACAAATAAAATTAAATTAGGACTATATCTCAAATATATACTGCTGTATAGGGATATTAATGTCCATTTTTGTAATTTGTATGTACCTTTGGAAACGTTACATTCATTTTAATAATAGACAGTTATGTAAAAAAAAGTTGGTTACTTTCACAAAACTGACTTAAAGTTACTTTATTCATTGATAAGACTGGCATACTAAGTTGTCAAAGCCAACTAATTATGCATCATTGTATGGTGAGGATGTTGCCGAAGTTGGAATTGTACCTGTTGTTGTCACGGACACTGACTAGCATGTGCTATGTGAATTTACAAATTCTTTCAAAAAACATAGTTTGTCGTTGATAATGTTTGTACATTAAAAGAACATTTGTCTAATTTTAAGTTATAGTGATGTCATGTGATAGAAGATAGTGTAGAATACATACATTGTACAACAATTTAACACACATTAATGATCATCAACATATGAGGTACACATTGAGCTTCTGAGCATCTGTCTTGTGTGGAGACATCAGAGGTACTCATGAATAATACATTCATTGCCATTTGGATGGACGATGATGGTTAACCATAATACAACCCGTCTTTGATGGGCAAATAAAAACCATAGTCTCATAATATATACCCAAAACATTTTGTATACATGTGCAGACAATGGTTCGAGAATTTACAGACCTGGAAATTGACTGTATCTTGTCAAATATACAAATATTTCTCAAAGGAAAGGGTTTCTAGAATGAAAGTAATATCTAGGTGACCTCTATTTCCTGGTCTAACAATATATACCTACCATTTAGAATAAACAGATGTTGGTCCTAAGAAAGCTTTACTGACATGTAGATAAGACCCTGGAGATTTCAAACTTTCTAATACAATCTGATCATCCACTTGTACCTACAAAATGAATTAAAAGTTTCTTAATAGTTTTTTTCTTTTACACTGTTTAAAAATCATTGTATTTTGAATTTTTGTTTAAATATTTTAATCATAATGATGAACCACATAATTTTATTTTGTGAAGTGGTAATTAAGAATCTGATCTTCTGAAGAGGTAATTCAGGATTTTAATATGAGAAGTGGTAATTCAGCACTTGATCTCAATTAGTGATCATTCAGAATTTGAGCTTGAGCATTGGTTATTTGTGAATCTGATCTTGGGTACTGATAATTCAAAAATTTTCATTCAACAAATATAAATTGATTCTACCCATTATGGTGGTTGAAAATATGTGTGTTACTTTTACCATTCAAAACTGTTTGTTCAATGAAAACAATAATAGTCGGTTGTTGTTTGAGTCTGACTTGAAGGATCAAATCTGGCATAATTTACAATACACTTTAATTCAGTAATTGTAAATCTCATGGTAACTGATTGTTCATTTGAAATATTTTATTGATAAATCAATAGGATTGGATAACAGGCTATGCCTATGCAAATCCTCTCCAACAACAAGATGGAACAATTAGAAAACAATTTACATAAGACATAGAGCAATCTACCCTGATTGTAGAAGCTTGTTGGAAATGTAAAACTTATGACATCTCCTTCAGCCTTGACCTTGTATTGTGACATAATATTGTAAAACTTACCACATCTCCCTCAGCCTTGACCTTGTACCGTGGCATAATTTTAAACTGACAGTGTTTAGCACTTGAGTCCAACAGCTCAACCTATTACAAATAAATAAATACATTAACTAACATGACTTAATATTAATAAAAAAAACAATTATTTATACATCTTTTTATCACTCATACCAGACAACAATCAGAGGTCATATTCAATATTGAACTTTAATACAGTAATCCCTCTTTTATAAGGTCCGTCTCACCAAAGGCTATCTCTCTTATCAGGCATGATTTATGATACACTGAGAAAGTAAAATACTACTAAATTGTCCACCTCAAGAGAGATCAAGTCACTTTATCATTGTAAAAGTGGTGGTCTAATAAGAGGGGGACTTCTGTACAATCAACTGGTATACAAACTGCCACTCCTGTATGTAAATGGTTTATTGGTGTAAATATAGGGATGTGACATTCGACCAAGAGAAGAAATGTGACAAAAACTATTTTTTGTTCGTAATTTGGTAATGATTACATGATTTGCTTTGGTTCACAAGTTTTTGTTGTTGATTTCTGTAGTCATAGTAACAGCTACATGATTGTTATTACTAAGGTACACCTTATTTTATTTCTGTAGTCATAGTAACAGCTACATGATTGTTATCACTAAGGTACACCTTATTTTATTTTATTTCCTTTGCAGCTAAAGAAACAGGATTACATGTTGAAATAATATTAAGTGGAAAAAAAAGGATCTTTTATGCATTAAAAAAACTAAGTCAAAGTAGTTATGTAAAGTAGCATTGACAGTCTTTGTCATTCCTTGAAATTAAAGGTGTAATACCACTAAAGAATTCTCCATAGCCTTCTATGTTAAATTAAAAAAAATTGAGCTTTCATACAGGATTCATCTTAAGTTTAATCTAAGTGACACTCATATCTCATGGAAGGGGTACCTAATTGGAAGCTTAACTCCGAAAATCAACATACATTTAATGGCATATAAGAAAAAACAGACAGTCTGAAGATGTCTACCGTCAAAAATCCTACTTTCACTTTCGATTTAACACAAATTCGGGTGGTTTCTTTCCAATGCAATCAATTTTTTATTAAAAACCACAAGGACATCAAATATGGGCTTAAAATTATCCTAAAATATGTAGGTTTCTGCTGACATTCAGTATTTTGCAGTATCTAATAGGGTTTATCTTTTATCCAACAATGTAGGAATCCATTTTCTGTTTACGTACTACTTTCCCATACGTTCTTTTCGACTTGTACCCATGTTTAGTGGTAATACACCTAAGAGCAATAAAAACTTGTTTCTTTAACCTTTTCTTTGCCTTATTTATATTCCTATATCAATATCCAGTCAAAAAAACTATATCAGGTATATGGCAGTCCAATATTTGACAGAATTAATGTCCATATGCAAAGGTACCTCCATCAAGCTTTTAATGAAAAAATCTGATTTTTCAGCTGTTGAGTTCAGATTGTGAAATAACATGACAATGGCTTTTTATCTCAATATATTACAAGTATGAAGCTGATTTTCAACACAATAAGCAACTTATGACATGTATATATGCTTCATTTGTACATTTAACATCTAATTAATATGAAAAATTTTATTTTAAGCATACCCCCCTTTTTTTTTGCCTCCTAGAAATGATCTCAGAATATACTAAATTATGTTAATTCATGTTATGTTCCCATTAATTATGCATTGCAAGACATTAAATAAGACCTAATACCTAGATATTAAGCAAAAATTACTTCAAATTGCCCAAAATATGTAAAATTATGATTGTTGATTTTCAGGTTTCTGTTATTTCTTGTGACCTGCAACTGTAATTTTCTTCAAAACTCAATAAATGAATGTTTCTTGACAACTTTTGTTATGTTTCAAGTTAGCCGGATGCACAAATGTACATTTACAGTCAATTTATACTCTAAAATATAAAATCCACATTGACAATTTGAAAAATTAACAGTAAATGTCCAGTGACAAATACAATTTTCCTGGGATCACTAAAATTACTTGGTTTTAAGTACATAATTCTGAAATAAAGCTGCTTTCTATAGCCTTATATTTTTTCATATGTACATTTTACATGTGTTCTAACTATAACTATCAAAATATATGAGTAAAAACAAGTAGGATTATAAAATTTTCAAAAACGGTATCACCATATACCGTATTTGAAGTCAACTAAATGTCGCAACATGAAATTGTTAAAATTCTTAATTTTAGCAATCTTTTTCAACATCATCTGCCCTTTTACTACAAAAACACATTAAATCTACCAGTCTCAATAATTGTACAGTCATAAATAAGTATAAAGTTATATTTCAATACCCTCTGTGCATGTACATCTAGTGCATGAGGAATATTTTCCAAAATATTGCATAATATTCATATTGAAGCTGTAACATAACACCTTGATGTATTTTGTAACATTTTGGTGTGGAAAATGTCAAACTGGGTCTGTTGTGACTGTTCAAAGCCAATCTGAGCGTGGTACCATCAAAATTAAGTTTCTTGTTTTTTGCCTAAAAGGTGTAATACCACTAAAGAATTCTCCATAGCCTTCTATGTTAAATTAAAAAAAATTGAGCTTTCATACAGGATTCATCTTAAGTTTAATCTAAGTGACACTCATATCTCATGGAAGGGGTACCTAATTGGAAGCTTAACTCCGAAAATCAACATACATTTAATGGCATATAAGAAAAAACAGACAGTCTGAAGATGTCTACCGTCAAAAATCCTACTTTCACTTTCGATTTAACACAAATTCGGGTGGTTTCTTTCCAATGCAATCAATTTTTTATTAAAAACCACAAGGACATCAAATATGGGCTTAAAATTATCCTAAAATATGTAGGTTTCTGCTGACATTCAGTATTTTGCAGTATCTAATAGGGTTTATCTTTTATCCAACAATGTAGGAATCCATTTTCTGTTTACGTACTACTTTCCCATACGTTCTTTTCGACTGGTACCCATGTTTAGTGGTAATACACCTAAACAGTGAATATCAGATAATATAACATTATTGACTTAAACATAAATGGAAAGAAATAAAACCTGATTTTGTAAAATTATAACAGTGATGTAAATTATTGATAAAATTAAAACAAATATAATATTAAAACATAGCCCAGGGGGGCTACTGTAGTACCATTTTGTTTTTAATAAGAAAATCTATATGATTGGATGATTATAATTTTCAGATAAAGAACCAGTCATTTGTTAGTTTAACAATAAATACAGTCACCTCTATTTAGCAGTCACCTGTATTAATAAAGAGCACCTTTTTCTATTTGTCATGTAAAATTCATATGAGACCACTTTTTTCTTCATCCCAAGGTGACCTCTTTACACAGGTTTGACTGTACAGGTAATATATATATACCTTTACTGGCTTTACAGATTGTAATTTGTACCATCTCAATACCCTTACAGAATCAAGGTGGGTGCCAGGGTTATGGTGTTTAATGCCAATTTCAACAATTTTTCAGTTATATCGCGGCTGTCAGATTTTATTGGTGGAGAAAAACTGGAGTACCTGTAGAAAACCATCGACCAGAATCAATTCTTATTGAAAATATTCTTCTGAAAAACACATATTTTCCATTGAGTTTGTAACACAGATCTATTATAACTTTAACTAATAGTTATCAATATAATCTTGTCACCTTTTGTTTGACGTAACACATATTTATTGTCACCTTTTGTTTGACCTAACACATTTTTATAATGATTTGTTGGCAGGTATCCAAAACTGATAGTTTAATTGTTTTATCATTACTTTATCATTGCATTATGCAGAGTTATTCACACATAGCTAATGGCATTTCTCCTGTCTAGATTCTATAGACTCTTGAAGTGTCTCTTTCCTCACTTAGAGGACGAAAATAATTCTATCAATTGTATACAAGCCAAATCTATGCATATTTAATTTGGCTGACGTATGTTATTGACCCCTTTCATAATCAGTTATAAAGCCAAGGATCATCAAAACATCCTAAATAAGTCACAGAACCAATTTGATCTCCTTTTCACACTGCTGTTTAATTTAAAAAAAAAAGATCAACATGCTTAGTGCACCATTACGTCATATACATTCGTGGGTCTAAAGTCCTTCTACACTAAGATATTTCCCTATACACATTTGTATATTTCATACAAAACCACTTATTTTCAAAACATTCTCCTGAAGTCTTTTCTTATAAGACTTTCATGAAATTGTCACATTTAAAAGCGGAATTTAATGAGAGTTTATGTTAACAATTATATCTTCCTTTTTCCGAACTTTTATTTACAAGTATTTACATTTGTATAATTAAAACACAAATGTAAATTTTCAACGTTACAATTTTCTATGATCATATAGTAAGATTTGGTGGATAAAAAAATTAGTCTTCGTGCTTAAATCATGTTTTAATGAAAAGTAAAAATAAAATTATATGAAAATCATAAGGATAAGAAACTATATTTATTTTTGTTTTAAATTGAGTAGGAAATGACTTGACAAGAATTTTTTTTTAAATTATGGTTTTATATGAAATATATAATGAAGTATTTTAGTGCAGAAAGACTGTTGACATTTACTGTACATTCCGTAACGTAGGTAATATTTTTATTTTTTTTTTACATCAAAACATGTTATACAAAGTCAATTATATATATATATATATATTTTATTTCTTAATAATAGTATGCTTTCATTCAAATTTAAGACAGATGAATGGTTTTTATTTAAAACTTTCATTTGTATGATTTTATAAATAAAAATAAAAATAAATCCAATTAGTATGCCTACTTGAAATTCAGCATTTTTTTTGTACACTGCACAATTATATATGTATATTAGTTTAAATTCATTAATGAGGTTTCATAGGAAATTGTTCAGGCATTAACATTACTTTATGTGATGTTGATGGTAAAAAAAACCATCCAAATTATTCATAAATTTTAGTAAAAGATGACAAATTTGAAGAAAAAACTGAGGGAATAACATATTTAATATAGGAATCAATTATTCATTCAAGTACATTTTGTTGTACTATTAAAATCAAAAAGATTCGAATTTCTTAAAAATATAAAAAGCTATGTCTGAAAAGATAGGTCAATCCCTTAAAACAATTACTGACAAACAGTCAAATATATCACACATACTGAAGTTAAGGGTACGGGTGCCTATCAAATATTCTACACGATACTTGACAATCAGTCCAAAATTTGGAATTTAAAATATTTGTCCAGGGACAGGTTCCAACCAATACTGGTAGACATAATCAAATCTTGGGGCTAAAAAATCGCTTCCAAATTTGTCCAGGCATGTTGACTACAGACGACTAGAGAATGTTCGATCGCCGTCTTACTATGGAACTTTCTATCAAACAGACAGCTGGGTTCTTTCATTATTATTATTATTAATATTAAAAGTATTTTACTTGTATTTCGTACATATTACAAATATGTATGGCTTTTTAACTACTTTCTTCTATATCAATAGAAATTTCTGCTGCCATATTTTTTAGATTTTTTTTCTCGCTAAATACATAGATTTTTCCTTGTAGAATACGTCAGAATTTAGACAAGAAAGGTTACATTTTTTCATCCTAAACATAACATAATATATTTTGTAAACATCATTTCATCATGTAAATTATTAAATAAAACTTTTGAAGAAATGCTAACATCAATAATATGTTGTATACAGTTACTTTAACACATATTATCGTAGTAATTTTAATGTTATATTTATATGTGAAGATTGTACAGGGATTTAACCACATTGATTTTCCCTATGTGAAAATATTGTATTCCCTTTAACAAACAATAGACCTCTAATGGATATGACAAAGATATAATTTAAAAACAAGAGCAAAATAAACCCTTTGAGTTAAAAACCAGTAGATAAAACAGTAATGGTGGACAATATATAAGTAACAGCATCAACACATACAAACAAACCACTCTTCTGGAGAAAACAGTAATGGTGGACAATATATAAGTAACAGCATCAACACATACAATCAAACCACTCTCCTGGAGAAAACAGTAATGGTGGGCAATATATAAGTAACAGCATCAACACATACAAACAAACCACTCTCCTGGAGAAAACAGTAATGGTGGACAATATATAAGTAACAGCATCAACACATACAATCAAACCACTCTCCTGGAGAAAACAGTAATGGTGGGCAATATATAAGTAACAGCATCAACACATACAAACAAACCACTCTCCTGGAGAAAACAGTAATGGTGGACAATATATAAGTAACAGCATCAACACATACAATCAAACCACTCTCCTGGAGAAAACAGTAATGGTGGGCAATATATAAGTAACAGCATCAACACATACAAACAAACCACTCTCCTGGAGAAAACAGTAATGGTGGACAATATATAAGTAACAGCATCAACACATACAATCAAACCACTCTCCTGGAGAAAACAGTAATGGTGGGCAATATATAAGTAACAGCATCAACACATACAAACAAACCACTCTCCTGGAGAAAACAGTAATGGTGGACAATATATAAGTAACAGCATCAACACATACAATCAAACCACTCTCCTGGAGAAAACAGTAATGGTGGGCAATATATAAGTAACAGCATCAACACATACAAACAAACCACTCTCCTGGAGAAAACAGTAATGGTGGACAATATATAAGTAACAGCATCAACACATACAATCAAACCACTCTCCTGGAGAAAACAGTAATGGTGGGCAATATATAAGTAACAGCATCAACACATACAAACAAACCACTCTCCTGGAGAAAACAGTAATGGTGGACAATATATAAGTAACAGCATCAACACATACAATCAAACCACTCTCCTGGAGAAAACAGTAATGGTGGGCAATATATAAGTAACAGCATCAACACATACAAACAAACCACTCTCCTGGAGAAAACAGTAATGGTGGGCAATATATAAGTAACAGCATCAACACATACAAACAAACCACTCTCCTGGAGAAAACAGTAATGGTGGGCAATATATAAGTAACAGCATCAACACATACAAACAAACCACTCTCCTGGAGAAAACAGTAATGGTGGGCAATATATAAGTAACAGCATCAACACATACAAACAAACCACTCTCCTGGAGAAAACAGTAATGGTGGGCAATATATAAGTAACAGCATCAACACATACAATCAAACCACTCTCCTGGAGAAAACAGTAATGGTGGACAATATATAAGTAACAACATCAAAACATACAAACAAACCACTCTTCTGGAGAAAACAGTAATGGTGGACAATATATAAGTAACAGCATCAACACATACAAACAAACCACTCTCCTGGAGAAAACAGTAATGGTGGGCAATATATAAGTAACAGCATCAACACATACAATCAAACCACTCTCCTGGAGAAAACAGTAATGGTGGGCAATATATAAGTAACAGCATCAACACATACAAACAAACCACTCTCCTGGAGAAAACAGTAATGGTGGGCAATATATAAGTAACAGCATCAACACATACAAACAAACCACTCCCCTGGAGAAAACAGTAATGGTGGACAATATATAAGTAACAGCATCAACACATACAAACAAACCACTCTCCTGGAGAAAAAAAACTAACTCAAAAAACATAGAAAGACAACTTCACAACTCATTGAAAATATAAATTCTGGCTTTGTACAGATACAGTGAGTGATTTATTATTGGTCAACGTACACATTACATTTGATGAGATGATGTCCACTTTGTACTAGACTAACATGCCGAGTTGGATTTTTATAGTGCTAGCTCATTGAAACAATAGTCTGCAGGTAGATATGTCGCTCCACTCCGACACATTATTCTGATTCTGAGGCAACCAGTCTTTAGCTCTTATTTCTTAATGCTGCCGTGCTTAGTCGAGAAGCGAAAAATACCAATTTCATAGTCTTTGGCTTGACCCATAATCTACCACACTCGAGACAACGATGCTAACCATTACAACACCAATGTTGTAGTACAGATAAAAGAAATGTGTCATGGTTAAATCAGTTAATAGAATCTCTAACTACTTTCTCTTGATTACGTAGATCTTTAGTAGCTAAACTTAAGACTATTGATTCCAGTTCTAATAGATTTTCAACATGCATGTATAAGTATAAAACTTAATTCATTTACGGTAAAACTGTATATACCGGTAGTAATGCTGACACAGAAAATGACTCTAAACACAGCCAACATAAAACATATACATGTACTGTACGCTGACATACATTTGATGAGGTTTCACATGTGCAATATTGAAAGTTAAAATATGATCATAATTATTACAAATGTCTAAAGTTAGTGGGAAAGGTCAGAGCTGCCAAGTAAATACTTTTCTTTAGACCAAAATGTAAAAACAACTTTTCATAAAAAAAAAATTCTTTTAAAAATAGAAACTGCAGTAAAAGAAAAAATAATTCAGATGAGCAAAAAAAAAAGAAGGAAAGAATCCCATTTGTCATACAATTGCACAGCTATGGTGAATTTCTACGGTAACCTTTAGGGACAAATTTAAATAAGGTCTTTTCTTGTATTAAGATATTAAAATCTACTGTAATTATTATATTAAGTTTTCAAACAGCGTCTCCCTTGGTTAATTCTCATCAATTTAACAAAGGTATGTCATAATTTACAAAAATGTCAAATTAATTTGTCATGAAAAGTCTATATACATTTAAGATTATTATCAGCTGTCTCTGTACAATGTACTTATTGAAACAATTTTTTTTTAAAGATTTAGTACATGTTTATCTGTTTAAACAAAATGCATTTCTGAACACGATCAAATACCTCACAACACTGCTTTGAATTTTATTTTTGTAAACACATTAACATTAATATGATCTTTAAACTACTGCTGTTAATTCATTGAATGCCAATTTATGCGATTTTTGTGGGAACCTTTCAAACTACAAAATTCAACAGTCCATGAAGTACAATAATCATCATTGGAAGATAAATGACTAAAATATTACAATGCTGAATTCAAGTATCAAGTAACATTTCAATTCATGGTGTTTGAGAGAAAAATTGTATTTTTGTGGATACATAAATTTGTGGATCTCCTGTCTTAGTCAGTACATATATATGTGTGTGTGTTAAGAAACATTCTTTGAATTCTTAATTACGTGGTTTGATACCATCCACGGAATCCACGAATATTGGTATGCTACAAATAATAGTATAGTGAATTCATTTAAACTGGTGGATACCAAATTTTTGTGTCTTGGGGAAAACTTGTATTTTCATGGAAACGTAAATTTGTGGATCACCTGATATAGTCAGTACATATACTGTCAAACCTGCCTTAAAGTGTAACCTCTATATAACAAATCACTGTCTATAAAGTACACCTCTATATAACAAATCACTGTCTATAAAGTACACCTCTATATAACAAATCACTGTCTATAAAGTACACCTCTATATAACAAATCACTGTCTATAAAGTACACCTCTATATAACAAATCAATGTCTATAAAGTACACCTCTATGTAACAAATCACTGTCTATAAAGTACACCTTTATATAACAAATCACTGTCTATAAAGTACACCTCTATATAACAAATCACTGTCTATAAAGTACACCTCTATATAACAAATCACTGTCTATAAAGTACACCTCTATATAACAAATCAATGTCTATAAAGTACACCTCTATGTAACAAATCACTGTCTATAAAGTACACCTTTATATAACAAATCACTGTCTATAAAGTACACCTCTATATAACAAATCACTGTCTATAAAGTACACCTCTATATAACAAATCACTGTCTATAAAGTACACCTCTATGTAACAAATCACTGTCTATAAAGTACACCTTTATATAACAAATCACTGTCTATAAAGTACACCTCTATATAACAAATCAATGTCTATAAAGTACACCTCTATGTAACAAATCACTGTCTATAAAGTACACCTTTATATAACAAATCACTGTCTATAAAGTACACCTCTATATAACAAATCACTGTCTATAAAGTACACCTCTATGTAACAAATCACTGTCTATAAAGTACACCTCTATGTAACAAATCACTGTCTATAAAGTACACCTTTATATAACAAATCAGTCTATAAAGTACACCTCTATAGAACAAATCAATGTCTATAAAGTACACCTCTATATAACAAATCACTGTCTATAAAGTACACCTCTATATAACAAATCACTGTCTATAAAGTACACCTCTATATAACAAATCAATGTCTATAAAGTACACCTCTATGTAACAAATCACTGTCTATAAAGTACACCTTTATATAACAAATCACTGTCTATAAAGTACAACTTTATATAACAAATCACTGTCAATAAAGTACAACTTTATAAAACAAATCACTGTCTATAAAGTACACCTTTATATAACAAATCACTGTCTATAAAGTACACCTCTATATAACAAATCACTGTCTATAAAGTACACCTCTATATAACAAATCAATGTCTATAAAGTACACCTCTATGTAACAAATCACTGTCTATAAAGTACATCTCTATATAACAAATCACTGTCTATAAAGTACACCTCTATATAACAAATCAATGTCTATAAAGTACACCTCTATGTAACAAATCACTGTCTATAAAGTACACCTTTATAAAACAAATCACTGTCTATAAAGTACACCTCTATATAACAAATCACTGTCTATAAAGTACACCTCTATATAACAAATCACTGTCTATAAAGTACACCTTTATAAAACAAATCACTGTCTATAAAGTACACCTCTATATAACAAATCACTGTCTATAAAGTACACCTCTATATAACAAATCACTGTCTATAAAGTACACCTCTATGTAACAAATCACTGTCTATAAAGTACACCTCTATGTAACAAATCACTGTCTATAAAGTACACCTCTATGTAACAAATCACTGTCTATAAAGGACACCTCTATATAACAAATCACTGTCTATAAAGGGTAGTCTCATTTTTCCCATTAACAAATATTGCATAACTTGTATATAAATGGTAACTGCTCATAAAGGCCATATTTTCAGGTTCCCTTGAGTGACCTTTATATACAGGTTTGACTGTATCATATGGTGACAAATATTTGTTGAATTCTTAATTTCATGGGTTGATACTATCAACTAAATCCTCAACAATTGGTATAGTATGAACAATAATGAATTCATGGTAGTTTCCACCAATCCACAAACAATTATATCAATGATACTAAACAAATCCACAGTATATATGTATAATCTGTTTATTTACTGCTAATACTTACGGCCATATTATTACTTTCTGTGGACGAGGTTTTTGTTGTACTGACATGGATATATTTCTTTGTAAATATGTGCCGTAACTGCAAAATAAAAACAAATCTTTAATATTTAATATACATGTATACTATGATTACAGCTGGAGATCCAGTTATCAAGAGGGGGAGAGGGGGAATCCCATTAACAGGTTTCACCCTGCCACCATTGTGCGCCTCTCCAAAGCCAGTACCTGGATATCTGACGTCATATGATGAAGTCTTTTTTGTGATTAATGAATTGAGGTGAATAGTAGTTTGCTTTGTTGATAATGGGGGAATTGTTAACCATCTTTATTCAAACTTTCTTTTCATATTAACCATTTCTAAGTTTATTGCATTTTATAAAAGAAAATAAATGTCAATTTCTTTGATAATTATCCATACATTTATAATTATATCAGAATTCAACTTTAAAAAAATTGCTAACAATATTATTGATTGTTCCTTAACATTTAATAAACAGTAATACAGCAACATGCATGATGAGAAATGCTTACAAACAACAAACCAGTACATAGGTAAAAACAAATGATAATGGTAATGTCCTACACGGGAATAGGTAAAAACAAATGATAATGGTAATGTCCTACACGGGAATAGATTAGATTAAACGTATTTTATTGTTAACTATATAACATTTGGATCGGACACAAGTTATTCCAACTTACAAAGGTCCTCTCCACATATTTACATACAATTATATATTCCATGCACCAGCAAGTAATAATGTATAAATAACAATTACATATGTTATAACAACATTGAGAGAGAAAAAAAGATTTTTGAAATTATATAATATATTGAGTTATAACAGTACAGAATTGTCATATTCGTGGGGGGGTATCAATAATGGAGAAAATGTTCACAAAATAAAATAGTTAAATTCATTATATGAAGTGTGATCACTGTGGGGTAAAATGTTTTGTTTGTTTGATGTACAACTGCACTGATTTGAATATCTATGCATTTTGTTCCTCAGATAAGCTATCATCGCCAAACAGTAAAGTTTCAATAAGTAAACTGTCAATAAATTGCAGATCATTTGTCAACTGTTCATGAGCTTCAACATATAACCAACACTCTAGAAAAAAGTGAATTGCATCCTCTATTACGCATCCACAGACACAAACTGGGTCATTAATTAAATTTACCCTAAAAAGGTCGGCATTCAAGTTACTAGATCTGTGTCTTAGTCTAGTGTGTAGGACATTTAACACTCTACAACCATATGAATAGTATCTAGATGGTTTCAATAAATTAACATCATTTATTAGTGACTTTTTAAAACTACTAACTGTCGGGGCACTTCTTATCTCTGGTGTCAAATTGTTCCAAAGTTTGATCGAAGAAGGAAAAAATGAGTTGTGATACAATTGTAACCTAGTAAATGGGTTACTATAATCTGTTTGATTATGCAAATTGTAAGCATTTTCGTTTCGCTCAAAGGGTAATAGACAGTCGCATAAATACGATGGTGCATTGTTATTTCGAATTTTGTAAAACATATTTAATTTTCTTCTTCTTCGACGAGAGTGAAGTGGTTCCCATCCAATTTCGAAATAAACCGATTCCAAACTACAAAATTTGGGTAATCCAGTTATAATTCTGGCTGCTTCATGCTGAATTTGTTCAATTTTATTATATTCTTGCTGAGTACACCCATCCCATAATTCACAAGCATATTCTAAAAGGGGCAAAATATATGTAAAATAAATTGTTTCCAGGTTGTGTCTGCTTAAAGAAAATTTAAATTTTCGTAACATTGATAGTTGACTAGACGTGTGAAAAAAAATATACAAGGGGATGTTTTTGATTGCCACGAATAAGAGGATTAAACTAAATGGCATTTCAGCAGGGTACTCCAAACATTTGTGCATTGCATTAACCTGATGAATGGAGTATTATGAATAAGTAAAAAACACATATTTGGAGTTAGGAGGCATCTGTTTAAGTCCTACCAGTAGGATGTTTTAATATATTCTGTATATTCAACAGATGCCCCTGTAGGTAGGGTTGGAGAGACTGTTATATATATTTATCAATTAAATGTTTGATATAATAATTTTTTTGTGAAATATTTAAAAGTTTTTGTTTGTTTGTTTGTTTGGTTTTTTTGGGTTTTTTGTTTTTTTACATTTTTCAGTTCTTTTCTTTTGAATATATGGGAAACTGATTCTGGAAAATATTTCATAAATCTGTCCCAATTTTACCCAAAGCAAAAGGAGAAGTCATATATACATTTACAGTCAAACCTGTCTTATGTGACCTTTCAAGGGAACATTGAAATACGGTCACATAAGACAGGTGGTCACTTAATACAGGTTTAATGTACATGAAATACACTGTGAAGGGAAATAATAATTATGGTCACATAATACAAGTTATTGCTTAATAGAGGTGGTCACTAAAGCAGGTTTTACTGTATGTTCATTGAATTCCCAAATAATACATCAGCGTTTCAGCCAGCGGCCTTCATCAAGGTAAAAAATTACAATAAAATCATGTTCCTGCTTTTACATCAAATCATATTAAAAGTATTTTTCGCCTTGAAGAAGGCCGCTGGCAGAAACATTGATCTATTTAATGGAATTAAATGAACATTTAGGATAATATTTTATGCTAATAACAATATTGGTCAAATCGCAATACAAACAATAAATTTTAATAGTCTGGTCAAGCACAGAAGATAGTAAGAAATTCAAAATCTATACCAGCCAAATTTAATTATGCTCTATATATTCATAGAAGAAATAAATTTCTAATGGGTTTTTAGAAGGGTGTAGAATAACATTTTGTCTATCAGATGATATTTTTTTTTCTGAAGAATATTGCAACGATTCCCAAAATTAATGGTTAAAGTGACCAACCCCCCTTTTTATGGGGGAACACGATGTAGGGTAATTAGACACAACCCCTATAAACCAACTATGTTCTGAATGCTGTAGAAGAATGAAATTTGGTACAGATGTTGATATCAATTGATATCTAAAAGAAATCTTATTTATTATTTAATTCTTAATTTATTTAACGAGGATTGCCGACAGCCGATGGCTATGAACGGTTTCCTCAAAATACGTACATGAATACATAATTTGAATCAATATCTTATCTATCATACATAATCAACAAAATGATTTCTATACTTTAATATCTCAACTTTTTCCCTCCTATTTTTCTCATGCTAGTGAAATTCAAATTTTTACAGAAATTTTCTAAACTGTGTTTTGAATGTCATTTAAGTAACACAATAGTTTTACATTAGAAAACATTAACGAGACTGACTATAATTTACAATTGATAGTGCCTTATTTCACATTATATCTTAATAATACACTCATCCCCCTCTAAAAAAATGAATAGGGTTAGGGTTATGGTGTTTAATGCCACTTTAAACAATATTTCAGCTATATCGTGTAATATATAATTTGTGATCATTTAACACATATTTTAATAAATAATGTCCATGTTCTCTTGTTTTTATCAGCAAGAAATCTCCTATTCCAAACCAAGATTCAGTGACAGAACTAATATGATAATTAGACATAAACATATAGATTATCTGAGAATTAACTTTCGTTAACATTAAACAATTTATTGATATATCAGGATAAAATATTTCATTAATAATGAATTATGAGTGGACAGTCTACAAATGTTATCTACAATAATTGTTTATCAGTTTATACCATTGGAGTTATTTTGAGTTTTGTCAATGATACCTTATGTTTAACAAAAATGTTTTTCATTGAATTCTAATGAATAAAACAAAATGTTTCAAGAAATTTAAAAATTGGCTTAAAATTACATGAATTAAGTTCTGTATACAACATAACTTTAATTTTAATTGATTTTGATGTTGTTGTTCTACTTTAATTTTAATTGATTTTGATGTTGTTGTTCTACTTTAATTTTAATTGATTTTGATGTTGTTGTTCTATTGGCATCTACTGGTACTTTTATATACTCAGATGAGTTCAATGATGTATTAGTGGTTGTTAATGTCTAGTTATGAGGCAAAATATTCCAGTCTATAATATCCTTGTCTATCCTCATTTTTTTACACAACACTCTTGACATTTAAGGTCACAGTTAAAATGACCTGATTTTCATATATGACACTCAGTTATGTCTTAATACATATACATACAAAATATGATGGTTGTGGGCCTTAAGACAAAACAGTATTTCACTGAATAATAAGAAATTACTTATTTGACTTTGATGTTTAAGGTGAAGACCTTATTTTCACAGGTGACATTTCATCTTGTCCTATTACATATATGCAAAGTCATTGTAGGCTGTGAAACAAAACAAAATCTGCATTGAACAAGATAGAATTACTTATTTGACCTTGAAATTTAATAAGACTCAATTTTTCTTTACCAAATAAAACTGACAGCCACAATGAAACTGAAATATTGTTGAAAACATGTATACCACAAAATCAAATATGATTCAATCAATCATACATCAAGTTAGGTTTATTTTGTAATGTTTGTTTCTGCAATATATTCAATGGCATTGACACTTCACCTGTATAATCTGTCCGTAAACAACTTTTTTGCCTCGCTGTCTTTTCTGTTCAAGATTATTGTCATCATTTTCTGAGCCCGCAGCAAGCTGTGAAATGTAAAAATATTAAAATATTAGAATAGAATATTGAAGCACGCTAAAATATTAGGTCAATATATGCATGAGGGTGTTCTAGTGTTGTGTAATATTAACAGGCAATCAATTATTCATGCAATCCATTAGTCCTTGTGGTACATATATATCAGTCATTCCACATGTAACTTTTAAGTTAAAAGATTACTATACCGGGAGTCAACCCTAGTAATGGTAAAGTCAAGTGATTGATGTTTTGATTGTCACAAGTAAAAAACTAAACTGCTGCTCATTGCTACAAGTCTTTCATATACAAAGAAATTTTGGCATTCAACAAGCATGAAGGAGTAGTTCACAGGAACTGTTTACCCTTCCTGAGCACCTGAGTTTACCCCTGGTTTCTTTGTGGAGTTTGCTTAGCTTTATCTTTAGTTTTCTGTGTAGTGTTTTGTATATTATTTTATGTTTTTGTCCTTTTTCTTGTGGTCATTGTATTGTCTGTTCTTCTTCGATTTACAGCTTCTGATATCTTCAAATTTTTCTTACATCCCATCTAGGGCTCTATGGAGTTATCTAATTTTATACTGGTACCAAAAGCATAAACTTGCGTTAGGAACCATCAAAGAAACTTTTTTTTTGTCAAACTGACATCTGGCCCACAATGACTTCAGAGAACAAGAATTTACAATATTTTCCTTTAAGGGTGTTATAGAAAACTATGACATGCAGTGGCAGCCATCTTAAAATTTCAGATCTGCTAAAAAAAAACATACTTTGTACATCCAATGATCACTCTTATACTGTATTGGTTAAAAGAAATGGTAATTTCTAAGAAGCCACTAGTTCTAACAATTTCCCATATTGTACTATAAACAATATTGGCAAATTTGGTATCAAATGACCAAGTAGCAAGATTGAAATGTGTAGAGTTTACAGATGGCAACGGTAATAACTCACATGACCCTTCGATCAATCATGCATGAAAACATCTTATTTGCATAATCAATGTAGCATAATTTCAGATAACCCTCTAATCAAACATTTGACATGTTGGAACTTTTTTTCAAATACAAGTCAATTGAATAATTATTTTTTTTAGATAATGCTCTGACCTAAAAGAAATCACTCAAATAAAAATTTGATATGAATAAATATGTGAATTAAAATCTTATACAAAAATATGGTTCTTCATAAAAATATTTCATCTTGTGGGATATCCCCATCCATGTATATTTCATTAATATTTCTTCTGTCAGATGAATTTCATTTCACAATCAATGTTTTGAAATGTACACATTGGTTGTGAATAAATGAAAGAAACTTGTATCAATGACAGAAACGAGATACACAAATATTGATATATTGTCAATATTATTGAATATTCTAAAACCAATTGTCAAAATCTAGAATTTAAATGTTCATACATACATTGTATACAAATGTACTCCAATGTATTTAGCTTAAAATGTTCTATTCTGTAACTATTGATTTTAGGTTTAAAATCATTGAACTTTCAACAATGTATTTTATTAAATAAAGATGATGTTTTCAAAAACAAACAAAATCGTTCTTTTGAAATAGGTAGGGTGCCCAGTTCTCTGAAATTTTACTGAATAAGCTTTCTAATTTCCATATTTAAAATCATAATTTTGAAGAGAACTCATTTAAACACTCTGTCCTGCTTTTTTTCTCTTTTTTTTTCTTCACAACACTCCTGCTAATTTGTTTCATCTATTGGAGATTTGTCTCTATACATATTTCATTCCTTCTTTCATTTAATTTATTCACAATCATTATAATGAAACATATATATTTTCTGTGAAATATATCAAGGAAAATGTTTAAATAACAGACACAAAATACACATACTGAATTTTCTTTTAGGGCCAAATGTCAAAATTGAAGATTTAGAAACATGATTTAGTTTTAAAAATTATGATTGTAACTATTGACTCAGGTTTAAAAGCATAGATATTTTTAACAATAAATATTGTTCGTAAAGAACGGTAATGTTTAGAATAAAAATTTCTTAGCAACACCAACATGTTTTCAAAAGCAGCTTTACATTGCATTTATATTCAGAACTGCCAGGAAGTTCTTTTGTTAATATTAACCAGACTGCATCAATTTTTTAAATCATGTTATTTTCTCAAAAAATCAATACATAGTTTTTGTTATTTTCTAGAAACCATAAAAAAATAATTTAAGTTTTAAGCTTAAATAAAAGATGTTCCAGTAACTAGTTTTTAACCCCTAATAAATGTTTAATACTTTAAGTAATTATTTACCTACGAAAACAGTCTGTATGTCCTTCCTACAGACTACATTTAGAAAACATACAAATAAAATTGAAAATTCATCAGATTTCCTTCCAATTTCTAATAGGCTTAGGTTTAGATTTATGGTGTTTAATGCCACTTTCAACAATATTTCAGTTATATTGTGGCAATTTTTAATAAAAATAGTACTTAATTATGAAACAGTTTTATGAATATCTTCACTAAATTCAACAAGAATGATTTTTTTTTCAGTTCTGAATCAGACATTGACCCCCATTGTATTTAGCAATTAACAGGAAACCAGAAGTTAGATAGCTAGCAACATGAATAACAAACATGTACAATAAATGAAGAATGGGGTTTTCCTGGGGGAATCACTATTTAATGAGAAATGAAACATATTTAAGCTACTATATAAAGAAAACAAATTACTTTTTGCAGGGATGATTCTGAATAGAAAATAAAATAACTGAAAATCAATAAAAATAGCTGAAACCATCTACACCCCATTTCAAAAAGGTCATATTTGACCTGTTCTGACTGTGTCGTGCAATTTTCAGAATTTCCTTTTCACAGAAAAATTGCTGAAATCAGTTAAATAACTGAAAAAAATCATCTCTGTTTTTGATGACTACTTTGTACTATCATTTTGAGCTGGATTTTTAGGATTTTTATACAAAATGCAATGCTAGCTCACTGAAACTACAGGCCACAGGCAAACTTGTCACTCTACTTAAATAAATTATCATGACTCAGCCAAATGGTCTTAAGCAGAAGTGAGTAAATAACAATTTTGTAGTCATTGGAATTACTGGACCAGGGATCAAACCCATGTTCATCTAGACATGAATACGAGGTTAGCACTCTAACAACAGCACCACAGTCAAACCCATGTTCATCTGGACATGAATACGAGGTTAGCACACTAACAACAGCACCACAGTCAAACCCATGTTCATCTGGACATGAATACGAGGTTAGCACACTAACAACAGCACCACAGAGGTGGTTCTCTGAAAATGACTATTACTTGTGGTGAACTTGAACCTACACCTCATTGTTAAAACGATAGATGATAGATGACCTTCTTAACCACTAGACCACTGCACATGTACAATAGTACAAGCTCAAATTTAGGGGTGCTATAACCTTGAAACTAAACAACCTATTTTTTTTTATCAAAATCATTTATCAACTGCATTAAATGGTTGGTTGGCTTATGGTGCTTAACACCACTTTCAACAATAGTTCAGCTATATCATGGCGGTCATTTTTATTGGAGGAGGAAACCACAGTACCCTGAGAAAACCACTGACCTGCCGCAATAACTGACAAACTTTATCACATAATGTTGTATGGAGTACACCTTGCCATGAACGGAGTTCGAACTCACAACTTTAGTGGTGATAGGCACTGATTGCACAGGTAATTGTAAATCGAACTACCATACGATCATGACGGCCCCTATGTAGTCATCGTGGTAGGATGAACTTTAACCTACACTTCATTTCTAAAAGCATAGACGATGGATGACCTTCTCATCTGATGAAGGTTATTCCAGAAACGCATCGTGAGCACTAAATTTGATATCTAGGTTTTTATTACTTGAAATTTAAACAACATACATGTACATGTATTCTTATCAAAATCATCCCTCAACTCCATTAAATGTAATTAGATATCATGTATTTATGGTTACAGATGAACCCCCTCCTAAAATACTGAAAAGTATCAATAAAGGTTAATAAATGGGTCGTGGAATAAATAGGTTATCACCACTGTTCAGGTACCCTCCATGATGATAACCTTTACAATTGTTAGAATCGTTGAGATGGGTATACTATAAAATAAATAGGTTATCACCACTGTTCAGGCACCCTCCATGATGATAACCTTTACAATTGTTAGAATCGTTGAGATGGGTATACTATCAAATAAATAGGTTATCACCACTGTTCAGGCACCCTCCATGATGATAACCTTTACAATTGTTAGAATCGTTGAGATGGGTATACTATCAAATAAATAGGTTATCACCACTGTTCAGGTACCCTCCATGATGATAACCTTTACAATTGTTAGAATCGTTGAGATGGGTATACTATAAAATAAATAGGTTATCACCACTGTTCAGGTACCCTCCATGATGATAACCTTTACAATTGTTAGAATCGTTGAGATGGGTATACTATAAAATAAATAGGTTATCACCACTGTTCAGGCACCCTCCATGATGATAACCTTTACAATTGTTAGAATCGTTGAGATGGGTATACTATAAAATAAATAGGTTATCACCACTGTTCAGGCACCCTCCATGATGATAACCTTTACAATTGTTAGAATCATTGAGATGGGTATACTATCAAATAAATAGGTTATCACCACTGTTCAGGCACCCTCCATGATGATAACCTTTACAATTGTTAGAATCGTTGAGATGGGTATACTATCAAATAAATAGGTTATCACCACTGTTCAGGTACCCTCCATGATGATAACCTTTACAATTGTTAGAATCGTTGAGATGGGTATACTATCAAATAAATAGGTTATCACCACTGTTCAGGTACCCTCCATGATGATAACCTTTACAATTGTTAGAATCGTTGAGATGGGTATACTATAAAATAAATAGGTTATCACCACTGTTCAGGCACCCTCCATGATGATAACCTTTACAATTGTTAGAATCGTTGAGATGGGTATACTATAAAATAAATAGGTTATCACCACTGTTCAGGCACCCTCCATGATGATAACCTTTACAATTGTTAGAATCATTGAGATGGGTATACTATCAAATAAATAGGTTATCACCACTGTTCAGGCACCCTCCATGATGATAACCTTTACAATTGTTAGAATCGTTGAGATGGGTATACTATCAAATAAATAGGTTATCACCACTGTTCAGGTACCCTCCATGATGATAACCTTTACAATTGTTAGAATCGTTGAGATGGGTATACTATAAAATAAATAGGTTATCACCACTGTTCAGGCACCCTCCATGATGATAACCTTTACAATTGTTAGAATCATTGAGATGGGTATACTATAAAATAAATAGGTTATCACCACTGTTCAGGCACCCTCCATGATGATAACCTTTACAATTGTTAGAATCGTTGAGATGGGTATACTATAAAATAAATAGGTTATCACCACTGTTCAGGCACCCTCCATGATGATAACCTTTACAATTGTTAGAATCGTTGAGATGGGTATACTATAAAATAAATAGGTTATCACCACTGTTCAGGCACCCTCCATGATGATAACCTTTACAATTGTTAGAATCGTTGAGATGGGTATACTATAAAATATATAGGTTATCACCACTGTTCAGGCACCCTCCATGATGATAACCTTTACAATTGTTAGAATCGTTGAGATGGGTATACTATAAAATATATAGGTTATCACCACTGTTCAGGCACCCTCCATGATGATAACCTTTACAATTGTTAGAATCGTTGAGATGGGTATACTATCAAATAAATAGGTTATCACCACTGTTGAGGCACCCTCCATGATGATAACCTTTACAATTGTTAGAATCGTTGAGATGGGTATATTATAAAATAAATAGGTTATCACCACTGTTCAGGCACCCTCCATGATGATAACCTTTACAATTATTAGAATCTTTGAGATGGGTATACTATAAAATAAATAGGTTATCACCACTGTTCAGGCACCCTCCATGATGATAACCTTTACAATTGTTAGAATCATTGAGATGGGTATACTATCAAATAAATAGGTTATCACCACTGTTCAGGCACCCTCCATGATGATAACCTTTACAATTGTTAGAATCGTTGAGATGGCTATACTATAAAATAAATAGGTTATCACCACTGTTCAGGCACCCTCCATGATGATAACCTTTACAATTATTAGAATCGTTGAGATGGGTATACTATAAAATAAATAGGTTATCACCACTGTTCAGGCACCCTCCATGATGATAACCTTTACAATTGTTAGAATCGTTGAGATGGGTATACTATAAAATAAATAGGTTATCACCACTGTTCAGGCACCCTCCATGATGATAACCTTTACAATTGTTAGAATCGTTGAGATGGGTATACTATAAAATAAATAGGTTATCACCACTGTTCAGGCACCCTCCATGATGATAACCTTTACAATTGTTAGAATCTTTGAGATGGGTATACTATAAAATATATAGGTTATCACCACTGTTCAGGCACCCTCCATGATGATAACCTTTACAATTGTTAGAATCGTTGAGATGGGTATACTATAAAATAAATAGGTTATCACCACTGTTCAGGCACCCTCCATGATGATAACCTTTACAATTGTTAGAATCGTTGAAATGGGTATACTATAAAATAAATAGGTTATCACCACTGTTCAGGCACCCTCCATGATGATAACCTTTACAATTGTTAGAATCGTTGAGATGGGTATACTATAAAATATATAGGTTATCACCACTGTTCAGGCACCCTCCATGATGATAACCTTTACAATTGTTAGAATCGTTGAGATGGGTATACTATAAAATAAATAGGTTATCACCACTGTTCAGGCATCCTCCATGATGATAACCTTTACAATTGTTAGAATCGTTGAGATGGGTATACTATAAAATAAATAGGTTATCACCACTGTTCAGGCACCCTCCATGATGATAACCTTTACAATTGTTAGAATCGTTGAGATGGGTATACTATAAAATAAATAGGTTATCACCACTGTTCAGGCACCCTCCATGATGATAACCTTTACAATTGTTTGAACCATTGAGATGGGTATACTATAAAATAAATAGGTTATCACCACTGTTCAGGCACCCTCCATGATGATAACCTTTACAATTGTTAGAATCGTTGAGATGGGTATACTATAAAATAAATAGGTTATCACCACTGTTCAGGCACCCTCCATGATGATAACCTTTACAATTGTTAGAATCGTTGAGATGGGTATACTATAAAATAAATAGGTTATCACCACTGTTCAGGCGCCCTCCATGATGATAACCTTTACAATTGTTAGAATCATCGAGATGGGTATACTATAAAATAAATAGGTTATCACCACTGTTCAGGCACCCTCCATGATGATAACCTTTACAATTGTTAGAATCGTTGAGATGGGTATACTATCAAATAAATAGGTTATCACCACTGTTCAGGCACCCTCCATGATGATAACCTTTACAATTGTTAGAATCGTTGAGATGGGTATACTATAAAATAAATAGGTTATCACCACTGTTCAGGCACCCTCCATGATGATAACCTTTACAATTGTTAGAATCATTGAGATGGGTATACTATAAAATAAATAGGTTATCACCACTGTTCAGGCACCCTCCATGATGATAACCTTTACAATTGTTAGAATCGTTGAGATGGGTATACTATAAAATAAATAGGTTATCACCACTGTTCAGGCACCCTCCATGATGATAACCTTTACAATTGTTAGAATCGTTGAGATGGGTATACTATAAAATAAATAGGTTATCACCACTGTTCAGGCACCCTCCATGATGATAACCTTTACAATTGTTAGAATCGTTGAGATGGGTATACTATAAAATAAATAGGTTATCACCACTGTTCAGGCACCCTCCATGATGATAACCTTTACAATTGTTAGAATCGTTGAGCTGGTTATACTATAAAATGTTAGACACACATACAGTAGGATTAACCATTGCTGGCTATAATCTGATTGTAAGACTTATGATAATCCTATATGTTATTTAATTGTAGAGATGAAATAGCCATTATTTGGTAATACATGAAGTTCAATATCTAAGTGCTAAACTGGTAATCTTACTATATCACGATGACATAGATTTAGGACAATAGTATAATGCATGATAAATAGTAATTTCAATTATTTAATTAGATGTTGATCATAAGAATAACCATTCCACTATTACATCAGACTTTACACATTGATAAACAATAAATACCGGTACAACGATAAGTTCTTTTGTCTTTTTATGTGTGATCAGATTGTAACAATAGTACAGTAACAATATACCTCTGCCGATATTAAAAAACCTCACGTCTAACATAAACTTATGTGCTCGTTGAACTTTATAATTATCTAATAATTGTACATGCTAAAATTACATTGGGGCCTTCATGGTGAAGTGGTCTAGATACAGAACTTTATAATCATCTATTAATTGTACATGTTAAAATTACATTGTGGCCTTCATGGCAAAGTGGTCTAGATACATTATTCTGCATTCAATCAGATTGACAAATCTCTGATAATATGCTTTCTCTTGAATACTTCTTTGGTAGTTGTCAAAAAATATAACTATGGCCAAACATGTCTTATATGATCTTCAAATAGAATATTGAAATATGGTCACATAAGACAGGTTGTTGCTAAATACAGGTTTAAGCAATATAAAATGCACTGTGAAGGAAATTTAAGATTAAGGCCACATAATACAAGTTCTTGTTTAATACAGGTGGTCACTAGGGGTTAGGGTTAGGGTTATGGTGTTTAATGCCACTTTCAACAATATTTCAGCTATATTGTGGCAGTCAGTTTTATTGGTGGGGGAAACTGGAATACTCAGAGAAAACCACAGACCTGCCGCCAGTCACTGACAAACTTTATCACATAATATTGTATCAAGTACACCTCGCCTGAGTGGGATTTGAACTCACAACGTTAGTGGTGATAGACACGGATTGCATAGGTAGTTAGAAATCCAACTACCATACGATCACAACCACGATGTCTCCTATGATTTTTGCTTTGCATTAGAAACCACTACCTCTATAATTCATCGAAATATATTTTATTTTTTACAATGTATGCATTATCATTTGTATATTGCATTTCTTCTGCATTATCAAAAAAACCAAAACAACTGCCAAATTTTATTAAAAAAGCAGAAACAAGTCTGGTTCACATGTTTGACAAGGGTGTCCTCTTTCCTGTCCACACTTTATGTGACTGTTAGCTCTACATTTAATCAGGTACCAGGAGACAGACAATTATTTATATACTTTTATTTTACAACAAATGTAATGATTTCAGGATAAAATGAACGGACGGACAAGGTGATTGCAATATAGCCCCCTCTCTATGAGTGGGGGTATAATTTAAGATTTTGACAGCATCTTCCATTTTAGGACCAGTCAGTAGATCTTTCTTTGAGAAAGGAAAACAAGATATTAGGGTCAGTTGGATAACTGCAATCACACCTATCTTTTTTTTGCCTTACAAAGTTTGAACAATTCATTGGGTTTTGCAACTTCATTCAATTTCATTGGGTTGGGTCATTCAAAAATATTGGAAAATTTAGATTTTAGACATTACATTGTAAAAGCTTGTGAGTGAAATGTCAATATTCTCTGTGTCATAATTCAAAAATTGACTGAATTTAATAAAGCAAACAAAAAAATGAAATTCTGGGTCACTAGTCCTTGGTGTATGTTATTCATATTAAATGTTCTAGAATTAATCATCTCAGACCATTTTACTTATATGATAGACTTGCAGCTTACAAAATTAAAACTAATAATGGCTATCAAGCGTTAAATCATCAGAATTACTTCAAAGTAAACAAGTTTATTGACAAACTATTTGTAACTAATGTGATCCCTTATATATACACACACACACACTTGAACTTTTTGTATATTTAAATATTATTACACATCAAAATATACAGAGGCATGCAAAAAGTATTTGGTCACTTTAATTTTTTACTATCTATTTCATATAAAACCACATTTTTTTCAAAACACTATTCCAAAGTCAATTCTTGTTCGAAGACATTTTTACCAACAAAGGCAGAATTAAATGTAGTTTTACACTAACATCAGCATAATTTCATAATCAAAGAATTTTAAGAGTTCTAAATTTTTAAGGTCAAAAACACAATACAATGAAATGATAGTACTTTTGAAGACAAATAATTTAAGTTTGTGTTTAAATCATGAATATTTAAAATCTGTGCTTCAAAAAAATATTTTCAAATAATCACAGAAAACTACATATGTTCTCGCTTTATTTGGTAAAAATTTCATCGAAATCGAACAAGAATTTACTTTGGAATAACGTTTTGAAAAAATATGGTTTTATATGAAATATATAGTAAAAAATTAGTGACCAAATACTTTTTCTTGAGATTCCAGGTACAAATTAGTTTTTCATTGCAGTAGTATTGTATTATGAAGGCCATAAATAAAATAACATTGGTTTCCTAGAACATGTCAGGCCGATTAAAACTGGTCCTGTCAAACTATTTACACCATAAAAAATATTCCATGATAATTTTGTTAAATGGAAGGAAAAGTTTTATATTCAATAAACCATTCTAAATATTGAACCATGACAAAAGGTTAATTAATCTACATGTGTATAACTTTATTTTGATTAAGTGTATTATTACATTTTCATGTGTAAATCAAATAAGTTAATCTATTGGTTATAATGTTCTCTGTTAAAAGATTAATGTTTTGAATTATAGTGTACTTATTTTATGTTATTTCCCAGTAGTTCAGATTTTTTTTCCTGACCTTGGCCATGGTTTAAAATAAGTAGAAATTTAAATTTCAAAAGATCTTTTATGGCATGTACTTACATACGAAGTACGTTTGTACATGTATAATTACATTAATAAAATTAATGTGTAGTTTTGGAAATTTACATTTGAAGATTTCCTAATAACTTTGTCGATGTTTAAAAATAAAATGCTATTAGCTAACAAAATAGATTAAATAAAAAATGTAACAAGGGAAATTATTATAGTAGGTTAAAACTATATCAACAACCCACACAAGTGATTAAAAATTTCTAAATCATCTAAAAATAATTTTTTTGGATTTATTGAAATTTTTATACCACTTAATTAAATGTTGATAAAATTGTCAACCAAGCATACTTCCAATGGGGTCCTTTACTATTAGCTTAGACTCTAAGGCTAAGCCTTAGAGGTGAGGTTTATATTATTAGCCAGTCATTGCTTTCACTACAACCTAATTTCTATAATATCTAGCTCATTGCTCTTTGCAGTTTTTATTTATACCATATTATATAATAACAAATGACTGTAACAAGATTTACTGTTCCCATTGATAGGTTGAAAGCTGGCATCACAAATTAATACTGGCAAAAAGCACAAATCCTTTTTGGTTTGTTTTGAAATAATAATATCTATTTTTTAACTATACTGGTTTCCATATCTGTCTTAAAATCAGTCAAGCATGAATCCTATTTGTCTTGTTTTGAAATAAAATATCTACTTTTTAACTATATTGTAGTTTGAATATCTGCCTTGAAATAGGTCATGATCTGATCTACTTTTCCTGAAATTCAATAACCCAACAACATATACTAAACATATTATGCACCATTTTGTAACGTAACAGTCCTCACGAAGAGCACCAGTCCTCCAGCCCAAGACCAGTTAAAATTTGTTTGAACCAGTAAATTTTTTAGTTTTTATTTAGATATATATATATATATATACAACGTCTGAGAAATCAGTCAACGATCAATCTTACGGGGTGTTGGATCGTTACGGTATAACAATACTATACAAGTAAAATAAATTATAAATCTAAAATGGTTTGTAAAACAACACCAAGTACACAAAACAAAGTGATAAAGAATTAAACACTTTGTTGAATGACAAAATTAGTACCTCGGTGGGACGAAAATTTTGTCATTCAACAGTGTTTAATTCTTTATCACTTTGTTTTGTGTACTTGGTGTTGTTTTACAAACCATTTTAGACGTTTATATATATATATATATATATATATATATATATACAGTATATAAAAAATATTAAAGAATTTAATTCGGACCAGTAAATTCAAATGTTCATTTTGAAGACTGCAACGATTATTAAAATTCTACAATTTAATTGTAGTTTCTTGCATGACATATTCAAATTACATCTAACATTATATGTAATTAAATTTGATGCCAATTATGATGACCTACCTTAGCGTGGGCTACTTGTGTGCGTAATAATATATTTTCAGGATCTGCGTCTAGTTTTTGTTGTAACTTGACATATTTCTTGTTTAATTTGTACCGATTTGCTACACAAAGAGCAAATGATATTACTGAAAGAGAGACAAACATGTTACATAAGATAATATCTATAAATAGTGCAAAATCTGTCTAAATCAAACCCCCTTGGTGCCAATTGTTGTGTTCCGAATAGTCAGGTGTTTTGGTATTAAATAAAAAAAGATTTCCTACCTGTACATTGTGATTTTATTCTAAATTCGGTTTATACAGGATTCTGAATTATTCAGGGTTCGGCTAAGACAGGTTTCTCTGTATATGTATAATTAATTTGCTGAACTTAAATACATAGGGAGTATATTGTATTTTTATGTGATAAAATAATAGCTATATTTTCAAGAAAAAAATGTCAAAAATAAAGCAATGTGTCTCAATTAACCTTGAACCATGAAAACTTTGAGCTATTGTTTAGTTTTGTCTTCACGTTTTTACTGGTGTTGTTTTTGGTATCTGGAGCATTGCTTTGTTCAAATATTTGTTGTTGTTACTTAGATTCTCTGTGTTCATCTTAAGTCCGTCTTCTGTAGATTGTGAATACTTGACAGACATTGTGTTTACACGATAATATACAGTAACTGATGTGCTACTCATGAGAAAGATATCACATTTACTTTCGATCTCCACATTATAAATTGTGAAAAAGTTTCGGCTAATCATAGGAAAATGCACAAATGTGTGTATGATAAGCCTTCCTACATATACGGGCATGCTGTTGTTAACAATTGTTTTATTTTGACATATTGAATCAAAAAACACAGATTTATATTAGTAGTGTCTGGTGTCCTTTAATTGACCCTACTAATATTTTCACATTCTGACTCCACAATTAAACAGAGTTTGTTTCGTGTCCAGTGTTAATTTGATAAAACATTTTCCTTTGATTAAGATCTATGTTATTTCATTGTGATATCAGGTAGAAGACACACGGATGACAGTTTTTGTAAAATGAATTTATTGAATTTTAATCGAAAGGGTAATAACAAAATTACCGAACTAATATCCCCACATATATCTGTATGAGTTACCGGTATTTCATATATTGTACCGGTAGTATTAATTGATCATATTGGTTATAAGTTATCAGTACCCCTCAGTCATCTTGTACTGATTACAAGTTCAAGGTCAATTTAAATAATGAGCACAACTCTTACCTTCAAGTAAATCAATATTAAACTTGATGTTTACTAAAGCTTTTCTAAAACCAATTTAAAAATATAATGAAAAACAAACAAAAAATAATGCACTGTATAGTGTAAGAACAGTTCTATAATGTAATAAAACCAATAGTAGAAACATAGGTGAATATCCCACACATACATATGACTGCTCACTTTCCTGGCTTGGTACAGGCAGCTCAAGAAATAATGGCAGGGTTAAACTAGTCTTATGGGACCAAGTCTCCCGTCTTAGTCAAATAATGTGGTCATGCAGTCAAAAAAAGATAAATAAAAAATAAAAATATGTGCAACAAGATCTAAATTTAATTTGTACGAGTTATGCCCATCAATGAAGACCTGATCATGACAGTGACTGTTTGTTAAAGAACAGGTGTTTTAACTTTGAACAAATTACCCTTGTTCCAGATAGATTTTACTTTGCCATTAACTTAATACATCCAAATCCTTTCTTATTAATTAATAGTATTAAAATGTATTATATTTTTATATAATTTTGCATTTGAAAATTTATTCCAACTCTATTTGTCTATAGTAGCAGGTTGTAAAATATTTTTGAAGACTTAGACATGCTAAAGAATGTTTACATGCAATTTGTCTGTTCTGAATGATTCTAATCCATATGCCTTTAATTTACTAATGTTTGTCAATTGAGAAAATTAACCAAGGAATATAATATTGATGTGAAAAATATATGTGACATTATTATAGCTGTGAATTAAAATATTCCTTTCTCCAACTAGAAAATCAATTTTAAAGTTAAACTGTCCTTTTAAAAATAAACTATTTCAAGGCTGAAGATGAGTCAATACTGTTTGTAAGACAAGTAGCAAATTACGATACTATACGTTCTATTTTAGTCAGCAAATTTATAATAAAGTAACAAATTAGCTGCTGGTCCAATTTATAAAATCAATACTGATTGATTTTAACTTCACAACACTTCTGATAAATACACAAATATCCTCTGTAAATAAAGCCTAAAGGGTCAAAATGTTCATTGTTTATATTAAACATTAAACAATTTTGTTTCTGGATTTATTTGCCCAAAGCTCAATACAAACTGATAAGATAGGTTAAATTAAAAACTGTCCTTTCATGCCTCTAATATCATGTATATGGTCATCAGGCAATGTGTTGTGGTCCTCCTGAATCTTATGTCTATCAAATAGATACATTTCTATTTCAAAAATTCCATCAGTCATTTTTTAGCAATGGATAAACACAATATCAAAGCCATTGATAGTTTTAATATCCAATAATTCTAATTACATGTCTCAGGAAGTTAATTTTAAAATATGGGCCCAATTGTCAAAGATTTATGTGCATTTTTAAAACTTTGAACTCTTGCTTTTGGAAAAGTATATTTAAGTAATGGTAGATACATTTATACCTTATATTAAAATCTGAATTAATGAAGTTATTGAATGATCAAATTTAGCTTAGTTGAACTTAAATTGCACTTCATGCATTAAAGTATAAAATTATGTAGCACTTGTCAAAAGAACTCTTGTTGTACATACAGTACATGTGTATCAGTACTTCTCTATTTACAGGCAGTACTTTTTATTAAAATTTGAACAATTATCATGAATATCTTATACAACAATCTTTAAAATCAGGAGGAACCAAAGACCATTTTAGGTGGGTAAATGTACCTGGTACCACCCTTTATTGAAAGGCCTGATGTATAAGAACAATAACTATACATACTGTTTTGGTCTTTAATATCTGGTTTAACTCTGTCTTGTCTACATCCAACAGCAATTTCATTGTGTACAGAGCTGAAATAACAATTAATTAACTTTTTACATTGTACTTTGTAAATTGTAGGGCGACAACTGAAAAACTGGCTTAAAAAAAGTGTTTTATAATTCCGTTTTCATTTTGTCTTACTCTTAGTCTCACTATGTGTATTTAATCAAACTAATCAAATCTAATCAAGTTATTATTATTATGTTATATGTGTATATGTATGTGGTTTATTTTGTTATGTATGATTCTGTATTGATTCTACTGCTCAGCTATGGGCACCATGATTGGTTTAATAAAGAATTCTTATTCTATTCTTATTCTTCTTATGGGTCTTACTGATACCGGAAATTTCTATTATAACATGCAGAAACAATGTCCGTGACAAATTAGAAAGTTCCGTAAAAATAAAATGCACGCATATGACATAATTTCTGAACAGAACTACACAGATATACACACTTTCTTGACAGATCTTGTAAAGACAATAAACCTGACGCAAATGTATATACTTTTAAAAGAATACAAGATAATATATATGTATATCAAAAGTACTAAGATAAACATGAATTAAAAAAATGTTTTAGAGGATGTTATAGATAGCCGTCGGAACTAGACCACGTGAACTAGACTGACCGCCAGCATCCCTGGCGACCCTTCACACGACAGTGGAGTGTATGTTCTACTATAAATACAACCAAGGACGTATATACATACGTCTTTGATATAACTTAATGACAAAATCAATTATATTCATTGTAGCAAGATTTCATATTGATTCAGCAGTCAAATCGAGTTTTTATTTAATTCTTTACAACGTTTCGTATTCTAACTAAAAGGTTCGTTAAATAAATATAAGTTTACTTATATATCGAAATTTAAAAGAAGTACCTCAAATAATCTCCAGTGAACACTCAATTTCGTTTTAAATGTACATTGACAGTAGATCAAAATCACATTTTAAACACACAGGTTCAAACGAAACAAATTAATAAAAGAAACTATTTATTAATTCACACTCCAAGAAATACATATGGACAAATAGATATAAAATGTCAACAGCTGTTTTATTGTGGACTCAAAATACAATGTATCACGATATTTAATGTTCAAACAAAGTTTGAAAACTCAATGGTACAAAATGTGACATCATTTTTTCAAAAGATAATGAACAAGACACGATGTTTCTTCTAAACTGAAAGGATCGTGTTTAACAGCGTTTATGTTTGATTAGAGATACATTTTGTATGGAGGGCCCGGGTGGCTCAATGAGTTAGGTAGTTGGATTACCTAACAACTCATACAAGCATATTACCAATACGGGCTTGGGTTCGCGCACGGCTTGGTAAATTACAAAAAGGGTGCACTCGACTCGCAGCCGCAAGTGATAACGTTTACCAGTTGCTTGTCCATGGTCGGTGGTTCTCTCCGGGTACTCCGGCTTCTTCCACCACTAAAACTGGTCGCCATGATATAGCTGAAATATTGCTGAAAGTGGCGTTAAACACAATAAATCAAATCAAACCATTTTGTATGAAGCCGCCACAAGCAATTACTATTATGATTATGAACAAATCAACGCCACTTTCAATACTATTTCAGTTATTGCTGTCGTGGTCAGTTTTTATTGGAGGTAGGAAGGCATTGGAATGTGAAGAAAAAATACATATATTTCAGGCATGAAAAACACTAATTCACCACTGAGGCGGAGTACATACAAAAATAGTTCTTTTTAAACAAAAAAGGTCCTTCGCTTTGTTGTATTTTGACAAATATTAAATGTAATGGCATAAATAAACTTGGTAATTGAAGGTCAATATAATAAGGATTATTTTGTTCCCAAATTTGATCTGATTTAATTGTATTTTAATACCTTTATGGAGCCGGGTTTGATGCATGACCTATTAATACTGAAATTCTGGGAATGACGATGCTATTTTTTTTTAGAGCATGACATTTCACTGCAAGATTTTAAACACCCCATGTTATTCTGAAAGAACGTAGATAAATCATTATGAACAAAGTTTTAACTGTAATGGTCAACAATTCCACCAATATTAACAAAACCTCTCTCACCTCAAATCATTGAACATAAACCCCCTCTTTCTTGATAATTGGATTTTCAACGGAAATATAGGTATAAAATAGCTGCGGAAACGTAGCTCTTATGAACTTTTTTGTGACCATATGTATATAGATCACAAAAGACCATAAGAGCTACGGTACCACAGCTAATGTATCAACAAAAGATTTAAAAAAAACAATAACAAAAAAACAACAAACTGCACAGATTCACAAAAATGAATAAGAACATTAACATGGATAGTACACTAGTAGGGTCAATGAATGATCGCAGTTAACTGAATACTAACTAAGAAGGTAGCATATGTTGGTAAAAGACTATTCTGAAGACAAAAATCACAACTGATACGTCAAATAGATTTATATCAATTAGTCATATACATCTAAAGAAATTAATGGTCTCCGTGAGAGACCAGAATAAATACGTCAACAATTTGTTGGAATCATGTACCTTTTAGAAAATATATGGTGTTGGAAAGGTTAAACTTCAGACAAAATCACCAGGTAGACTAAAAAAACACCCACAAATTTAGTAGAAAATCTTAAGGAAATTGATTTTTTTTACACCTTCGGGAAAACCATCTAATTAAAATTATATCTCTTCGCTTGCTCACTTCTCACTGTGACAAAGAAAAAGAGCGAACAAGAGAGGAAATATAATTTTAATTAGGTTGCAGAGAAACTACTCTCCAAATTTTGTGATTCAAAATCAAAATTTTCTGAGAACCACACATTCGTCAATTTTTATAGAAGTTGATGTAACTATTAAAATGCTATGGCTTTATTTATTGCCCTATATGTAATTATGAAAATTTCATAGCCTATATGTATGTACTTAAACCTTTGACCACCTATCACTTAGGTATCCACAGGTGGTAATTGAAAATGATTAATAACGAAAATATCGGATAAAAAAATCGATGATATGATTATGGATAAAAATAAGAAAAGTAGCTCTTTCCCTAATTATCTATGTCATGTTCTGTGGTGAGTTAACGCTCAATGTTATAGCAGTCTTAACTTTGAATACTATTGGGTGGTGAGGGTATGTATAGGTTATTCAATACCTGGTCATAGTATATGAAAAAGAATGCCTTGCGACCAGGTATTGTATAATCAATTTAGCCCATACTTTCTTTGTCGAGTGTTATGATTACCAATTATTACTAATTTAGGCAGTTTAAGCCAGATTAGATTGAATGAGTATCAGCTCAAAAGCATTTCCTTCAATTACAACATATGTGGTATATGAAAAATATTCAATAACACAAGACAAAGAAAGTATGGGCTAATTTCTCTTTAGTATTGTACTTTTACCGATAAACTTAAATTAACAAGTTTATTAAACAACATCCAGACATAAATTGTGTTACATGAGGATTAGGGTTATGGTGTTTAACGCCACTTTCAACAATATTTTAGCTATATCGTGGCGGTCAGTTTTATTGGTGGAGGAAACCGGAATACCGGGAGAAAACCACCGACCTGCCGCAAGTCATTGACAAACTTTATCACATAATGTTGCATCGAGTACACCTCGACATGAGCTGGATTGAACGTTAGTGCATCTCTCACTACGTTTCCTAAATATCATAATTTTGTAGAATTTATTGATAACACATGATCCACTTATTACAATACATACCAAATACTGTGGGTGGCAAAAAATATATCTAAATCTTTCTGTAGACCTAATACTAAGAAGAGTTTGAAGATACCAAAGGCAAATATCAGTGTCATCAGCGAAGAAGAAAACCCAAATTTCAAGGAATTTACAATTCATTTATTACATTGAACAAAGAACAAGTATAAATTTACATACATTATCAATTTCAAGGAATACAGTTATATTATTCAACCAATTCAAGTGGTATCCCTTCTATAAAATTTGTTGTTGATTTTGAACTGGATCGATCAACCATTGAAAAATAGTTAAACTATATAATTCACTTTTTAACATTTAGCAAAGTTTGTATTAGTCAGAAGTATTTTTGTACAATAAAAAGCTGTTTGATGCGAAATAAACCAGGACGTAGAATACCTGAAGAGCGGTATTATCTGACATGGTTTTTCAACTGTTTATGGTTTATTTTGACTGGTTTATGGTGTTTAACGCCACTTTCAACAATATTTCAGCTATATCGTTGTGGTAAGTTTTATTGGTGGAGGAAACCGGAGTACCTGGAGAAAACCACCGATCTGTCACAAGTCACTTACAATCTTTATCACATAATGCTGTATCATAATGCTGTATCGAGTACACTTCGTCATGAACGGGGTTCGAACTCACAGCTTTAGTGGTGATAGGCACTGATTGCATAGGTAGTTGTAAATCCAACCACCATACGCTCACGACCACGACTACCCCCTTCAACTGTTGAACTGAAGACGGTCAGTATTTGGAGGAGAAATATAAAACTACTTTTAAAACTACTTTTGTATACCGATAGTAAACATATATATAATATATATATATATACGTCTGAAAATTAAACCAAACAGTGTTAGAATTAGATTTTAGAGCTGTCAAATTTTTGTTCTCCCTCGACGGGATTTGAACCCACACCATTGATACATTGCAGCACCATTCGCTTAGCCTTACGTCCAGCGCCCTAGACCACTCGACTACATCCACTCCCTAAAAAAGGAGCTTCAATAGTCGTAGTGTTACCTTGTCTCGTAAGGAAAATCTAGGGATAGACGTAAGACATGTGTATAAGCTTGTGTAGACGGTACATATATACTCTAATATCATAATTTGACAGCAATCTAACTCAGCAATTTTTAATATATTGTATAGGATACCTCAGTCCATTTCCCATCGTAATTCCGTTGATCTTCTAGAAATTGAAGCATTTTAATGGCAAATGTTGCTTGATTTATCGTACCTTGTAGAAGGTACTTTCAATTTAAGAATTATTATATTATCTTATATCCTGGACCAAAACTTTAGTACATGCACTGTATAGTTGACTGAATTCTACTGCAGAGAGTAATCAGTATAGCATTATACGGATTATATAAACATTGATTCCTTTGCCTCATACTTTATAATTTTGTATTAATTTGTCAGAGGCCGTCCATCTTCGCTAGCCAAGGGTTACGATCCGCTCTACTCTACTCTACAAGATGAGTAGAGCGGATCGTAACCCTTGGCTAGCGAAGATGGAGGCCGTCGTGGTCGTGATCGTATGGTTTGAATTTACAACATGTGCAATCAGCGCCTACATTTGCGAATTCGAATCCCATTCATTGCGTGGTGTACTCGATACAACATTATGTGACAAAGTTTGTCAATGACTTAAACAGATCCGTGGTTTTCTCCGGGTACTCCAGTTTCCTTCACCAATAAAACGGATCGCCACGATATAACTGAAATATTGTTTAAAGTGGCGTTAAACCCCAAGCATAACCCTTAATTTTCAATTCCCATAACTACCAAAGGAAGAATAGTACCAGATGTGCCCCTCCTCCTTTGAAGGAGATATAGCTTTGCTTGTTATTATTGTAATTATTTGGGGGGGGGGGGGGGGATATCAGATAAGAGATTATGGAGTAAGACAGGACATGATTTAGGCTATTTACAAAACAAAGTAATTACGACGTATGACATGTATACAGTCAAACCTGTATTAAAAGGTCACCTTTTGGACAAAGAAATTATGGCCTTATAAGACAGGTGATCTCTTAAAAGAGGTTCAATTCATATGAAATTTTCTATGACAGGAAAAGAAAAATATGACCTTTTAATACAGGTGGCTGCTTAATAGAGGTGACCACATGGGCAGGTTTGACTGTATACAATTCACATTGTTCTCTTTTTTTTTCACTGAAAAATGCTTATATTTACTTTCGAAATCGACAAGTGATTTCTTTTAAACCCACCTGGATTGTGTGGACATGACAAATCCATAACTCTCTGCTGCATATAGACAAACCGAATCTCCAACACATAATGTGTCTTCTGCCATAATCACCAATTATATAATTCCTTCATTACAAATCACATAATAACATTGTAATACATCCTCATTATAAAAACTTATCCTGAATTTCACGGCTACGTAATATATTTCTTATTTTGGCACGGACCTATGTGTTTCACACGTTCTGGTGGGCTTAATCTTAAGATTTCACGGACTTTGCCGAAGAGATAGATTCGGGTAGAATTGTCGATCTCGGAACTATCTAGTGGATCATGCTTGATTTGGTAACAAAGGACTCGACTTAATTCGGGTAATTATTTTGTTTACCTGTATCCAGGTAACATGTTGACTACTTATTTATGTTTTGAAAAATATTATCCGAGGGATTTAAATGCACGAATTCTATTAAATTATCCATACAATTTGTTGTATTTAAATAAAGAATTAAAGTTTACTGTCTATAATATGAGGTTTTAATGTGAGACAGTAGTCAACTTATAATTACGAAAAACACGAGATACTGGACTATACGTTGTGCAATCACACCCAGTCTGTATGTCTGTATATTACACAGTGTAGAGTCCGGTCGGGGGGGGGGGGGGTTTTCCGACAAATGGAGGGTGGCGATAAAACTCTAAACTGTCTTAGAGCATGGGATCTCTTCTCCCGTATCTCTATGCGCTATGCTGTTGTAAACACATTCCTTGATATGTATATAATTTAAACTGCTTTGGTAATCTAAACCATATATTCAATGCTGTTATAAGGCACATTTTGTTAGTTTATTAAATATAGTTAGATAATCATGTGGCAATTTACTAGTTGAATATGGTACAAAGGGGAGCAACACATTTCAAAATAATAATATTTGTACTTGCAAATTAAAAAAAATAAATTGCTTTGTTCTTCTACTGCCAATACCATATTTTAATAGACCAATACAGTGTCATTAGCGATATATACGTTGGGATAATGCCACAAAAAATGTTATTCAGTCATAAATAAAACCTTACTGACATGTCCGTTCTTAACATTTAAGAGTGTTTTTTATGGCGATATTACACCTATTGTGTGCAAATAAATTTGTTTTAGCATTCATATAATATAAGTACATTCTATGACATGTAAGATTTCATGTTTTCAGTGGTTTGTGACTGCTTGAGCAGCATTTTGCTATAATTACTCAAAAAGTATCATTTATACTCGTTCAACATTCCAGAAACAACTGCATATGGAGTGTATAACTCTCGGTTGACACAATATTCCAGAGATGTTGTTTCCCAAAAGGATTTCCTTCATAAAGGGTTGCTGTTAAGAAGGAGGTATGAAACAATGGTTACTGGTGGTAAAGTTGAAGTTATCACTTTGAAAGTTTTACGGTCGTCATCTTGACTCAGTTAACTGTTACGGAAAGTCTGTGTCACAGATGACCACGGGTTTGTTCCGTTTGTCGTAGTCACTCTCCCATCCTATTTCTTCGTTCATGACTTATCACAATATGATATATCGCCGCATTTTTAACATAAGTAAAACGACGGGTGATACTAGCGAGCAAGAACTGCACACCCTTCCAGAGCACTGGAGTTCATCACCGGTTTTTGTGGGGTTCGCTTTGCTTTAATTTTCTTTAGTATTTTGTTAACTATTGTTTGTCTTTCCCGCCCTTTTCTTTTTAGCCACTTTATTGGCTGTCATTCTATTTACGGTTTCTGATTAATACCCTATTTTCTAACACTTAATTGAAACTCTGTTTAGACTATTTCAGATAAGAAATTGACAGTGTTAGGCTTTTATAGTGATAATAATTATAACTTATGAAATGGGCCAATTTAAGGATTACTGTCGAACTCTTTGTAGGTTTGGGGATTTTGATAGTGGTTTTTTTTCAAGATGCGACACATGAAAAGGTCTCAACAAAAATTGCCAGCAGCAATTATCCACATTGTACAGGAAAGTAACATGAAAGAGCAACTTAAGTTTGTCAATAATAAGTAGAACGAACTAAAGCACCAACAGTGATATGTTCACACAGGTACATTCTGCTGCATTGAATGCTATTTGTATGTCTCCGCGACTGTTTTTATTTTTATCTCACAGGATATTTTTACAGTTTGTGTGAAATATCGCATTGACACATCTGCTTTGTTTGTTTAACGCATCTTAAAGTTTTCAAGTTAGAAGCATTTTAGTTCACAAGATATTTCTTCATATACCAAATGTGTGCAGCTTAATAAGATTAATATGATATGTAAATCATCTTTACAAAACGCCTATCATGTCTATTATCTCGTCAGTTTGCGCGATTTGTGCATTTGAGAAATAAGCGGTCTTTTGTTATACTGCCACCTTTTCAAATCTGAGTGCTACTATCAAATTGGTTAAAGTGGCTTTAAAACAATTAAATGTTAAGCGTTCAAGTAAAACTATCTGAAACTATGTTTTCTTGTTGTCTTTGTACAATTTTTAATTTTCTAATTTGATTTTGTTTTACATTTTAAAGTGTTTCATCCCAAAACAGTAACAGTTAACTTTTTATGAGGCTTACTGCCTCACGTCTTTTTTTTTACCTCTAATAAGGATATTTGAGGTAACAAGTGGATATTTTCGTTAATATCACCGGAAAATGACTAAAAGATGCTGTAAAAAGACATCGTGTGCATCGTTGAAATATCCTTTTTGTAGATTGTGTTATTAAATTTATAATATTACATCTAATTTGTGATTTCAGTAACTACGTTTATATATATTTTTTCAATTTGATTGAACTTACCCCGATTTGTCAGCATATATGAAACCAAAGCAATGCTCTGCGAAGAAACAGAGTGTATTACCAAATGTCAGAATATTCTCCTCCATCAGATCACATTATTAACAGAAAACTAATTGTTTTCTAGAAACTGGTATTATATCGTGGGAAAAAAACGTTGTTTCTACAACTCTATCCTTTTTGAAAACTAACAGTAATTTACATATCAAGTTATATTTTTACGGTATATAATTTTTGGCAATCATGCCCGACTGAAGGTGAAAAAAGCCTTTTTGTTTATTTACTGTGCCGAAGTTAGACATAGGTAAGAAAAAAAGTATTACAGGTACATCATGCATATCAGAAGTATGATAAACAACCTTGTTGGAGTAATGGTTACCGTGTTTGTTTCGAGTTCTGGAGGTCGTACGTAGGTTCAATCCCTGGTCGAGTCGAACCAAATATTACTGCCTGCCGACACATTTATCACGCATCAAAAAGGAACGAAATCCAAGACTGGTTGCCACAGAGTCGAAATAATGTGTCGAGGTAAAGCGGCATGCCTTACTTCGGGATGTCGTTTCAGTGATCTAGCTAACATCATAAACAATGCTGGTTTATCGCGTTGGTCTAATAAAACACAGACATCATCTTAATCTTATTAAAAGGTAACTTGTTCTCGTTACGATATTGCGAAGAACATAATAAATTGGTGACTGGATCAGCTCAAAATTATTTTGGGTTAACATGGAACAGGCAATTTCATATGATTTGTGAGTCAGAGTGATTGTTGTTTATCGCCACGTGTGCAATTTTTTCAGCTTTATCAGGTAAAAACAGATCACATATCAATGAGATGAAAATGATGATCACGATGTTTTCTTTATACAAGACTGCAATTACTAGTTGGATTTTTATGAAACTTCTTTTCTTGATTTTGTTACCTAAAATAGTATATGTGTGAAATGTTTAATTGTGTACATCCATTATCAGCGATTTATTTAACTTTGAGATATTGAGAAAAAGACGAATCAACCGAATTTCAAGTGTACATTTGTATATATATATGACATATGTATGTATAGGCTGAATTCAAAGAATTTATCACTGAAACATCGACATAGATATTGCTGAAAAATTACTTATATGGCATTTACCGTCAATCACTCTCCCACTATTGTCGATTTCTGCATAAATAATGTGCATATTGCACTAAAAAAGTTATATTTTCCAACTTACCTTGATTGATCAGAATGTAAATACCCAAAACAATCTTCGGCATATAAATATATGATATCACCAACAGTTATAATATGTTGCCCCATCTTACAGTCCGTCCATTATTACACACTAGCCTAAAATAGTGTGAGAAATACAACAATCTGTTGTTCTTCGGGTTTATAATTTTAAAATGACATTACATTTCTATAATTCGTTTTTTATCCTCTTTAAATATGGAAACTAACAATAGTTTGGTTATCCAGTTTTCTAAATATTTGCGTATGGAATATCATATTTGGAACCATGCTCGAATAAATGGTTAAATTATATTAATGATAATTTGACCTTTCTTACTGTTCACAAAATATAGGTGGGAATTATATAACATTACAATAACGTTCAAGTGACTAAAACAATGCAAACTTAACACTGCGTGAAGGTTTACCGTGCATACTAAGGCCAGTGTGAAAAAGTCAGGTGAAGTGAAACTGTATACTGTGTTATATAAAAGTAACATATACACGATCTTGCTACAAGACAATGGGTTTTAATACTGGTTAATTGTGAGAAACGAACAAATTGGGCCTACCTCTACAGATGAAATATAATATACACCCAATCATTAAGTTGAGCATTGTCTTTTAAGAGCACACAGCAAAACAGAACGACCAAAAGCTCCAGCTTTCAGAAGTACAGCAAAACAGAACGACCAAAAGCTCCAGCTTTCAGAAGTACAGCAAAACAGAACGACCAAAAGCACCAGCTTTCAGAAGTACAGCGAAACAGAACGACCAAAAGCTCCAGCTTTCAGAAGTATAGGCATTGAACCCTTATCCTCACTAATTTAAGTGTCTTGACTGTAAAAAGGATTTCCACCTAAAACTAAAAGAACAATTTTCATAGATCTCTAAAGGATAGTTTTGAGAGCAGTGGTGTTTTATGTTATTTAAGCTTACGACGGTTAAACTGACCTGGGAAAATAAATTTGCAACAACAAAAAATATAATAATAAGAGTTAGACATTTACAACTTAAACCAAATATGTTAAATGTACACACAAGGTTCCTCTCCTCATGTGATAATATTAAACACAAACATCTGACTTCTCTACCCTTGACACAAATATTCGCTATTCTAAACTGGAAAGGAAAGGATTGAAATAAGGGTAATAACAAAATTACCGAACTCCGAACAATCTTACAAAGGGAAAATCAAAACTCATAATTATATAAACAGACAAAATCAGTCAACAACCGGAAAACTGTGAAAACCGTAATGAGCCTGATTTGGTACAGGCATTTCTAAAGAATAAGTTCAAAAAAGGTTTTATAAAAAGAATGACCAACGTAGATACAAATATTTTGTTTTAAGAAGGAACAAATTTTATACATTTTAAAAATAGCACCCTGATTCTAACAAATTTTCTCTGAAACTGTTATTCTCAAAATACTTGACGTTTTGATTGACAACATTTGTTGTTATGTTTGGTGGACGTTTTGATTGACAACATTTGTTGTTATGTTTGGTGAACGTTTTGATTGACAACATTTGTTGTTATGTTTGGTGGACGTTTTGATTGACAACATTTGTTGTTATGTTTGGTGGACGTTTTGATTGACAACATTTGTTGTTATGTTTGGTGAACGTTTTGATTGACAACATTTGTTGTTATGTTTGGTGGACGTTTTGATTGACAACATTTGTTGTTATGTTTGGTGGACATTTTGATTGACAACATTTGTTGTTATGTTTGGTGGACGTTTTGATTGACAACATCTGTTGTTATGTTTGGTGAACGTTTGTTGTTCTACTGTGCTACTCCTCTTGCTGCCTTGTTTCTTTATTCGTTGTTCTACTGTGCTACTCCTCTTGCTGCCTTGTTTCTTTATTTGTTGTTCTACTGTGCTACTCCTCTTGCGGTCTTGTTTCTTTATTCGTTGTTCTACTGTGCTGCTCCTCTTGCTACCTTGTTTCTTTATTCGTTGTTCTACTGTGCTACTCCTCTTGCGGTCTTGTTTCTTTATTCGTTGTTCTACTGTGCTACTCCTCTTGCTGCCTTGTTTCTTTATTTGTTGTTCTACTGTGCTACTCCTCTTGCGGTCTTGTTTCTTTATTCGTTGTTCTACTGTGCTACTCCTCTTGCTGCCTTGTTTCTTTATTCGTTGTTCTACTGTGCTACTCATCTTGCTGCCTTGTTTCTTTATTTGTTGTTCTACTGTGCTACTCCTCTTGCTGCCTTGTTTCTTTATTCGTTGTTCTACTGTGCTACTCATCTTGCTGCCTTGTTTCTTTATTTGTTGTTCTACTGTGCTACTCCTCTTGCGGTCTTGTTTCTTTATTCGTTGTTCTACTGTGCTACTCCTCTTGCTGCCTTGTTTCTTTATTCGTTGTTCTACTGTGCTACTCCTCTTGTGGTCTTGTTTCTTTATTCGTTGTTCTACTGTGCTACTCCTCTTGCTACCTTGTTTCTTTATTCGTTGTTCTACTGTGCTACTCCTTTTGCGGTCTTGTTTCTTTATTCGTTGTTCTACTGTGCTACTCCTCTTGCTGCCTTGTTTCTTTATTCGTTGTTCTACTGTGCTACTCCTCTTGCTACCTTGTTTCTTTATTCGTTGTTCTACTGTGCTACTCCTCTTGCGGTCTTGTTTCTTTATTCGTTGTTCTACTGTGCTACTCCTCTTGCTGCCTTGTTTCTTTATTCGTTGTTCTACTGTGCTACTCCTCTTGCTACCTTGTTTCTTTATTCGTTGTTCTACTGTGCTACTCCTCTTGCGGTCTTGTTTCTTTATTCGTTGTTCTACTGTGCTACTCCTCTTGCGGTCTTGTTTCTTTATTCGTTGTTCTACTGTGCTACTCCTCTTGCTACCTTGTTTCTTTATTCGTTGTTCTACTGTGCTACTCCTCTTGCGGTCTTGTTTCTGTATTCGTTGTTCTACTGTGCTACTCCTCTTGCTACCTTGTTTCTTTATTCGTTGTTCTACTGTGCTACTCCTCTTGCGGTCTTGTTTCTTTATTCGTTGTTCTACTGTGCTACTCCTCTTGCTACCTTGTTTCTTTATTCGTTGTTCTACTGTGCTACTCCTCTTGCTGCCTTGTTTCTTTATTCGTTGTTCTACTGTGCTACTCCTCTTGCTACATTGTTTCTTTATTCGTTGTTCTACTGTGCTACTCCTCTTGCTGCCTTGTTTCTTTATTCGTTGTTCTACTGTGCTACTCCTCTTGCTACCTTGTTTCTTTATTCGTTGTTCTACTGTGCTACTCCTCTTGCGGTCTTGTTTCTTTATTCGTTGTTCTACTGTGCTACTCCTCTTGCGGTCTTGTTTCTTTATTCGTTGTTCTACTGTGCTACTCCTCTTGCTGCCTTGTTTCTTTATTTGTTGTTCTACTGTGCTACTCCTCTTGCGGTCTTGTTTCTTTATTCGTTGTTCTACTGTGCTACTCCTCTTGCTGCCTTGTTTCTTTATTTGTTGTTCTACTGTGCTACTCCTCTTGCTGCCTTGTTTCTTTATTCGTTGTTCTACTGTGCTACTCATCTTGCTGCCTTGTTTCTTTATTTGTTGTTCTACTGTGCTACTCCTCTTGCGGTCTTGTTTCTTTATTCGTTGTTCTACTGTGCTACTCCTCTTGCTGCCTTGTTTCTTTATTCGTTGTTCTACTGTGCTACTCCTCTTGTGGTCATGTTTCTTTATTCGTTGTTCTACTGTGCTACTCCTCTTGCTACCTTGTTTCTTTATTCGTTGTTCTACTGTGCTACTCCTTTTGCGGTCTTGTTTCTTTATTCGTTGTTCTACTGTGCTACTCCTCTTGCTGCCTTGTTTCTTTATTCGTTGTTCTACTGTGCTACTCCTCTTGCTACCTTGTTTCTTTATTCGTTGTTCTACTGTGCTACTCCTCTTGCGGTCTTGTTTCTTTATTCGTTGTTCTACTGTGCTACTCCTCTTGCTGCCTTGTTTCTTTATTCGTTGTTCTACTGTGCTACTCCTCTTGCTACCTTGTTTCTTTATTCGTTGTTCTACTGTGCTACTCCTCTTGCGGTCTTGTTTCTTTATTCGTTGTTCTACTGTGCTACTCCTCTTGCGGTCTTGTTTCTTTATTCGTTGTTCTACTGTGCTACTCCTCTTGCTACCTTGTTTCTTTATTCGTTGTTCTACTGTGCTACTCCTCTTGCGGTCTTGTTTCTGTATTCGTTGTTCTACTGTGCTACTCCTCTTGCTACCTTGTTTCTTTATTCGTTGTTCTACTGTGCTACTCCTCTTGCGGTCTTGTTTCTTTATTCGTTGTTCTACTGTGCTACTCCTCTTGCTACCTTGTTTCTTTATTCGTTGTTCTACTGTGCTACTCCTCTTGCTGCCTTGTTTCTTTATTCGTTGTTCTACTGTGCTACTCCTCTTGCTACCTTGTTTCTTTATTCGTTGTTCTACTGTGCTACTCCTCTTGCTGCCTTGTTTCTTTATTCGTTGTTCTACTGTGCTACTCCTCTTGCTACCTTGTTTCTTTATTCGTTGTTCTACTGTGCTACTCCTCTTGCGGTCTTGTTTCTTTATTCGTTGTTCTACTGTGCTACTCCTCTTGCGGTCTTGTTTCTTTATTCGTTGTTCTACTGTGCTACTCCTCTTGCGGTCTTGTTTCTTTATTCGTTGTTCTACTGTGCTACTCCTCTTGCGGTCTTGTTTCTTTATTCGTTGTTCTACTGTGCTACTCCTCTTGCGGTCTTGTTTCTTTATTTGTTGTTCTACTGTGCTACTCCTCTTGCGGTCTTGTTTCTTTATTCGTTGTTCTACTGTGCTACTCCTCTTGCGGTCTTGTTTCTGTATTTGTTGTTCTACTGTGCTACTCCTCTTGCGGTCTTGTTTCTTTATTTGTTGTTCTACTGTGCTACTCCTCTTGCTGCCTTGTTTCTTTATTTGTTGTTCTACTGTGCTACTCCTCTTGCGGTCTTGTTTCTTTATTCGTTGTTCTACTGTGCTACTCCTCTTGCGGTCTTGTTTCTTTATTCGTTGTTCTACTGTGCTACTCCTCTTGCGGTCTTGTTTCTTTATTCGTTGTTCTACTGTGCTACTCCTCTTGCTGCCTTGTTTCTTTATTTGTTGTTCTACTGTGCTACTCCTCTTGCGGTCTTGTTTCTTTATTCGTTGTTCTACTGTGCTACTCCTCTTGCTGCCTTGTTTCTTTATTCGTTGTTCTACTGTGCTACTCATCTTGCTGCCTTGTTTCTTTATTTGTTGTTCTACTGTGCTACTCCTCTTGCTGCCTTGTTTCTTTATTCGTTGTTCTACTGTGCTACTCATCTTGCTGCCTTGTTTCTTTATTTGTTGTTCTACTGTGCTACTCCTCTTGCGGTCTTGTTTCTTTATTCGTTGTTCTACTGTGCTACTCCTCTTGCTGCCTTGTTTCTTTATTCGTTGTTCTACTGTGCTACTCCTCTTGTGGTCTTGTTTCTTTATTCGTTGTTCTACTGTGCTACTCCTCTTGCTACCTTGTTTCTTTATTCGTTGTTCTACTGTGCTACTCCTCTTGCGGTCTTGTTTCTTTATTCGTTGTTCTACTGTGCTACTCCTCTTGCTGCCTTGTTTCTTTATTCGTTGTTCTACTGTGCTACTCCTCTTGCTACCTTGTTTCTTTATTCGTTGTTCTACTGTGCTACTCCTCTTGCGGTCTTGTTTCTTTATTCGTTGTTCTACTGTGCTACTCCTCTTGCTGCCTTGTTTCTTTATTCGTTGTTCTACTGTGCTACTCCTCTTGCGGTCTTGTTTCTTTATTCGTTGTTCTACTGTGCTACTCCTCTTGCGGTCTTGTTTCTTTATTCGTTGTTCTACTGTGCTACTCCTCTTGCTACCTTGTTTCTTTATTCGTTGTTCTACTGTGCTACTCCTCTTGCGGTCTTGTTTCTGTATTCGTTGTTCTACTGTGCTACTCCTCTTGCTACCTTGTTTCTTTATTCGTTGTTCTACTGTGCTACTCCTCTTGCGGTCTTGTTTCTTTATTCGTTGTTCTACTGTGCTACTCCTCTTGCTACCTTGTTTCTTTATTCGTTGTTCTACTGTGCTACTCCTCTTGCTGCCTTGTTTCTTTATTCGTTGTTCTACTGTGCTACTCCTCTTGCTACATTGTTTCTTTATTCGTTGTTCTACTGTGCTACTCCTCTTGCTGCCTTGTTTCTTTATTCGTTGTTCTACTGTGCTACTCCTCTTGCTACCTTGTTTCTTTATTCGTTGTTCTACTGTGCTACTCCTCTTGCGGTCTTGTTTCTTTATTCGTTGTTCTACTGTGCTACTCCTCTTGCGGTCTTGTTTCTTTATTCGTTGTTCTACTGTGCTACTCCTCTTGCGGTCTTGTTTCTTTATTCGTTGTTCTACTGTGCTACTCCTCTTGCGGTCTTGTTTCTTTATTCGTTGTTCTACTGTGCTACTCCTCTTGCGGTCTTGTTTCTTTATTTGTTGTTCTACTATGCTACTCCTCTTGCGGTCTTGTTTCTTTATTTGTTGTTTTACTGTGCTACTCCTCTTGCGGTCTTGTTTCTGTATTTGTTGTTCTACTGTGCTACTCCTCTTGCGGTCTTGTTTCTTTATTTGTTGTTCTACTGTGCTACTCCTCTTGCTGCCTTGTTTCTTTATTTGTTGTTCTACTGTGCTACTCCTCTTGCGGTCTTGTTTCTTTATTCGTTGTTCTACTGTGCTACTCCTCTTGCGGTCTTGTTTCTTTATTCGTTGTTCTACTGTGCTACTCCTCTTGCGGTCTTGTTTCTTTATTCGTTGTTCTACTGTGCTACTCCTCTTGCTGCCTTGTTTCTTTATTTGTTGTTCTACTGTGCTACTCCTCTTGCGGTCTTGTTTCTTTATTCGTTGTTCTACTGTGCTACTCCTCTTGCTGCCTTGTTTCTTTATTCGTTGTTCTACTGTGCTACTCATCTTGCTGCCTTGTTTCTTTATTTGTTGTTCTACTGTGCTACTCCTCTTGCGGTCTTGTTTCTTTATTCGTTGTTCTACTGTGCTACTCCTCTTGCGGTCTTGTTTCTTTATTCGTTGTTCTACTGTGCTACTCCTCTTGCGGTCTTGTTTCTTTATTTGTTGTTCTACTATGCTACTCCTCTTGCGGTCTTGTTTCTTTATTTGTTGTTCTACTGTGCTACTCCTCTTGCGGTCTTGTTTCTGTATTTGTTGTTCTACTGTGCTACTCCTCTTGCGGTCTTGTTTCTTTATTTGTTGTTCTACTGTGCTACTCCTCTTGCTGCCTTGTTTCTTTATTTGTTGTTCTACTGTGCTACTCCTCTTGCGGTCTTGTTTCTTTATTCGTTGTTCTACTGTGCTACTCCTCTTGCGGTCTTGTTTCTTTATTCGTTGTTCTACTGTGCTACTCCTCTTGCGGTCTTGTTTCTTTATTCGTTGTTCTACTGTGCTACTCCTCTTGCTGCCTTGTTTCTTTATTTGTTGTTCTACTGTGCTACTCCTCTTGCGGTCTTGTTTCTTTATTCGTTGTTCTACTGTGCTACTCCTCTTGCTGCCTTGTTTCTTTATTCGTTGTTCTACTGTGCTACTCATCTTGCTGCCTTGTTTCTTTATTTGTTGTTCTACTGTGCTACTCCTCTTGCGGTCTTGTTTCTTTATTCGTTGTTCTACTGTGCTACTCCTCTTGCGGTCTTGTTTCTTTATTCGTTGTTCTACTGTGCTACTCCTCTTGCGGTCTTGTTTCTTTATTCGTTGTTCTACTGTGCTACTCCTCTTGCTGCCTTGTTTCTTTATTCGTTGTTCTACTGTGCTACTCCTCTTGCGGTCTTGTTTCTTTATTCGTTGTTCTACTGTGCTACTCCTCTTGCTGCCTTGTTTCTTTATTTGTTGTTCTACTGTGCTACTCCTCTTGCTGCCTTGTTTCTTTATTCGTTGTTCTACTGTGCTACTCATCTTGCTGCCTTGTTTCTTTATTTGTTGTTCTACTGTGCTACTCCTCTTGCGTCTTGTTTCTTTATTCGTTGTTCTACTGTGCTACTCCTCTTGCTGCCTTGTTTCTTTATTCGTTGTTCTACTGTGCTACTCCTCTTGCTGCCTTGTTTCTTTATTTGTTGTTCTACTGTGCTACTCCTCTTGCGGTCTTGTTTCTTTATTCGTTGTTCTACTGTGCTACTCCTCTTGCTGCCTTGTTTCTTTATTTGTTGTTCTACTGTGCTACTCCTCTTGCGGTCTTGTTTCTTTATTCGTTGTTCTACTGTGCTACTCCTCTTGCTGCCTTGTTTCTTTATTCGTTGTTCTACTGTGCTACTCCTCTTGCTACCTTGTTTCTTTATTCGTTGTTCTACTGTGCTACTCCTCTTGCGGTCTTGTTTCTTTATTCGTTGTTCTACTGTGCTACTCCTCTTGCTGCCTTGTTTCTTTATTCGTTGTTCTACTGTGCTACTCCTCTTGCTACCTTGTTTCTTTATTCGTTGTTCTACTGTGCTACTCCTCTTGCGGTCTTGTTTCTTTATTCGTTGTTCTACTGTGCTACTCCTCTTGCGGTCTTGTTTCTTTATTCGTTGTTCTACTGTGCTACTCCTCTTGCTACCTTGTTTCTTTATTCGTTGTTCTACTGTGCTACTCCTCTTGCGGTCTTGTTTCTGTATTCGTTGTTCTACTGTGCTACTCCTCTTGCTACCTTGTTTCTTTATTCGTTGTTCTACTGTGCTACTCCTCTTGCGGTCTTGTTTCTTTATTCGTTGTTCTACTGTGCTACTCCTCTTGCTACCTTGTTTCTTTATTCGTTGTTCTACTGTGCTACTCCTCTTGCTGCCTTGTTTCTTTATTCGTTGTTCTACTGTGCTACTCCTCTTGCTACCTTGTTTCTTTATTCGTTGTTCTACTGTGCTACTCCTCTTGCTGCCTTGTTTCTTTATTCGTTGTTCTACTGTGCTACTCCTCTTGCTACCTTGTTTCTTTATTCGTTGTTCTACTGTGCTACTCCTCTTGCGGTCTTGTTTCTTTATTCGTTGTTCTACTGTGCTACTCCTCTTGCTACCTTGTTTCTTTATTCGTTGTTCTACTGTGCTACTCCTCTTGCTGCCTTGTTTCTTTATTCGTTGTTCTACTGTGCTACTCCTCTTGCTACCTTGTTTCTTTATTCGTTGTTCTACTGTGCTACTCCTCTTGCTGCCTTGTTTCTTTATTCGTTGTTCTACTGTGCTACTCCTCTTGCTACCTTGTTTCTTTAATCGTTGTTCTACTGTGCTACTCCTCTTGCGGTCTTGTTTCTTTATTCGTTGTTCTACTGTGCTACTCCTCTTGCGGTCTTGTTTCTTTATTCGTTGTTCTACTGTGCTACTCCTCTTGCGGTCTTGTTTCTTTATTCGTTGTTCTACTGTGCTACTCCTCTTGCGGTCTTGTTTCTTTATTCGTTGTTCTACTGTGCTACTCCTCTTGCGGTCTTGTTTCTTTATTTGTTGTTCTACTGTGCTACTCCTCTTGCGGTCTTGTTTCTTTATTTGTTGTTCTACTGTGCTACTCCTCTTGCGGTCTTGTTTCTGTATTTGTTGTTCTACTGTGCTACTCCTCTTGCGGTCTTGTTTCTTTATTTGTTGTTCTACTGTGCTACTCCTCTTGCTGCCTTGTTTCTTTATTTGTTGTTCTACTGTGCTACTCCTCTTGCGGTCTTGTTTCTTTATTCGTTGTTCTACTGTGCTGCTCCTCTTGCGGTCTTGTTTCTTTATTCGTTGTTCTACTGTGCTACTCCTCTTGCGGTCTTGTTTCTTTATTCGTTGTTCTACTGTGCTACTCCTCTTGCTGCCTTGTTTCTTTATTTGTTGTTCTACTGTGCTACTCCTCTTGCGGTCTTGTTTCTTTATTCGTTGTTCTACTGTGCTACTCCTCTTGCTGCCTTGTTTCTTTATTCGTTGTTCTACTGTGCTACTCATCTTGCTGCCTTGTTTCTTTATTTGTTGTTTTACTGTGCTACTCCTCTTGCTGCCTTGTTTCTTTATTCGTTGTTCTACTGTGCTACTCATCTTGCTGCCTTGTTTCTTTATTTGTTGTTCTACTGTGCTACTCCTCTTGCGGTCTTGTTTCTTTATTCGTTGTTCTACTGTGCTACTCCTCTTGCTGCCTTGTTTCTTTATTCGTTGTTCTACTGTGCTACTCCTCTTGTGGTCTTGTTTCTTTATTCGTTGTTCTACTGTGCTACTCCTCTTGCTACCTTGTTTCTTTATTCGTTGTTCTACTGTGCTACTCCTTTTGCGGTCTTGTTTCTTTATTCGTTGTTCTACTGTGCTACTCCTCTTGCTGCCTTGTTTCTTTATTTGTTGTTCTACTGTGCTACTCCTCTTGCGGTCTTGTTTCTTTATTCGTTGTTCTACTGTGCTACTCCTCTTGCGGTCTTGTTTCTTTATTCGTTGTTCTACTGTGCTACTCCTCTTGCGGTCTTGTTTCTTTATTCGTTGTTCTACTGTGCTACTCCTCTTGCTGCCTTGTTTCTTTATTTGTTGTTCTACTGTGCTACTCCTCTTGCGGTCTTGTTTCTTTATTCGTTGTTCTACTGTGCTACTCCTCTTGCTGCCTTGTTTCTTTATTCGTTGTTCTACTGTGCTACTCATCTTGCTGCCTTGTTTCTTTATTTGTTGTTCTACTGTGCTACTCCTCTTGCGGTCTTGTTTCTTTATTCGTTGTTCTACTGTGCTACTCCTCTTGCGGTCTTGTTTCTTTATTCGTTGTTCTACTGTGCTACTCCTCTTGCGGTCTTGTTTCTTTATTTGTTGTTCTACTATGCTACTCCTCTTGCGGTCTTGTTTCTTTATTTGTTGTTCTACTGTGCTACTCCTCTTGCGGTCTTGTTTCTGTATTTGTTGTTCTACTGTGCTACTCCTCTTGCGGTCTTGTTTCTTTATTTGTTGTTCTACTGTGCTACTCCTCTTGCTGCCTTGTTTCTTTATTTGTTGTTCTACTGTGCTACTCCTCTTGCGGTCTTGTTTCTTTATTCGTTGTTCTACTGTGCTACTCCTCTTGCGGTCTTGTTTCTTTATTCGTTGTTCTACTGTGCTACTCCTCTTGCGGTCTTGTTTCTTTATTCGTTGTTCTACTGTGCTACTCCTCTTGCTGCCTTGTTTCTTTATTTGTTGTTCTACTGTGCTACTCCTCTTGCGGTCTTGTTTCTTTATTCGTTGTTCTACTGTGCTACTCCTCTTGCTGCCTTGTTTCTTTATTCGTTGTTCTACTGTGCTACTCATCTTGCTGCCTTGTTTCTTTATTTGTTGTTCTACTGTGCTACTCCTCTTGCGGTCTTGTTTCTTTATTCGTTGTTCTACTGTGCTACTCCTCTTGCGGTCTTGTTTCTTTATTCGTTGTTCTACTGTGCTACTCCTCTTGCGGTCTTGTTTCTTTATTCGTTGTTCTACTGTGCTACTCCTCTTGCTGCCTTGTTTCTTTATTCGTTGTTCTACTGTGCTACTCCTCTTGCGGTCTTGTTTCTTTATTCGTTGTTCTACTGTGCTACTCCTCTTGCTGCCTTGTTTCTTTATTTGTTGTTCTACTGTGCTACTCCTCTTGCTGCCTTGTTTCTTTATTCGTTGTTCTACTGTGCTACTCATCTTGCTGCCTTGTTTCTTTATTTGTTGTTCTACTGTGCTACTCCTCTTGCGTCTTGTTTCTTTATTCGTTGTTCTACTGTGCTACTCCTCTTGCTGCCTTGTTTCTTTATTCGTTGTTCTACTGTGCTACTCCTCTTGCTGCCTTGTTTCTTTATTTGTTGTTCTACTGTGCTACTCCTCTTGCGGTCTTGTTTCTTTATTCGTTGTTCTACTGTGCTACTCCTCTTGCTGCCTTGTTTCTTTATTTGTTGTTCTACTGTGCTACTCCTCTTGCGGTCTTGTTTCTTTATTCGTTGTTCTACTGTGCTACTCCTCTTGCTGCCTTGTTTCTTTATTCGTTGTTCTACTGTGCTACTCCTCTTGCTACCTTGTTTCTTTATTCGTTGTTCTACTGTGCTACTCCTCTTGCGGTCTTGTTTCTTTATTCGTTGTTCTACTGTGCTACTCCTCTTGCTGCCTTGTTTCTTTATTCGTTGTTCTACTGTGCTACTCCTCTTGCTACCTTGTTTCTTTATTCGTTGTTCTACTGTGCTACTCCTCTTGCGGTCTTGTTTCTTTATTCGTTGTTCTACTGTGCTACTCCTCTTGCGGTCTTGTTTCTTTATTCGTTGTTCTACTGTGCTACTCCTCTTGCTACCTTGTTTCTTTATTCGTTGTTCTACTGTGCTACTCCTCTTGCGGTCTTGTTTCTGTATTCGTTGTTCTACTGTGCTACTCCTCTTGCTACCTTGTTTCTTTATTCGTTGTTCTACTGTGCTACTCCTCTTGCGGTCTTGTTTCTTTATTCGTTGTTCTACTGTGCTACTCCTCTTGCTACCTTGTTTCTTTATTCGTTGTTCTACTGTGCTACTCCTCTTGCTGCCTTGTTTCTTTATTCGTTGTTCTACTGTGCTACTCCTCTTGCTACCTTGTTTCTTTATTCGTTGTTCTACTGTGCTACTCCTCTTGCTGCCTTGTTTCTTTATTCGTTGTTCTACTGTGCTACTCCTCTTGCTACCTTGTTTCTTTATTCGTTGTTCTACTGTGCTACTCCTCTTGCGGTCTTGTTTCTTTATTCGTTGTTCTACTGTGCTACTCCTCTTGCGGTCTTGTTTCTTTATTCGTTGTTCTACTGTGCTACTCCTCTTGCGGTCTTGTTTCTTTATTCGTTGTTCTACTGTGCTACTCCTCTTGCGGTCTTGTTTCTTTATTCGTTGTTCTACTGTGCTACTCCTCTTGCGGTCTTGTTTCTTTATTCGTTGTTCTACTGTGCTACTCCTCTTGCGGTCTTGTTTCTTTATTTGTTGTTCTACTGTGCTACTCCTCTTGCGGTCTTGTTTCTTTATTTGTTGTTCTACTGTGCTACTCCTCTTGCGGTCTTGTTTCTGTATTTGTTGTTCTACTGTGCTACTCCTCTTGCGGTCTTGTTTCTTTATTTGTTGTTCTACTGTGCTACTCCTCTTGCGGTCTTGTTTCTGTATTTGTTGTTCTACTGTGCTACTCCTCTTGCGGTCTTGTTTCTTTATTTGTTGTTCTACTGTGCTACTCCTCTTGCTGCCTTGTTTCTTTATTCGTTGTTCTACTGTGCTACTCCTCTTGTGGTCTTGTTTCTTTATTCGTTGTTCTACTGTGCTACTCCTCTTGCTACCTTGTTTCTTTATTCGTTGTTCTACTGTGCTACTCCTTTTGCGGTCTTGTTTCTTTATTCGTTGTTCTACTGTGCTACTCCTCTTGCTGCCTTGTTTCTTTATTCGTTGTTCTACTGTGCTACTCCTCTTGCTACCTTGTTTCTTTATTCGTTGTTCTACTGTGCTACTCCTCTTGCGGTCTTGTTTCTTTATTCGTTGTTCTACTGTGCTACTCCTCTTGCTGCCTTGTTTCTTTATTCGTTGTTCTACTGTGCTACTCCTCTTGCTACCTTGTTTCTTTATTCGTTGTTCTACTGTGCTACTCCTCTTGCGGTCTTGTTTCTTTATTCGTTGTTCTACTGTGCTACTCCTCTTGCGGTCTTGTTTCTTTATTCGTTGTTCTACTGTGCTACTCCTCTTGCTACCTTGTTTCTTTATTCGTTGTTCTACTGTGCTACTCCTCTTGCGGTCTTGTTTCTGTATTCGTTGTTCTACTGTGCTACTCCTCTTGCTACCTTGTTTCTTTATTCGTTGTTCTACTGTGCTACTCCTCTTGCGGTCTTGTTTCTTTATTCGTTGTTCTACTGTGCTACTCCTCTTGCTACCTTGTTTCTTTATTCGTTGTTCTACTGTGCTACTCCTCTTGCTGCCTTGTTTCTTTATTCGTTGTTCTACTGTGCTACTCCTCTTGCTACCTTGTTTCTTTATTCGTTGTTCTACTGTGCTACTCCTCTTGCTGCCTTGTTTCTTTATTCGTTGTTCTACTGTGCTACTCCTCTTGCTACCTTGTTTCTTTAATCGTTGTTCTACTGTGCTACTCCTCTTGCGGTCTTGTTTCTTTATTCGTTGTTCTACTGTGCTACTCCTCTTGCGGTCTTGTTTCTTTATTCGTTGTTCTACTGTGCTACTCCTCTTGCGGTCTTGTTTCTTTATTCGTTGTTCTACTGTGCTACTCCTCTTGCGGTCTTGTTTCTTTATTCGTTGTTCTACTGTGCTACTCCTCTTGCGGTCTTGTTTCTTTATTTGTTGTTCTACTGTGCTACTCCTCTTGCGGTCTTGTTTCTTTATTTGTTGTTCTACTGTGCTACTCCTCTTGCGGTCTTGTTTCTGTATTTGTTGTTCTACTGTGCTACTCCTCTTGCGGTCTTGTTTCTTTATTTGTTGTTCTACTGTGCTACTCCTCTTGCTGCCTTGTTTCTTTATTTGTTGTTCTACTGTGCTACTCCTCTTGCGGTCTTGTTTCTTTATTCGTTGTTCTACTGTGCTGCTCCTCTTGCGGTCTTGTTTCTTTATTCGTTGTTCTACTGTGCTACTCCTCTTGCGGTCTTGTTTCTTTATTCGTTGTTCTACTGTGCTACTCCTCTTGCTGCCTTGTTTCTTTATTTGTTGTTCTACTGTGCTACTCCTCTTGCGGTCTTGTTTCTTTATTCGTTGTTCTACTGTGCTACTCCTCTTGCTGCCTTGTTTCTTTATTCGTTGTTCTACTGTGCTACTCATCTTGCTGCCTTGTTTCTTTATTTGTTGTTTTACTGTGCTACTCCTCTTGCTGCCTTGTTTCTTTATTCGTTGTTCTACTGTGCTACTCATCTTGCTGCCTTGTTTCTTTATTTGTTGTTCTACTGTGCTACTCCTCTTGCGGTCTTGTTTCTTTATTCGTTGTTCTACTGTGCTACTCCTCTTGCTGCCTTGTTTCTTTATTCGTTGTTCTACTGTGCTACTCCTCTTGTGGTCTTGTTTCTTTATTCGTTGTTCTACTGTGCTACTCCTCTTGCTACCTTGTTTCTTTATTCGTTGTTCTACTGTGCTACTCCTTTTGCGGTCTTGTTTCTTTATTCGTTGTTCTACTGTGCTACTCCTCTTGCTGCCTTGTTTCTTTATTCGTTGTTCTACTGTGCTACTCCTCTTGCTACCTTGTTTCTTTATTCGTTGTTCTACTGTGCTACTCCTCTTGCGGTCTTGTTTCTTTATTCGTTGTTCTACTGTGCTACTCCTCTTGCTGCCTTGTTTCTTTATTCGTTGTTCTACTGTGCTACTCCTCTTGCTACCTTGTTTCTTTATTCGTTGTTCTACTGTGCTACTCCTCTTGCGGTCTTGTTTCTTTATTCGTTGTTCTACTGTGCTACTCCTCTTGCGGTCTTGTTTCTTTATTCGTTGTTCTACTGTGCTACTCCTCTTGCTACCTTGTTTCTTTATTCGTTGTTCTACTGTGCTACTCCTCTTGCGGTCTTGTTTCTGTATTCGTTGTTCTACTGTGCTACTCCTCTTGCTACCTTGTTTCTTTATTCGTTGTTCTACTGTGCTACTCCTCTTGCGGTCTTGTTTCTTTATTCGTTGTTCTACTGTGCTACTCCTCTTGCTACCTTGTTTCTTTATTCGTTGTTCTACTGTGCTACTCCTCTTGCTGCCTTGTTTCTTTATTCGTTGTTCTACTGTGCTACTCCTCTTGCTACATTGTTTCTTTATTCGTTGTTCTACTGTGCTACTCCTCTTGCTGCCTTGTTTCTTTATTCGTTGTTCTACTGTGCTACTCCTCTTGCTACCTTGTTTCTTTATTCGTTGTTCTACTGTGCTACTCCTCTTGCGGTCTTGTTTCTTTATTCGTTGTTCTACTGTGCTACTCCTCTTGCGGTCTTGTTTCTTTATTCGTTGTTCTACTGTGCTACTCCTCTTGCTGCCTTGTTTCTTTATTTGTTGTTCTACTGTGCTACTCCTCTTGCGGTCTTGTTTCTTTATTCGTTGTTCTACTGTGCTACTCCTCTTGCTGCCTTGTTTCTTTATTTGTTGTTCTACTGTGCTACTCCTCTTGCTGCCTTGTTTCTTTATTCGTTGTTCTACTGTGCTACTCATCTTGCTGCCTTGTTTCTTTATTTGTTGTTCTACTGTGCTACTCCTCTTGCGGTCTTGTTTCTTTATTCGTTGTTCTACTGTGCTACTCCTCTTGCTGCCTTGTTTCTTTATTCGTTGTTCTACTGTGCTACTCCTCTTGTGGTCATGTTTCTTTATTCGTTGTTCTACTGTGCTACTCCTCTTGCTACCTTGTTTCTTTATTCGTTGTTCTACTGTGCTACTCCTTTTGCGGTCTTGTTTCTTTATTCGTTGTTCTACTGTGCTACTCCTCTTGCTGCCTTGTTTCTTTATTCGTTGTTCTACTGTGCTACTCCTCTTGCTACCTTGTTTCTTTATTCGTTGTTCTACTGTGCTACTCCTCTTGCGGTCTTGTTTCTTTATTCGTTGTTCTACTGTGCTACTCCTCTTGCTGCCTTGTTTCTTTATTCGTTGTTCTACTGTGCTACTCCTCTTGCTACCTTGTTTCTTTATTCGTTGTTCTACTGTGCTACTCCTCTTGCGGTCTTGTTTCTTTATTCGTTGTTCTACTGTGCTACTCCTCTTGCGGTCTTGTTTCTTTATTCGTTGTTCTACTGTGCTACTCCTCTTGCTACCTTGTTTCTTTATTCGTTGTTCTACTGTGCTACTCCTCTTGCGGTCTTGTTTCTGTATTCGTTGTTCTACTGTGCTACTCCTCTTGCTACCTTGTTTCTTTATTCGTTGTTCTACTGTGCTACTCCTCTTGCGGTCTTGTTTCTTTATTCGTTGTTCTACTGTGCTACTCCTCTTGCTACCTTGTTTCTTTATTCGTTGTTCTACTGTGCTACTCCTCTTGCTGCCTTGTTTCTTTATTCGTTGTTCTACTGTGCTACTCCTCTTGCTACCTTGTTTCTTTATTCGTTGTTCTACTGTGCTACTCCTCTTGCTGCCTTGTTTCTTTATTCGTTGTTCTACTGTGCTACTCCTCTTGCTACCTTGTTTCTTTATTCGTTGTTCTACTGTGCTACTCCTCTTGCGGTCTTGTTTCTTTATTCGTTGTTCTACTGTGCTACTCCTCTTGCGGTCTTGTTTCTTTATTCGTTGTTCTACTGTGCTACTCCTCTTGCGGTCTTGTTTCTTTATTCGTTGTTCTACTGTGCTACTCCTCTTGCGGTCTTGTTTCTGTATTCGTTGTTCTACTGTGCTACTCCTCTTGCTACCTTGTTTCTTTATTCGTTGTTCTACTGTGCTACTCCTCTTGCGGTCTTGTTTCTTTATTCGTTGTTCTACTGTGCTACTCCTCTTGCTACCTTGTTTCTTTATTCGTTGTTCTACTGTGCTACTCCTCTTGCTGCCTTGTTTCTTTATTCGTTGTTCTACTGTGCTACTCCTCTTGCTACATTGTTTCTTTATTCGTTGTTCTACTGTGCTACTCCTCTTGCTGCCTTGTTTCTTTATTCGTTGTTCTACTGTGCTACTCCTCTTGCTACCTTGTTTCTTTATTCGTTGTTCTACTGTGCTACTCCTCTTGCGGTCTTGTTTCTTTATTCGTTGTTCTACTGTGCTACTCCTCTTGCGGTCTTGTTTCTTTATTCGTTGTTCTACTGTGCTACTCCTCTTGCGGTCTTGTTTCTTTATTCGTTGTTCTACTGTGCTACTCCTCTTGCGGTCTTGTTTCTTTATTCGTTGTTCTACTGTGCTACTCCTCTTGCGGTCTTGTTTCTTTATTTGTTGTTCTACTGTGCTACTCCTCTTGCGGTCTTGTTTCTTTATTTGTTGTTCTACTGTGCTACTCCTCTTGCGGTCTTGTTTCTGTATTTGTTGTTCTACTGTGCTACTCCTCTTGCGGTCTTGTTTCTTTATTTGTTGTTCTACTGTGCTACTCCTCTTGCTGCCTTGTTTCTTTATTTGTTGTTCTACTGTGCTACTCCTCTTGCGGTCTTGTTTCTTTATTCGTTGTTCTACTGTGCTACTCCTCTTGCGGTCTTGTTTCTTTATTCGTTGTTCTACTGTGCTACTCCTCTTGCTGCCTTGTTTCTTTATTTGTTGTTCTACTGTGCTACTCCTCTTGCGGTCTTGTTTCTTTATTCGTTGTTCTACTGTGCTACTCCTCTTGCTGCCTTGTTTCTTTATTCGTTGTTCTACTGTGCTACTCATCTTGCTGCCTTGTTTCTTTATTTGTTGTTCTACTGTGCTACTCCTCTTGCGGTCTTGTTTCTTTATTCGTTGTTCTACTGTGCTACTCCTCTTGCGGTCTTGTTTCTTTATTCGTTGTTCTACTGTGCTACTCCTCTTGCGGTCTTGTTTCTTTATTCGTTGTTCTACTGTGCTACTCCTCTTGCTGCCTTGTTTCTTTATTCGTTGTTCTACTGTGCTACTCCTCTTGCGGTCTTGTTTCTTTATTCGTTGTTCTACTGTGCTACTCCTCTTGCTGCCTTGTTTCTTTATTTGTTGTTCTACTGTGCTACTCCTCTTGCTGCCTTGTTTCTTTATTCGTTGTTCTACTGTGCTACTCATCTTGCTGCCTTGTTTCTTTATTTGTTGTTCTACTGTGCTACTCCTCTTGCGTCTTGTTTCTTTATTCGTTGTTCTACTGTGCTACTCCTCTTGCTGCCTTGTTTCTTTATTCGTTGTTCTACTGTGCTACTCCTCTTGCTGCCTTGTTTCTTTATTTGTTGTTCTACTGTGCTACTCCTCTTGCGGTCTTGTTTCTTTATTCGTTGTTCTACTGTGCTACTCCTCTTGCTGCCTTGTTTCTTTATTTGTTGTTCTACTGTGCTACTCCTCTTGCGGTCTTGTTTCTTTATTCGTTGTTCTACTGTGCTACTCCTCTTGCTGCCTTGTTTCTTTATTTGTTGTTCTACTGTGCTACTCCTCTTGCGGTCTTGTTTCTTTATTCGTTGTTCTACTGTGCTACTCATCTTGCTGCCTTGTTTCTTTATTTGTTGTTCTACTGTGCTACTCCTCTTGCGGTCTTGTTTCTTTATTCGTTGTTCTACTGTGCTACTCCTCTTGCTGCCTTGTTTCTTTATTCGTTGTTCTACTGTGCTACTCCTCTTGCTGCCTTGTTTCTTTATTTGTTGTTCTACTGTGCTACTCCTCTTGCGGTCTTGTTTCTTTATTCTTTGTTCTACTGTGCTACTCCTCTTGCTGCCTTGTTTCTTTATTTGTTGTTCTACTGTGCTACTCCTCTTGTAACCTTGTTTCTTTATTTGTTGTTCTACTGTGCTACTCCTCTTGCGGTCTTGTTTCTTTATTCGTTGTTCTACTGTGCTACTCCTCTTGCTGCCTTGTTTCTTTATTCGTTGTTCTACTGTGCTACTCCTCTTGCTGCCTTGTTTCTTTATTTGTTGTTCTACTGTGCTACTCCTCTTGCGGTCTTGTTTCTTTATTCTTTGTTCTACTGTGCTACTCCTCTTGCTGCCTTGTTTCTTTATTTGTTGTTCTACTGTGCTACTCCTCTTGTAACCTTGTTTCTTTATTTGTTGTTCTACTGTGCTACTCCTCTTGCGGTCTTGTTTCTTTATTCGTTGTTCTACTGTGCTACTCATCTTGCGGTCTTGTTTCTTTATTCGTATGGTGCAGACTTTATGAAGAGGCATCTCACGAATAACGAAAAGAAGCTACAAAAATGTAGCTATGTTCTTTTATATCTATCTCATGTTCAATTATTTAGATGATGTCCTGTCACTGAATAATTCAAAGTTTGATGACTAGTTAGGTTTGCTTCATACTTTGACACGTACACCTAGAAACTGAATTTGTCAGTGAGGACCGGTTGGGAGCGAAACTTTACGACGAAAGTTGTGAATTTCGCATTTATATATAGCAACATTCCAACAGCACCTGCATTTCGACTAAATAGTCTCTGTTGATTAGGTTGAAAAGGGCAATATACCAGGGCAGGTGTTCTTTACCGAAGGTAATATTAGGCCTAGTAATCAAAATATAAAACCTTTTGAATAACAGGAGAAACATAAAATATACGACCAACAAATAAACTGCTAACGAATAAAGATATTTGTATGGATAAATTGCAAATGATTTTTAATATTCATATAGAGCCTATTTGTCAAAATACATTTGTAAATGGAATATTAAATTTTTTCCATGGCAAATTTTAATTGAAACACATACTAGTGGCACGGCGTCGTGTTACAAAAGACATGAATATCATCTAATATGGAAATCGTGGCCGATTGGGTCCAGGATCTCGATAAGCTCGAAATATTTGTTTTAAAAAGGTTGTTATCACGATAGTTTGGAACTAACAAAAACAATGTTCTGAAGTTCATGTCAGTCTTGCAGTCGGTGGAAACGGACTCACTCTTAAGACAGAATCATACAAAATCACAAATATAATTACACGTCTGTGGTCATTGCACTGTATAACCGACTTTATTGAATATTTGTATCGCAATACCATCAGCAATTCTATTGTGCGAGTGCTGCTAACCTTTCTTCTCTTTAAAAATTAATATACACGTTTACGCTGTCCCATTTAATGTCAAAGTTGAACTGAAGTTGATGTGATGTCTATATATTATAATTAATTTTGTCACCAATTTGAATGAAAGAAGGAAATGTTTGTTAGAGATTCGATCAAATAGGAACGACCACATTATAGTTTGACATGCAATTTCGATTTGAGGTCGATTATTTAGCAATTAACAATTGATAAAGAAAAAAAACCTAGACAATTCCATATAATTTAGTCAATGCATCGGCAAACCCAATGATATATCTTCAGCTGAATAAATTCATCTAAAACTATCCACATGCCGATTTAATTAAAGCTAGATCTTTAATTCTTCCCCCTTTTCTAATATGCCACTTTATGTCGGGACATAAGTTGGAAAAGGGGGCAATTAAAGACATCATTTTTATTAGATTGCCAACACATGCTACCAATAAAGACAACAATAGAAATTTAACCAATAAACGAAAAGAACAATTCTTTTCGGGAGCATTCTTATTCGAACAGCCCTTGTATTCGTTATAAGAAGCTCAGACAACATACGTATGATGAGAGTTCAATTTATATGAAACATGAGATTCCGATAATGTAGTTTTGATTTGTTTATTATTATTTGTTGTTTGTTTGTTTGATTTGACAAAATACATGTTTGACTGATATAAAAAAAAGACCTATGAAACATCTATTTTTTTTGGACAGTGGGGCGTGCACAACGTCAGCAATATTTATAGATGTTAAAATTCACACATGAGTGAAAGAAATACAAATATCACATCTCGTTCGGATGGAAGAACTTAATTATACAGTAAATAACTCTGAAAAGGTAAAAATAATCTAAAAATACATGTGGAAAGTCAATGCCATCTTCATAAATCCAACGCTTTATTGAAAAGGCGACCCATAGAAAAGAGAAAGTTTAAAAGGTGTAACCAGGAACCGATAATTCAGTGAAGGACAGACAATACCATTAAGGATTGATCGCAATTTTTGTTTGGTTCATGAAGAAATAACCTCAATCAGGTTGTACGCACCGTGTAACCCACGTAGCGGGTTACGCAAGGGTGTGTACAACCTGATTGAGGTTATTTCGAATGAACCGAACAAATAATTTCGATCAATCCTTATAAATTAATTCAAACTTTTTTTGCTATGATAATGAAAAATATATTTATTTTTTCAAAATAAGGCAAATAATCGAAAATAAATTTAAATAACCCCAAAGGTGCCTCATTGTCAGTTTACGCTTAATAAACCGCGAAGCTGTTTATGAAAAGCGTAAATTGACCCAAACCAGGTTATACTTGCATAACCTGTTCAACAATTTCAAATATTCCTTATAACTTAATTTTTACAACAAAATTTAATGGTTCCTCGATTTTAATTACGATTATTTCATGTGACTATTTGAATTTGTCGTTGGCGGATGAACACGTTGGTGACGTCACAATACCAACCCAGGGGTGCGTTCAACATCGTAGCTGCTAGGTTGAGCTACGTAGAAAAACCCTATTGAACGGAAAGCTAGCCTAGCCGCTACATAGCTCTAGCTAGCTTAAAAAAATGTCTGCTAGCTTTTGAATCCAAGATGGTGGCTAAAACTAAATTTAATTTCGTAAGGCAAAAATAGTGGCATTGCAGGAAGTGGCAACGCTTTTAATACGGATGATAATTTATTAAGGTAACTAGACAAATACGATTAGCTAAAATGTTCCAAGAAATATTCCATATGATTGGCGCCATATTTGCTAGCACTGGTACGCAGCTAATCGTTCAATAACGTTATTGCTATTTTACCTAGCAGCTAGAATAGCTGCTACGATATTGAACGCAACCCAGGTTATCGAGTATAACCAAAATTTTCGCCAGGCGGGTTAGCCAATCAGATTGAAATATTCAAATAAAATTAAATTATTGACAAATAACCTCAACTTTTTAAACCAATCAAAGCACGTATAAAATGACATGTGACTCTAAAATTAATTTATTGACCAAAAGATAATTGACAAAAAGATGAAAAATGGTTCTCAAAACACTATAATATCAAAACTAAATATCAAACAACACAAACAACACGAACCCTACTACAACTTGAAGTTGAACTCATGTGTTGTGAAAGAGTAGGTGGTTCTTGCTCCATTAGCTGTCTTCTTTGGTTGTTTCACATTTACACAGGGAAATCATAATCTTGACCAAAAAACGAAAAAGACGAAAGGTGCACTCAACCTGCATATATGCATAGATAAAACCAACTAACAGAAAAAACAGTTGACACACACCATTCTATTAGTGTTCTGTCCTACATATCCTTTCAGATAGATGTTAAAAATAGAAGGAATAAAATCGTATTAAACATTGTTTCATCTCTCATACTTGCATGCAAGCGTCTCGGAGCTTGACTCTCGAGTACTCATGCGGAAAAAGTATTCATTTATGTACAATATCAATCAATTATTATGTTCTGATGGTAGACATTAGGAGGTAATAAAAATTATCAGCTTGGATCTGAATTTAATGAAAGTTAAGTTTATTTCTCAGCTTTGTTAATCTCTATGGTGAATGCTATGCATAAAGGCAACACATGGATTAATGTAGAGGAATAGTGATTAGAAGATCTGACATTCACAGGACACGGACAAGACGTGGATGTATTATAGAGTTAACAGAATAGTTCACAATGATCACCCATACACAGTATCAATAAAGTCTGATCCCTATTAGTTGATGATGGGCTCGGAAAATGGCATAAACCAAACGTTCATTCTCTAACATGAAGCGATTAGAAGCCCTAACAAGACGTTTTACACAGGTTTGGTGCAGACAGGAAACGGAACTACGATGCATTACCATTGAGGTTCGGTTGCGTTTTGACGGTACAACAAAACAGATGTCGTTTCCGCTTAGAATTGAGGAAGAGTAATACAGGAGGACCAGTAGCAGTGCTCAAAGGTCTTATATAGATCTAGATGGAAGGGTTCAGGAGCGACACCTTAAATGAAACATCTTTGTACAAAACCAAGGGTGCCGAGCTGTAGAAGATGCCTTGAATTTATTGAAATGTTCGAAGTTATAACAGGAAATGGCAGATGACTTCAGTGGTACAGGAGATTTCCACCAGAAGCCTTAAAACCCTAGATTCAGATCATACTAAATGGACTGACAAGGAAGATGTCTCAACTAGAAGCTGATTGGCAAAATACAGAAGCTAAACAAGACAAATGCAGTTAAGGAACGACCATTTAACTTGAAAGGGGGGGGGGGGGGGGGGGGGAGGTTATGGTTTTTTTCTAAAAAAATATTCTGATTCCCAATGTTGCTGAAAAAAATATTCTGATTTTGGTGGAGGAAAAAAAATATAATCTGATTCAGAGTTTTTGTCATATAACCTAATGTTTAAATATGGAAAAAAATAAATATTTTAACTCTTGTGTTGTCCGAAAAAAAATTTCTGAACGAAACAAAAAACCATAACCCCCCCCCCCCCCCCTTTTCAAGTTAAATGGTCGGTCCCTTATACAAAAGATTGATTTTATTTTTTTATTTTTAGTGTTTTAAAGCCACTTTTAGCAATGTCATGGCGACCAGTTTTGGTGGTGGAAGAAGCCGGAGTACCCGGAGAGAGCCACCGACCATGGGCAAGCAACTGGTAAGCTTTAACACTTGTGGCTGCGAGTCGAGTGCACCCGTTTTTGTAATTTACAAGCCGGGCGCGAACCCACGCCGTATTGGTGATAGGCTTGTACGAGTTGTTAGGTAATCCAACTACCTAACTTGAAAGCTAACTCATTGAGCCACCCGGGCCCCTTTTTATATAAAAGAAGACAAGACCAAATAATATATGTAGGCATTGTCCCTCTTAACTTATATTCAACAATAAAATGTCAAGCAGAACAGTCGGGGAAAATTAATTACTCTAAGGTCCAAAGTAGCAGAAATTCACAGGCTAGCAAACAAGGAATCATCAGATCTCCATGTGTTCACTAGACCAGGAATTATATGAAATTTAGTCACTCATATGATTTAAGAATAGAGGAACACATGTGGGACAGGGACAATGGATTTTAAACTAAAGGGTATATACAGAAGTTGCCTGTCCAAATACTAATAGGAAATGAGTGTACATCAATTTTAAACTGTTAAACCAGTTACAAAACAGTCTATGTAGACTTTTTGATGAAAGTGGGAATACATTTAAATATTATGAGGGTTTGAAAACAGATCTCACTGTAGGACCACAGTATGAAATTTTAGGGCAATGTTATCTTCTAGATTTAACTACTGTTAACAATAGACACAGACATATAGTGTTAGATAGGATGGGAATTCAATTTTGTTTGCAGATTTTTCTCAAAGAAATAGTAACACTACCAGTACATGGAAAATCTAAGATGAAAAGGGGCCCGGGTGGCTCAATAAGTTAGGTAGTTGGATCTAACAGCTCATACAAGCCTATCACCAATACGGCATGGGTTCGCGCCCAGTTTTGTAATTTACAAAAAAGGGTGCACTCGACTCACAGCCGCAAGTGATAAAGTTTACCAGTTGCTTGCCCAGGGTCGGTGGTTCTCTCCGGGTACTCCAGCTTCCTCCACCACTAAAACTGGTCGCCATGATATAGCTGAAATACTGCTGAAAGTGGCATTAAAACACCAAAGTAATGTAGTAATAGAAAATGCAGAACATTTAGGACCACTAGGATAGATAGATAAAGGTGAAATACAAGGAAAGTTATATATGTGAAATTTTGGAAACACATCAATGATGGAACATGTGAGCCATATAAGGAAACACAAACTAAGGGCACCTGCACACAGGTAACATCAGCACTGAAATCTAGAACCTTACCACCACACTTTAAAGACTTATTGAAGTGAAGTCTAGTTTATCTGCATATATTGAAAATCCTACAGGAGCTTTTCCACTCCTATGATGATGTCTTTAGCCAAATTACCCGATTACTAAAGAAAAGCAGACGGAATACAGCATCCAACAAAGAAACGTTCCTGTAAACTTTCTTTCTGTTTGGCCCAGAAATTTCAGAGAACACTTCAATATACAGTGATGGTGACAGTCACAGAGTAATTACAATAACTCGCATGGTTCTTTCGATCAAGTGAGCCAAGATGTGCTATTTGGTACTGAAATGTCAAATAAGTTAAAAAAAAAAAAACACTTTGGAATCACATGATTAATAAGAAATAATAGAAAAGAACAATATTTATATATATAAGTACCTTTTATTATATTTAGCACTCATTTTACAATATAGACAAATGTACATATACTCTTAATATTTATCACAGACAAAGCTTTCACTAAATTGCACCTCATTAATTAAATGGAATGTTTCAAGTTCTTGTTCCAGTCAAATACAACAAAGTAGATCTATCTTGTCTTGTCAAACAAATAAATAAAGATTTTAACAAAACAAAAATCAATCCTATTGAAATATTTCATGTATGGAATTCAATTTCTAACAACATATAATGTTACGGTAGAATAGACAAAAATACAACAGGTTAAGGAGACTTAATACATTTGTCTTGACATGCTGTAAAGGGATAGAAACGGATAGCACAGGTTTATTCTGAATTACGTAAATGGAAACAGAAGAACCATTCCAAAAAAAGGGAAAAAATTTGTATGGGATGGTTGGCACTTTCTTCAATAGCATACCATATTCTTCACTTCTTCGTGGATTTTACTTTTTATGATATGGCCTTCATTAATCATTTTTATTTTAATTCAAGAAGAAATGTTACTTAATGACCCATAAAACAAACCACAACAAAAGATTAGTGGAGAAAATCACTCTACCAACACTGGCCAAGGGACATAACTACTGTTTCTAAGGGAGATACGACACTAAAGCCTCCCTATTATAAATCTTGAAATGTTTGACTAAATATTCCACGTTCTAAAGTTTGTAATCCAGAAACATTAATTTTATAAAATCACAATATTGTTTGTTAAATGTTATGTTGCTTTTAAAGTTTCCCCTTTCTTAGACAAATCGTGTCCTGTTCCTGTGATGACCTTTTTGACATCTCTAGCTTCCTTCATTGAGTTAACTCGTACTGTGTTGTATCTCTTCTGAATCTGCAAGGTAAATTGTCATGGCATTAATAAAAAATAAATAAATTATGTTTAAAGAATCAATCCATATAGAGACTAGTAGAACACAAATAATTTCTTAACATCGCAAATCAACGATGTACTTTTAAAGAGGTATAATATGTAACAAATACATTACATATGTAGTTACTTAGAAGAAATTATTTGAAATTTTATCATGCTCAGCTCTATTTATTCCAGTACTTTGTTAGAAAAAGATTGAAATATGAAAAGTTTATGGATGAAAACGACAGACCAAAAATGATGACAACATCTAACTTGGAGCTTTGGACCACAAAAAGCGCAATAGGATAGGAATTACAGAACATACGTTGAGGTTTGAAATCTTAATATATTTTCATTTTACAAACCTCTGCCAGAAGTGTTTGTGCCTCTGGGAATTGTTTCTTCTTTGACTGACGATCCTTTAATACATGACTCAGGTTGGCTTCGTCAACTGTTTCACGATTCTTCAGTTTAGTAAGAACATCATCAACACGCTCACCTCTTGTCTTTCTTATAACCTTGGGTGGCATCTCCCACTGAAAAGTGATTCAAACACAAATAAGTCTCATCTATATTTCAATACATCAATATTAAATTTCACATCATAAAGCATACTTCAAGTAATTGTAATAAATATGGATTCGTAACTTTATTTCTTCTTTTGTATCATAATACATGTATTCAAATGCTTAATAAGTATCATGTTAAGTTAAAAATAACTAAGTAATTTATTTATTTCTTGTTAAACGATTTGGTCTAATGTTTCTATTTTAGAAACCATTTGTTTTAAAATCCTTCTTTCTTTTCTGGAGTATGTTGCAATACACAACTTGGAATAATTACAAAAAGTATATCTTTTCACAAAATGTATTCTGCTAATTTAGTATAAAATACTTATATTTAGTCTAAATTTTGATATAATCTACAATGGAACAAAAAAATAGATAAAAAATAAATATCTTACTACATGTATTAAAATTTGCATATGCGACAACAAACAAAACAATAGTATTAATATACATTCACAATTTCTTCTTGAATGTATAATTTACTACCTTGATCATATGAACAATTTGAAACATGGTGATAGGACATAAACACTTCTTACCTTTCTGTATGGAGGAACTGGTTTCTGGATACGATCTAGCCTGGCTGCTGCATCTCGATATACTAATTCATGTCCAAGAGCATATTTCAAAGCTCGTACATTTCCTTGCATATCTGAAACAGCAAAAAAATGTGAACTTGCTTAAGTGAAATATTTTTTTTCATAAAAATAATTTATTGAATTATGTTTTAATATGATACTTATATAATATATGAATAACAAGGAAATAACTCAGTACATTACACAGTATGCACATGGTTGCTCCAGATGGGTATACATGTGACCATCACTGTCAATATGAGACACATTGGTACTCATGGGATCATGACTCATATGCTGCAGATGGGTAACCAGGTGACTATTACATGTATATATTCTGTACACAGGTACTCATGTGACTATTGCTATGATTAGCTTCAGTCAAGTACCCATGATGTGACCTTTACTATTTTCTTTATTGTTGCATTGAGACTACTAAAAAGTAAAAGAATTTTTTTTACATATTAATCAAAAGAACAAATCTTACCATGTGGATCCATAAAATTAGGGTCATCTTCATAGTCGAGAAGAATTTCATATCCCTCGTATCTGTTATCTACTTTCTTCTGTTGTACTTTCTCTATCTTCTGTGGTACTTGTTTGGTTTTTCTCTGAGGTTTTTCTTGTATTCCATCTTGATCATCAATCTGATGTTATGTAAAAATATTGATACATATATCTTCATTACTTGAAATCAAGCTTGTCACAAGTATAACTTGGAAAGATTATCAAAACATACTGATTTTTGTGCCTGTTCCAAGCCAGGACCTGGATTTTCAATGCCATTGTCCTGGTTTTTTTTGCTTAAAGATTTGAGGTGAGAGGTCATTGCTGGTTTTTGATGTTAGTGGAATTGTTGACCATCACTGTTTAAACTCTCGGCTATATCAGGATTCTTCCCCGTCCAACAAATTTACGGGGAAGAATAATTATATGATCTACATACATTATTATAGGCATGATGAATTAATAAAAGAAAGATTTTTATTTGCAACTGCAAAATTTGAATTTTTTACTTTCCCCAAAAAAATACTATGCCCCCCTTTTTTTTTTTTATAAATATCCCCAAAGAAAACCCTTTCAGACAGTTGGATAAACAGCTTGTTCTTTGTTTGCAGTGTACAATTGTTATTCATATTGTGTACAACTGTGTCTTATATATGATCCTGATTCTTCCCCGTCACTGTCTTATATATGATCCTGATTTTTCAACGTCACTGTCATATATATGATCCTGATTCTTCCCCGTCACTGTCTTATATATGATCCTGATTTTCCCCTGTCACTGTCTTATATATGATCCTGATTCTTCCCCGTCATGCACTGTCTTGTATATGATCCAGATTCTTCCCCGTCATGCACTGTCTTATATATGGTTCTAATTCTTTCCCGTCATGCAGTGTCTTATATATGATCCTGATTCTTCCCCGTCAGTACCTTATTTACACGAAGAACGAAGTTATACCTTTTTAACCTAACTTTATTTTCAAAATTTCGAAGATCAGAGGTTTATGTATTTGTAAAGTTCTTGTAGGACGGAATAAATGGTGTCTTTATTTTATGTTGTTCGCATACGGCTTATTCCGTCTTACACGAAGATCGGAGGTTTACGTATTTGTAAAGTTCGTGTAGGACGGAATAAACTGTGTCTTTATTTTATGTTGTTCACATACGGTTTATTCTGTCTTACACGAAGATCGAAGGTTTACGTATTTGTAAAGTTCGTGTAGAACGGAATAAATTGTGTCTTTATTTTATGTTGTTCACATATGGTTTATTCCGTCTTACACGAAAATCGGAGATATATGTTTTTGCTAAATTAAGTATGAGGGAATAAATGTTAAAATCAGTCAAAAAAAAAGACTCAAATATATATATATACATGATTGAATTGTATTCATTAGTTAAATCAAGTAGAAAAAAACATATAACCCTGCAGTGTATTAATTTCTTTTAACATAAACAAAACTCACAACATATAAAGTTGTATTCAAAATTAAAATTACACTATTTCCCTCTTTTGCAACCTGGTCATTTCGCATTTATTCAACTGAAAATGACCCTGATAATCTTCCCCATTTGATGCAAAATCATAAATGTTTAAATGAAATACATAAGAAAATAAATAATATCTCATGGGGAAGAATGCCAGTGAAATAAAGCATATATTAACATTATTCTGTTATTCTATTATTCTGTGACATTCTTCCCCGTTTCACATCAAATCATAGCAAAGTAATGTTAATATATGCTTTATTTCACTGACATTCTTCCCCGTTACATCTTATTTATTTTTCATTTCCCCTAAAAAATATCACGCCCCTTTTTTTTAATGAATGTCCCCAAAGAAAAACCCTTTCAGACGGTTGGATAAACAGCTTGTTTTTATTTTATTTATAACATATAGTTGTTATTCATATGATGTACAACCGTGTCTTATATATATGATCCTGATTCTTCCCCGTCACTGTCTTATACATGGTCTTGATTCTTCCCCGTCACTGTCTTATATATGATCCTGATTCTTCCCCGCCACTGTCTTATATATGATCTTGATTCTTCCCCGTCACTGTCTTATATATGATCCTGATTTTTCCCAGTCACTGTCTTATATATGATCCTGATTCTTCCCCGTCACTGTCTTATATATGATCCTGATTCTTCCCAGTCATGCACTGTCTTGTATATGATTACTTTGATATGATTTGACGTCAAACGGGGAAGAATGTCACAGAATAATAGAATAACAGAATAATGTTAATATATGCTTTATTTCACTGACATTCTTCCCCGTTACATCTTGTTTATTTTTCATTTCCCCCCAAAAATACCATGCCCCCTTTTTTAATGAATGTCCCCAAAGAAAAACCCTTTCAGACGGTTGGATAAACAGCTAGTTTTTTATTTTATTTATAACATATAGTTGTTATTCATATGATGTACAACTGTGTCTTATATATATGATCCTGATTCTTCCCCGTCACTGTCTTATATATGATCCTGATTTTTCCCAGTCACTGTCTTATATATGATCCTGATTCTTCCCTGTCACTGTCTTATATATGATCCTGATTCTTCCCAGTCATGCACTGTCTTGTATATGATTACTTTAATATGATTTGACGTCAAACGGGGAAGAATGTCACAGAATAATAGAATAACAGAATAATGTTAATATATGCTTTATTTCACTGACATTCTTCCCCGTTACATCTTGTTTATTTTTCATTTCCCCCCAAAAATACCATGCCCCCTTTTTTAATGAATGTCCCCAAAGAAAAACCCTTTCAGACGGTTGGATAAACAGCTAGTTTTTTATTTTATTTATAACATATAGTTGTTATTCATATGATGTACAACTGTGTCTTATATATATGATCCTGATTCTTCCCCGTCACTGTCTTATATATGATCCTGATTCTTCCCCGTCACTGTCTTATATATGATCCTGATTCTTCCCTGTCATGCACTGTCTTATATATGATCCTGATTCTTCCCCGTCACTGTCTTATATATGATCCTGATTCTTCCCGGTCACTGTCTTATATATGATCCTGATTCTTCCCTGTTACTGTCTTATATATGATCCTGATTCTTCCCCGTCACTGTCTTATATATGATCCTGATTCTTCCCGGTCACTGTCCGTTATATATGATCCTGATTCTTCTCCGTCACTGTCTTATATATGATCCTGATTCTTCCCTGTTACTGTCTTATATATGATCCTGATTCTTCCCCGTCACTGTCTTATATATGATCCTGATTCTTCCCTGTTACTGTCTTATATATGATCCTGATTCTTCCCCGTCACTGTCTTATATATGATCTTGATTCTTCCCCGTCACTGTCTTATATATGATCCTGATTCTTCCCTGTTACTGTCTTATATATGATCCTGATTCTTCCCTGTCATGCACTGTCTTATATATGATCCTGATTCTTCCCCGTCACTGTCTTATATATGATCCTGATTCTTCCCCGTCACTGTCTTATATATGATCCTGATTCTTCCCTGTCATGCACTGTCTTATATATGATCCTGATTCTTCCCCGTCACTGTCTTATATATGATCCTGATTCTTCCCCGTCACTGTCTTATATATGATCTTGATTCTTCCCCATCACTGTCTTATATATGATCCTGATTCTTCCCTGTCACTGTCTTATATATGATCCTGATTCTTCCCCGTCATGCACTGTCTTATATATGATCCTAATTCTTCCCCGTCACTGTCTTATATATGATCCTGATTCTTCCTCGTCAGTACCAAATAACACCGATTTAAAACATAATTGAAATCTTTCCTTTATTCAATACTTCTTCATTTTACCATTCATGGGACATTTATATATTGCGTGACAATTTTTCCCATACGGGGAAGTATCAGGATATAGCCAAACTCTCTTTTCATAATGATGACCATTTTCCTAGTTAGCCAGTTTGATAATTTAGTGTGGATGACCCCAATGTTTACTTCTGTTTCCAAGTTCAGTTAATGAACAAATACAAAGCTTAATATTAGCCAAATGGTTTACGCCTACTTATTATCCAGTACTCCATTTGTACTACAGTGTTACATGTTAGCATGCTATATAATTAACTGGGACCACCGTGGTGGTAATCGTATGGTAATTGGATTTACAATTACCTATGTATGCAATCAGTACCTATCACCTTTAAAGTTGTGAGTTCAAATCGCACTCAGGCGGGGTGTACTCGATACAACATGATGTGATCAAGTTTGTCAGTGACTTGCAGCAGGTCAGTGGTTTTCTCTGGGTACTTCGGTTTCCTCCACCAATAAAACTGACTGTCATGATATAACTGAAATATTGTTGAAAGTGGCTTTAAAAACCATAACCTTTACCCTATATAATTACCTGTGTCATAAAGAAGGCTTGATCAGGTTGTTCTTCAGACCACGCTGATTTTGACTCTGGTTTTTCTGTTACATTTTGTTTCTGTTGTGGTTTAGCTCCTGCTGAGTATGGTCGTTTATAACTAGATGATTGTGGTATGTCCTCCGGTGAGAATTGTCGGCTATATGCCGATACTTCTGGAATAGATTGTGGTGTTTCTGAATGTGCTCGTTTGTACACGGCAGACTCCGGAAGACCTTCGGATTCTTCTGAAACTTTTCTCTTATATTCAAATGTATCAGGAATAACCTCCGACTCTTCTGAGAATTGCCGTCTATAATTGGCTGATTCAGGAAGACCTTCCGATTGTTCTGAAAACTGGCGTTTATAAACAGCGGAGTCAGGAAGACCTTCTGATTGTTCTGAAAACTGGCGTTTATAAACAGCTGAGTCAGGAAGACCTTCTGATTGCTCAGAAAATTTTCGCTGATAATCTGGTGTGGACGGAATATTGTCGTCTATTGATGGAGAATGGCGATAGTCTACCTTACTAGTTTTGATTGGTGGTAGTGCCTTACGCTGTGATGGCTTTGGAGTTGAAGGTGGTCTTGGTGGTGGTGGTGCAAGCATAAGTCTTTCTTCTAGTGTTACTTTAGGAATCTTAGGTACATGAGATGATACCTGTAATTATCAAATTTGTTGTGATCACTTTATATTCTACAATATAATAACAATAGAAAACGTTCATTATTGCAGTCCTCAAAATGAAAATTTGAATTTACTGGTCAGAATCAAATTCTTTAATTTATTTTGATATAGTTCTTAAAAAAACTGAAAAATCTACTGGTCTGAGCAGTGCTTATCATGAGGAATGTTATTGGTCCAATACCATTAAAATGCTTGTACATTTGTATTATTTAGGTCTCATGATTTACAATAAATTATCTGGTAAAATACCTAGAAGAATTTGTTTAACAAATTATATTTAAATGAAAGCATTTTGAGTTCTTCTTTGCTAATAATTGACCTTGAATTGTGTGCATGATTGTTGTTTAAAGCCAACTCAGCAATTTTTCTGCTATATCATGGTAAGAACAAGTTAATTGTTAATGTCAATGAGATGATGATGAGTCCGCTTTGTTAGACCAAAACGCTTAGTTGGATTTTTATAGTGCTAGCTCACTGAAAAAACAGTCCACGCATATACATGTCGCCCCACATGGACACATTATCCCGATTCCTAGCCGGTAAGTCTTGCTCTTTCTCCTTAATGCTGCGTCCTTAACATAGAAGCAACAAATACCAATTTCATAGTCCACGATCTATCACATTCGAGGTGTGCACGCTAACCATTACACCACCAATGTGGTTACTTAGAATTCCAAATTAAAATAATAATGTTTTAATACCTTTCTGGATTTCCTGAAAGGTATATCTATTGTAGGCTTTCCAGTTTCTGTTGCCTTTTTCCTGACAAGTTGAATTCCTAGACGATCTTGTAAAAATCTTTTCAACAATGGAGGATCACCACTATTTTCTGTAGTCAGAGGATTATTAGATATCAGGATTTCTGACAACATTGGCCATGCTGCTACAGATAATAAAGCTTCTTCTTCTGCTATCTAAGAAAATAATACAAAATTTGTTATAATTTCAGGAATAATAATCAAAATGAGAAAAACACATTAAAATCTGATGAAAAATTAAAAAAAAATGATATATACCTTCCAAATATGTTAAAATTTTGAATTTGAGCCTCTTTTAGTCCCTTTTCCACAATAAAATAGCAACTTATTTTAACTGACTAGCAATAAGCAATAAAGATGAACATTTTGCAAAAAAAAAACAAAAAAAACCCCACACACATCCAAAATTGATTGAATTTGTTTGAAAAAATAGATTTTTTTTCTTCTAAATTTGGCTTTAGGGCAAGTAGGTGAACAAAATTAAGGCAAAGACTGTTTTTCATGCATTTCTTCATTTCAAAATTATGTTTATCTAATCTACATATGTAAGAATATTTTAGAGGCGATACTTGTTAATGTACAATAATTGTACACTGTTGCTTTTGTCTTAGAAGACATTTAACAATGAATATATATCTTGAGCATGTTTTTTTTTTAATTAATAGACCTTTCTCTGTGTAAAACAATATAATCTTACCAAATTATGTGATAAATTAAGATATCGGAGCTCTGGGAAGGGAGGTAATGGTGGTCCTTTAGGATCCTGTGCAAAATTATCCACAACTGGATTTTTCCCGTCTCCGACAGATTCTGGGTCCATTGATGGTAGTTCTGTATTTATGTCCAAGTCTTCTAAAGTTTTTGACAAATCTCCAAAATCTTCATTTAAATCAACCTCTGTGTTCTCTGGAAAAATAACATGGTATGAAAAAAATGTTTTTGGTCTCAATTCCATACAACCATACAAAAGGTTAGGGCCATTCCATTTAAAAATTTACTGTCCTAGAGATCACTCCCATGAGATCTGTAAGGCCATGTAAAATTGATTGTTGGTTTCCCCTAACATAGGAAACATTTTAAGGGCAGGCAGGCAGGTTTTTTTTTTTTTTTTTTTTTCCAAGAGATGTTAAACCACAATTTCAAAATGAACAAACATGTGTCTTATAGGATGTAGAAGATGCTTACCATCAAAATCACACCTGGTCTCACATTTGGTCCTATAAAGGAGTTTGTGGTGTTAAAATTTTTGTTTTTCTTTGTTCCTTAAATGTTGTTTTTGTCCTTGTCAAATCATGGTTTTGCTATCTTTCTCATGAAGATCAGAAAATATATCATAAAGGCTTTTGCTATACAAAAAATATTGCATCACTCTTTCGTTTGATAAATGCGAACATTTCTGTAAATGAACAGCCAGAATGGTTCCACTGGGCACACCGTCGGTGGCCATTTTATACATACTGTACGTCACGTACACATTTTTAAATCATGGTCATTTTACTGATATCGTAAGCGCTTTGGAGATCTAGATCAATGACCTTGACATGTGTAAAAACATCGAAAGAGACACGACTGAAATTGTTTACGATAACAAAAATCTCCATATCATTGAGTTAGAAGACACACGGCCAGTGTTTATTTTATTTTATTTATTAGTAATAAAAGATAACGACCCGGCTGTAAAAATTTGACCCGGTCGGGTTAGGGGAAACCGACAATCATTTTCTCATGGCCTAAGGGGTTTTCTTCAGGTCTCCCATGCTGCAACATATCAATAAAGGGGAGCAAGGGAGCGATGTAGTTTTAATCCACGAAATATGTTTAAGGTATCAATGATGCAGTAAAACGTATTTATGACAATGACAAAATTGGAAGATTGAAGCTAAACAGTATGGCTTTCACTTATATATTGCTTCAATAAATAGTTTTAAAGTTTTTATATATACAGTAATGTGTTGTTGTATTTTGAAAAACATCAAATATAACCAAAGTTTAAACTCTAATATAGCTGGGCCCGTCGTGGTCGTATAGTAGTTGGATTTATAACTAGCTATGAAATCAGTGCCTATCACCACTAACGTTGCGAGTTCGAACTCCGCTCAGACGAGGTGTACTCGATACAGCATTATGTGATAAAGTTTGTCAGTGACTTGCGACAGGTTGGTGGTTTTCTCAGGGTACTCCGGTTTCCTCCACCAATAAAACTGACCGCCATGATATAGCTGAAATATTGTTGAAACCAAACGAAACCAAACTAAAATTGCTTGTTCCATCACAGCTAATCATATGCATTTCACCTTTTTTACTTTCTTTAATTTCATCATCTGTTTTGTTTTCTGTATCAATATTGTCAATGGAGATCACTTCTGAATTAGCAGGAACAGGAAGTGATGGTTCATTTGGTACAGTCACTGTGGGATCAGATGAAGAACCATCTGCTGTGTGGTCTGACTTTTTCCTATTATGAATCTTTTGTGGTCTGGGTGTTCGTGAGGATTTTTTGCCTGATTTTGGCGATTTTTTTAATCGTTCATTATCTTTATCATCTTCACTAACTATCATGCTTCCTTCGACAGATTTTAATTGTGGAACGTAAAATATTTCATTTTTCTCCAAATTAAGATGCCGTAATCTGAAATTAAAAAAAACAACACATGACATAGTTTTGGATCAATTATAACATGCATATATGTGAGCACGACTAAGAAAATGGGCCCAAATGCGACATTTACTTTTTCGCATTCTGACGTCGCAAAGTTGACATTGTATAAAGAGGTTGCATGCTAACTTTTACATACAGAACAAAGAATAAAAATTTAATGTAGCAAATACTAGAATTCATATAGCAAATTATTAAAAAATCGAGAAAGCATCACAGATGCAACAGCCGTGTTGCAAGTCATAATCATTTGGTCTTGTTTTATAAATAAGTAAGAAAATAAAGAATAAATATATGGTTTAAGGGTGGGGATCTCAACCATTAAAAAGTTCACTTCAGGTAGGGGGTGGGGTATGACCCCCAGGGCCTGAGCTATAAGGCATTTAATTTGCCTAGTCACCCTGATCATAAATATATATGGTTTAGGGGTGGGGATCTCAACCACTAAAAAGTTTACTTCATGTAGGGGGTGGGGTATGACCCCCTGGGGCCTGAGCTATAAGGCATTTAATTTGCCTAGTCACCCTGATCATAAATATATATGGTTTAGGGGTGGGGATCTCAACCACTAAAAAGTTTACTTCATGTAGGGGGTGGGGTATGACCCCCCGGGGCCTGAGCTATAAGGCATTTAATTTGCCTAGTCACCCTGATCATAAATATATATGGTTTAGGGGTGGGGATCTCAACCATTAAAAAGTTCACTTCAGATAGGGGGTGGGGTATGACCCCCCGGAGCCTGAGCTATAAGGCATTTAATTTGCCTAGTCACCCTGATCATAAATATATATGGTTTAGGGGTGGGGATCTCAACCATTAAAAAGTTCACTTCAGGTAGGGGGTGGGGTATGACCCTGGGGCCTGTGCTATAATGCATTTAATTTGCCTAGTCACCCTGATCATAAATATATATGGTTTAGGGGTGGGATCTCAACCATTAAAAAGTTCACTTCAGGTAGGGGGTGGGGTATGACCCTGGGGCCTGAGCTATAATGCATTTAATTTGCCTAGTCACCCTGATCATAAATATATATGGTTTAGGGTGGGGATCTCGGTCACATTTTTTAAAACAGATTTCCCAGCGGGGTGGGGCTGAGCCCCGAGGATAAAAATGTTGAATGCACAACTTCACATTGGCATCTCCACCCATACCAAATATTAAGTTTCTATCTTTTGTAGTTTCAGAGAAATGTGTAATTCTCAAAATATGTACTTTGTCTATAAAAAACCATGATTTTACAAGAAAAAAAACAATAGATTAATCTGAATTTCGAACTCGCTCTAAATAATAGTGTAATAATGCTTCCTAACAAAAATTATGTTGATCGGCCAAAAACTAAGAGCGCTATCGCATTAACGAAGATAATTCTCAAAATATGTACTTTTTCTATAAAAAAAACCATGATTTTACAAGAAAAAAACAATAGATTAATCTGAATTTCGAACTCGCTCTAAATAATAGTGTAATAATGCTTCCTAACAAAAATTATGTTGATCGGCCAAAAACTAAGAGCGCTATCGCATTAATGAAGATAATTCTCAAAATATGTACTTTTTCTATAAAAAACCATGATTTTACAAGAAAAAAACAATAGATTAATTTGAATTTCGAACTCGCTCTAAATAATAGTGTAATAATGCTTCCTACCAAATATTACGTTGATCAGCCAAAAACTAAGAACGCTATCGCGTTAACGAAGATAATTCTCAAAATATGTACTTTTTCTATAAAAAACCATGATTTTACAAGAAAAAAACAATAGATTAATCTGAATTTCGAACTCGCTCTAAATAATAGTGTAATAATGCTTTCTACCAAACATTATGTTGATCGGCCAAAAACTAAGAGCGCTATCGTGTTAACGAAGATAGGCTAACATACGCCCGCCCGCCTTTCGCCAAAACATAAGCCGACTGCAACTTCGTTGCAACTCGGCTAATAAATCAGTATGGCATATGAATAACAATAATTTTTTCTCCTTTTAAATATTTTTTTTTCAAATGGACTTGTCCGGTAATAATTCACAACCAATTTATGTATCTTTTGCATCCAATATTTTTTTTAATTTGTGCATAGTTTTGTAAAACCTTACCTTCTTAGTCCTGCTAATGCAGCAAATAAGGCAACATTACATAATCTGTTGTCATCTAACATCAAAATTTCTAAGTTACGAAATCGAGGAATCTTTCTATTACTACAATAGAAAAAGTCATACTTAGATATAAATCACATTAATGTTTAAATCTGCAGTTTTACTTGCTTACAATTTGGACAGATCTAATAAAGTTTGGTATATTATAATTTAGTTTGTATAAAACTATATGTACAGTGTCAACAAATTCCATATTCTGCGAGAGCGACAACATGAAATTTATTGACAGCTCTCGAGTCTAATATGAAATTTAATGACATATCTCTCGAGTCCAATATAAAATTAACGAACACTCGCTCTCGAGTCCATGATACCGTTCTCATGTCCAATATGAAATTTATTGACACTGTAAATATTATACAGGGCTTTCTATTAAAAATATTTGAACAGGTCAAATTTGAATTCTAACAGGCCAAGTACTTTGCCTGCCTCACGCACCCTGGAAGGGGGAGTTGGCCCCCTGAAAATTTTGAAAATTTAGATGCAAAATGGTGCAATCTAGTGCATTCTAGACTGCATACAAATAGCCTTTTAAAAGTGATTTTTTTACTGTGTTTTCCAGCATAAACCTGATAAATTTCTTTGACTTGATCCACAGCTCCACCTCTTCTCAAACTCCTGTCTCTTTTTATTTTGAGTTCTCTTGTGTTCAAATATTTCTATGTGGAACATGTCCACCGACATTTATTTCTCGTTCATCTTGTTTGTCAATCACTATTTTATGGGTATGGATATTTTGTTGGGAAAAAAAGTTTTTCTATTAAATATATGCTTGGGTAAAAAAAAACTATGTGCTAGGACAGATTATTAATATTACAGTTTTGAAAAACCCTATTCTCACACTAACACACAAAACAGCACATTGTACTTATGGACAAGCATGTAATCCAAGTGCTATAGTATGGGGGGGGGGGGGGCTTACTAAATTATCAATGGATTATGCAGCAATCATTTGATTTTTGCCGGTATTTTACATCAGTTTATACAAAATTTGCATTACTTATTTATTAAACATGGGATTTGATATTTATTTTATTTTAGTCTTTCTTTCCATTGATGTGCCCCTTTCCCTCCCAATCGAAAAAACAAATGATTGCTTTCTGTTTTAATAAACTGTAACAAACTGGCCAAGCTGACAATAACATGCATAACAGTCAAACAAGACAACGTGGTTTAAATCTACCTTTTCGGCGCTTGGCCGCAAAAAAGTCATAAAAGGGTGACTGTTCTCTTCATTTACACATTTAATTTTCAACACATGCTTTCATTTCTGATTCCAAGAACTCAGAATAAGCATACGAGAGATACCGAAAATACAGCCAATCAAAATTGTCATTACATCTATTAATCAGTAAAACATAAACAAGGAAGTAAATCGGCCACTGTTTACCTTTGACGGTTATCAAGAATGAAGCAGAAATAGTTATTATTTCTTACTCATTTTTCTTTCTCTTTTTTTTTCTTCTTTTTTTTTTGCCATTTGAACCGACCAGAAAATCGTTTGAAACGGTAAATTTGGCCAGCAGCCGGTTCTTAGGAAAAACACTGTTATATATGGTCACTTACATGCTAATTAATATATACTACCAATATCAAACAAAGACAAAGAACATCTATTGTTTTGTTGACGTTGCCAACTTTTTTATTACACCATTTTTTATTGCATATTCATTATCCAATGAATATGCAATAAACTAGTAGGAAGTAAGATATCATGCTACCTTAAAGTAAAATTATCTTTTGTTCAGTTTTCTTGTTAAAATACAGTCTGTATATGTATAATCCATAACAAATATTTCTTAACATAAGTTTGACAGTGTTATTATTAACTGTATATTTCTATATTGGCACTGTAGACATTGCTAAAGACCAAAATGCAAAACCTTTGGAAAAAAATTATCTTTCATAATCAACTTTCCATAATATCTAAAAATCTTCAAACTATCCTTTAACCTTATATGATATCAGGGAAAATTACAAAGCGCCTATATACAGTGTACAAACCTAGTAGTATCGTGGTACGGCAAGGCCATATCTGGTGGGAGAGATCGGAAATTGTTGCCCGTCAGATGTAAAACTTTGAGATTAGGTAAAGTTCCGATTGACAATACATCTTCCTGGGAAAGATTGTTGTATGATATGTCTACAATCTGGAATACAAATGTCATAACACATTTATAAAGTAGACAGAACAAGACCCTTTCAAAACCCCAAAACACAGAAACTTTATGTACATGTCATGATGATGTGGCAATAATTTGTATATCTGTGTTATATATAATGTCTAAACTTTCACAAATTGACCGGTAAATTGTCTTGTAACATGAATGCATTCTTTTCCTTTGATCTTTTCATGGTTTATATACCAGAATGTAAGCATCAGCTAAGAACTATGAAATAAAACACACAGATATGAAATATTGCACACTTAATGACTTTCAATCTGGGCTTTGTGGCTATGTTATAAATCATGTAAACATCATTTAAATTTAATTAACTTGTAAAAATTAATTTTACCTCTAATGTAGGGTAATCCCCAGGGGATAACCTTATACTTCGTAATCCATTCAAGGGAATTTCTAATTCTCTAATTATGGGAAATCCTCGAAAAGCCTCTGAAAAAAAAGGAATGGTACCATAATATAAAATCAATAATGTTAAAATAATGAGGTTTATTTCTGTATAAAATGTTAGATTTTCCCAGACAGTTGACACATTTAACTATTAGAAAAAAGCATAGATTTAATGCATTAGAATATGAAAATATTTGTACTGGTAAATATTTTGATTTGAAATTGTTTTAATCAACATAAACATACTATGTAATAAAAGCATCTATCATTGTTCTTTGTAAGCAGAAATAGGTGGAAGAGATATTCTTAAAATGTCTGTCGATCTTGCCTCGATTTCAACGATTTTTCAATTGGATTTTGGAATTGTTCCAAAAGTTTTTTGTTTTGTTGTTTTATTTCAAAATGTCAAAAGCTTGCCAGCATATAAATGATGCATAGTTCACAGTTTTATATGCTGGATAACTATCTATAAGATAATAATTCTTATATGATTTACATAATTAGAAATCCTATACTCTGATTGGGTATAAGCGCTTATGGAGGCGGGGTTTTGTCAGTTTATTTTTCGATAGACGATGTTTACCGGACTACTTTTTTCGTAATGTAAATAAAATGGCGGCTTGGATTACCGATAATAAAAAAAGATAAAAGAAACAATGTTTATTGTTAATAATCGACAATTATTGTTAGATATGAAATAAAAAAATAAATGCCAATGAAAACAAAAGCTTGTATTGTTGACATAAAAAAAAATTCCGGAAAAAAAACTTAAGACAACCATCTATCGACTTTGACTTTTGTAATATATCGTCATCCTGTGACGTTGTTTATAAGGGACGCTGATTGACACAAGCTGGTTATTTATTTATTTTACGATTTTGTGGGCATTTTACTTGTTTGAGTAGCTAAATGCAAAATGCCATCAAATTGGAATATATCAGTAACTTAATTACATCACCGTCTAGTTTAAAGTAGGAAAACAAGGTTAGTTCATGTTGTTATTCATGGCCGGCCGACACACATCAATGCCGAATGGAATGTATGTGTGTATATTGGGGATCCTCGAAGGTAAATTTTCAAAACAAATGAAATAAAAACTTAGTTACAGAATTATAAGGATTAAAAATAAAAGTCCGAAGGACTTTTATGTAAGTTTGTGAGTGAATTGGTCCAGGTTATACATAAATAAACTCCGGAAAAAATGTGTTTAATCCTATAATAAATTAATGGATTAGTACTATGCGTTGAGAATTTTACATGATACACTAGTGAGGAAAATTGGGTTGAAAAGTTAATATTTCATATGATAGCTTTGTAAGCGGGATAAACACTAAAGGGTATATGTTTTAAAATACATTGAAATGGTTGTGAAACCAATTGGCAGTATTATTAATCTTTTAGCAATTTTTAAATAACATCAACATTTTGGTTTCAATGCTCTTTAAAGTACACAAATATCTACCATCATTCTATATCTTATATAGAGTCAAACCTAAATAGACAGACCCTTGCTTGGAATCAGCTTTTGCAATCAGAATAGACAGGTGTTTGGCTTATACAGGTTAAATTAACTAAGATTTCCTACATTGGGATTCTATTCAAAATTTGGTTAATACAAGATCATGTTTTATTCAGGATTCAATTTCGACGGGTTTCACTGCACAAAAATTGTAGAATATGGTTCAAAACAATTTTTTTTTTTGTAAACTTACCAAAGGGGAGATAATTCTCAGATGCATTAACATAAGCCACATTATCAAAAAGAGCAAAATCTTCCTCCTTATATTCTGACAATTCTTTTCCAGAAATGTTAACAGAACATAGATCTGATGGATCCTCTATACAACAATGTCTCATCTAAAATGTAAAGCATCTTAATATTAACATAGTATACAACAGTGTCTTATCTAAAAAGTAAAGAATTTTATTATTAACAAAGTATCTTTAACATACTTAAAAGCAGATTTTGTTTTCTAGAAGGTAAATAATATTTAGACAATTGAAATTACAAGCCTGTGTGATATCAAAGATTTTAATTTTTTTATTTCAAATCTTAAGTCAATCTAACAGTTTGTATGTAAAAACATCAAACAAACTGCAAGAAAAAGAAAGAGAGTTACAAAAAAATACTCATGATGTTGTGATTTATGTTGACATGGTTACAATTTACTAGTAAAAGCCAAATCAATCTGATTTTTTTTTAAATTGGATCTCTGACTTACTTCCCTTTACTGATATATCACAGTACGAGAGATCTGAGGAAACTCCATTACAGGTCACATGATCTTATGTCATGAATATATAATGATGTGATAAATACGGTTATGACCTTTTTCAACCAATCGTATTTCAAGTACCATGCTAAACAGTTTATATTGATTGAATATATATCTATACCAAAAAGAAGCCATCTAATGCTGGTGCTTCTGGCTGTTCTTCATCTTCATCTAAATTCTGAATGTCAGCTGGATTGAATGCTATTCCTTCACGGTCTGCCCTTTTCCTTTCTTCTTTTATTTGAGCATATGTCTTGGGTTTGGTACATAACACAGCCTTAAATCTTCTCCTTTGTTCAGCCCTTTGTTCAAATAACCATGCTCCACTAGCTTAAAAAATAGTATTGAAAATATAATAGTAGTCAAAAAAAAAAAAAAAAAGACTTGTTTTTTAAAACTATTTTCGAAATAATATACATTTTGTAAAATGTCTACTGGTATAATATTATAGAAAAATTGTTGCAACTGTATTTCTTTGTTGCTTAATTTTGACAAATTACTGAGATGTCTGCTGAACAAACAGTGGAGGTTTTTGGAGGATGTGATCATGGTGTTTAATGCCACTTTCAACAATATTTCAGCTATATTGTGGCAGTCAGTTTTATTGGTGGAGGAAACCAGAGTACCTTGAGAAAACCACTGACTTCCGCAAGTAACTTTATCACATAATGTTGTATCGAGTACACCTGGCCATGAGCGTGATTTGAACTCACAGCTTAGTGGTGATAGGCACTGATTGCACAGGTAGTTTAAATTCAACTACCATACAATCACGACCACGACAGCCCCTGGGTTTTTGGAGTGTCTTGTTACTTTCAGCAATTTTTTAGCTAGATCGTGACTATAAGACTTCTTTGGGGTGGAATGCCCTGACAGCTATGACAAGCTAATCGCTGAAACCCAATGTCAAGAAAATCGGTCAGAATGGAGACGTTTTAATAACATAAACAATGCAAGCAAAATATTGGTACTTACCAGCTCAAAGGGAAAATATCTCAGATTCGACCTTTTGAAAATGATGTATCACAAGACAAGGGAGCTCTATTTATTATTGTACAGCTTGTAATTAAATATATGTATGTATACTATCGTTGATTCCTACAAAACTTTTGTATACAGAACCAATGTCTAGCAGAAAATCCTGTATTTATGTTTTTAAGGCCTCCACGATGTTACTGAAATTTTTTGGAAAGTGGCATTAAACACCATATATGATAAACCCCTATCCCTATATTAAAAAATAATAATAAAGGAAGAGAAGAATTCTCTCGATGTTTGCAACTAGTCTTTTTGATTGTAGACAGTTCCCACTTTTAAAATCTAAAATTAAGAATTATTGTGATTTAATTTTTTTTGTCATATGGTAATTACCCGGTATGTGATGATGGATATGTTGATACAAACGATACATGTTGCTGCTTTGAATTAAATAAGGTAAATGTATGTTATAGACTCTGCTATTAGTCACGCCAAAAGGGAGTTAACAACAATATCATTTGTAGTGTATTTGTAGTGATTTAAGCTTGTAGATTAAATCAGATTTATTTCAATAAAAATTTATAAGTATGTGTTAAGGTTATGGTGTTTAATGCCACTTTCAACAATATTTCATGTATATCGTGGCGGTCAGTTTTATTGGTGGAGGAAACCAGAGTACCCACAGAAAATCACCAACCTGTCGCAAGTCACTGAAATTTTTTATCACATAATGTTGTATCGAGTACACCTCACCTGAACGTGATTCGAACTCACATCGCTAGAGTGGTGATAGACACTGATTGCATAGGTAGTGGTAAATCCAACTACCATAGAACAGAACAGAACAGAATTTTTATTGGTTTGAAATCCATATACAAAGGATTGCTACCAAAACAACACATTAAATACAAAACAAAGTAACTATTAAATCCAATCAAACTACATATACATGTTTGAAACGCATGCCTCCCTGATGACATTTGGTATGAGGAGGTGGTACATTTCAAATATGATCTAAATAGCAATCAAAATACAACATATAAGTGATCTATATTTTCATGAAACTATCACATAGTGCAATGAATTGTCATCATTTTTTAAACAATACACAAAAATATCCTTTACAGAAATCATAAAAATTATTTATCAATCAACTCATTTCTCCTATTATACATTTCATTTACTCCCCTCACAATAACTTCTACAATATCATATTCTTCACATTGAAATAAATAAAGGAACTTTTTCTCATCAGTCAAAACATGAAAAGATGGAAAAATACTAAGAATATAGGCAAACATTTTATTCCTGATATTGTTGAGGCTGGAGCATAAAATAATAAAATGATATTCATCCTCAACTCCATTTTTACACAAGGGACAAATCCTGTTATTAATATCAGTTTTATTATGTCTTCCCAATTCAATCATAAGTTTACTATTACTAATTTTTATTTGCGTAAATTGTTTTTATTAAAGTTTTGTCAATGTCTAAAAATAAATAGGTGTCAGTTTCATATTTTTCTTTCAAATTCCTATATGTTCTAAGTTTATTTCAGTTAGCAGTCAAACTGTCATCAAAAATTCTAGTTTTCCAGAACATATTAAAATTTTCAGTCAATTTTTTATCATGACCACGACAGCCCCCTCAATATGTGTAATAAGGTCTGTCATACAGTCACACAAAATGCGTTAACAGTGAATTGTTCTCTAATTTTCAAACAGAAGCATGAATGCAGTGACCTTCTTGGGTAGGTATTTTTACCACCAATCACCACCTGACACCACCGAATACCATTTGACACCACCGAACACCACCGATTCCCGAAAATATGAAGTAGAATGTCATCATTTTTAAGAAATATTGTAAAAAATGATATTTTGAATAAAAACAAGTGGAGAATAATTCAGTTTTTTTAGGAGGATTTGATGGCCGTATCTGAAATATCATATTAAAACCATATTTTTTCAAAAACTTATTGCGAAGTCATTTCAAAATTGATTTCCATAAAATGTTCACCATTAAAGACAGCATATTATATACTTAAACTTTCACTGTTTATTTGGAAATAATTTTCAGAGTTATTGAACTTAAATATATTAAATGTAATATTTTGTGTTTAATGGTGATATATATGATAAAGTTTATCAGTGACTTGACTTTCGGTCACAAGTGAAATCATAGACATAATACTAATAGTAATAGAGCAACATAATTTGGGTTCAAGATTTTTTTTCGTTTGGTAACAAGTTATAATGGAATAGACCTACAGTATGTGGTCAAAAGTATTGGCGCATGTAAAAAAAATCCCTATAGAAATAGAAATAGAAATAAGTTTATTAACCAAATCAGGGCCCCAGGAGGGCATATACAAATAACAATTATGATTGATACACAACAACAATACAAATAACAATTATGATTGATACACAACAACAATACAAATAACAATTATGATTGATACACAACAACAATACAAATAACAATTATGATTGATACACAACAATATATCAACCTAAATATTCGCGGTGAAATATCAATAATTGTGGTGCAGGCACACTCGGGCAGGAAAAGAGATATATGCACATAAACGTACATACACTTACTTACATATATATGAGGGGGTGGGGGGGGGGGGGGGGGGGGGGTGGGGATGAGAGAGAACATATACATATATATCAGGTGATTCATCACTGACACTGATCTGCAAGAGACACCTTGAGTCGATGCTAAAAGGAATAAAGTCCTACTTGTGTCTAGTGCAGACCGGCCATGTAATCAACCAAAACCATATTTTTTCAAATAATTATTGTGAAGCCATTTCAGGATATATTTAACAAATTTTACACCAAAACATTTTTTTGTTGTTTAAATTATGTACAAATAAAACCCACTCATAACAACATAATGAGTAAATAAACAATCAAAATATGGACAATTCCGAATGTTTTGGTGTAAAATTTGTTAAAATCTATTCAGTAATGACTTCACAATAATTTTTGGAAAAAATATGGTTTTGGTTGATTATATAGGGATATTTTTACATGCGCCAATATTTTTGGCCACATACTGTATCTATACTTTATAGCGACATTTGTCAAACAAAATAGTATTATCGTTTATACCATCTTCAGTGTGTCTGATAAGACCTCTAACGGGAAAGCAATTAGCTGGAAATGTATCTGTCGACCCATCGTCGAATTTCACACAAGACGCATTCGCCATTTTGAAACATTTCTTTGGCACCTCGGCAACGATCTCTTTGGTACAGTACAAGATAAATCGACCCCGAGACAAGTCGGACCATCTACATATAATAAGGCGGACCATCTACATATAATACAAATTGAACCGTCTAAAAATGAAAGGAACTTCATAATAAAATGCTCGATATATTAAATAATACAAATAAATGCGAGTGTAAATGAAATTTCAATATAGAAAGTAGACGATATGTAAAGAAACAATTTAAAAAAAAATATGCATATGCTAACAAATAGATCTAATCATATCATTTGTTAACTTTAATTCACATGGGAATGACAAATTAGTTTTATTGTTATTATTTGAATATATGTTTATCTTGATTGAGCTTGTTAATTTTATCTTGATTGTCTATAACTAAGTTTTCTTCATGGACGGTCCGAGTTGTCTTTGGGCCGAGTTGCCCCATGTTCGTTAATTTTTTTTATTGTTTTTTTTTCTCACAAATTTGAAATACTTTTCTCATATCATACACTCGTTACAGATTAAATATTATCAGAAAAAATAATAAAATTAAGTAATATATATTTTATGTGCTTTAATCATCTGAAACATTTTGTAATCTGTTATGAGCCTTGCGCTTCATTCATATTACGACAGTGAACCAGTCTACAAAACATTTCGCAGATACAGATTGATCTACGTCGGACTTGCGTTTTCTGAAGAAAACGTAAACATCTTGTTAGGTGAGTGCCACTAGGTGCCATACTATTCTGTATATTGCAATGTTAATTTATAATACATATAGATATCCACATAGCAGGTGCGACCCGAGAAACGAACTATAGATATGGTAGTCATAGCGTTACTGTGTTAGCGGTAGACAAAAAATGTGAATACTGACAATAGGCTATAGCCAAAGACAAAGTGGCTAATGATAATCCATACCTGCCAACCTCTGAAACCTTCAATGAGGGAGGTCTCCCCCTCAGCTATGACAGCTGAGCGGGAGATTTTGCACGAACGACATTTTCGGGCTAAATATATGACCTGTACACTATATACTCCCTTCCTTACAGCGGGTTCTATGATACCGCGGTATTTATTTTGTCTGTTCCTATGCACTGCAGTGCCACCCGCCGGTTTTTCTATTTATATATTCATAAACACAACAGTCACATTTATCGGAACGTCTGGTCATTCTGTCCAAATGTCTTGAATTTTTGTAAGTACACGTATTTTTATCTTTTCCTTAGAAATAGCGGACATTTTTATTTTACCCTGATACCATGCTTTGTAAAATGTCCAATAATTAAACCATAGTTGTCATAATTCGTCTGCTATATTTTTAGAAATGTCGTCCGTTTGTTTACGTTTCATTTCAACCCAATTTGGGATTTTTGGTGCTATTTTTAGTTACTTTCTAGACCGACAAAGTTAATGGAAAAAATAAGCTATGAAAACATATTAACCAACATAGCGTTACATCAAATTGACTCAACTTCGTTACATTTGTTATTTCAAAGAAACTTTACTTTATTAAATGTGATAAATTATCAAGATTTTCTTAATGGTATAAGTTTGCCAGATATTCACCTTGATTTAGTATTTATAAACGATGTCTTGATTTGTCAAACATTGTGTCCCATAACATTTTGCAATTATCGCGATATCATAGGAAACCATTTCAGGGAGGTACATCAGCGTTTTCATAGGGAAAAGTGGCGACGTATTTTTAAACAAATTCAAAGAATAAAATGAATTGTGGGGGAAAATAGGTTTCTATACCGGGGAATAAAATATAACATTTTTGGATTAATTCCGAAAACTAGTTACGTTACACAGACGTTAAACATTAAGTACCGCGGTACCATGTATCTGTATTACTATTTGGCAGGAGAACACATGCCAGGGCTAACTTAGATAAATTGGGATATCTAGGTTGTTTTGAAAATAACTCCTTTATATCACACATTTCTCCCCAAAAAGTTCCAACATCCAAAAAGTTGACTGAATATAATGTGCAAAATGAAGATTCATTGCCGAGTGAACTTGGTCGTAAAAATTGAAAATCCTTCATCCAATCTGCTTGAAATTTGTAGTTATATTTCTTCTTTTTTACACTGCCGCTTGGTCCAGACAAAGACCTCTTTCTTGTTGCAGTTGACATGGCAGAAATGATTTTCGATTACTTATAAATCGAACATGAAAACTACTCGCCAAAGTTTTCAAATGATCACCCATTGTTTGTTTACTTCTATTGACAGTAATGAAAAATCCTGAGAAATACGAATGTGGGTTAAGATATCCGAATGCGGGAGATTTCCGGAATTTCGTCGTTTGTGCGGGAGACGGGAGGGTCGGCAGGTATGGGCTAACTACTATTTTTTTTCCTAGCCGCATTTGGATGTGATTAGCCACACATCTGAAATCGACACAAATGAACAAACGCTCATTTGAAATTATGTAACACTTTATTCAACTTAGAACCAACAAATATCAACAAATGAACAAATGAATAATTTACTTACAATACATTAAAATCCACCTGTTATGTAAATCTATTGTCAAAACTCTCCATTATTTTTAAGGAATGGAGAGTTATTGTTCTCTTTGTACTTTAGATACTATACACAGACTTTTCTTTGTTTCAAGATTAATAATTAATCAAATTAATAAAGTACAATGGGTGGATTTTAAGTTGGAGAATGTCCTCGTATCTCTCCATTCCAGGAAAACAGTGGATTTGCCACTCCAACTCTGGGTCGACACATTTCCACGTTTCGTGGCTATCAGATTTTATTTTCTATCCGAAACCCTTATATAAGCCAATTATTTTTCTATTCATTCATAACCATCTTACCCTCAGAAAGTGGTGTACACTCAAGTACAGCACGATTTTCATATAGACGAAATGTCAGTTTATTTTTCAACCATTTGTCATGTGACTTCGAGAAAACTACGATTACCACAATGTATCATGGGAGATGATTTGCATATGTGATCTTACCTTGTCCAAAATGATAGGGGGGAACATAACACATGCTCTTTCCGAAGCACTGCCATTGAATCTTTTCTTTCCAACACATTTTGTATTATTTCCTTCTGCTCTGATTTGAGCTGTAGATGGAACTGTTTGTCCTGCAGAATATGCTTTATATCATGTATGTTGTTGTTTACGTATGCAAATGATTTGGCATGCTGCATTAAGTAGCTCCCATCATGCAATGCGTTGCTGTCATCATTCAGTTAGTATCGTGAGATCACGTTTAATGGCTGAAAAATAAACTGACATGGCGAAATGATAGGGTCTATGTGAAAATCGTGTTGTACTCGAGTGTAACACCACTTTCTGAGGGTAAGATGGTTATGAATGAATAGAAAAATGATTGGTGAAGCGATTTATATAAGGGTTTCGGAAAGAAAATAAAATCTGATAGTCACGAAACGTGGAAATGTGTCGACCCAGAGTTGGAGTGGCAAATCCGCTGTTTTTCCTTATGGAGAGCGTTCCGATGTTCCACAGCTCCAGCAATTCGAACAAAAAGCCATCGGACGGCAGAGGAATCTCGGACTATCGATGACACAGCATCAACGTGATGGATTTTTTCCCTTGCTGATTAACGATAGAAGTAGAAGTACAGTAATTTTATTAATGTCACAAAACATAATAGTAAAATTATAAATAAAAAAAATATGCACTTAATTGTAAAGTATTTATTTACTCTGCATTTCAAAAGTTTCTCATCAGATTCACATGATTTTGAAGTAGAACAGTCACTAGCCGGGCCATTTCTGTCATAAGTTTTTTTTTAACTTTGGTATCAGCTTTACTTTTCTTAACTATGGGATTTGTTAAAAATGACAAAAGTTTCCCTTGCCGTTTTCTAGGATAAGAATCTGTCTCTGATTCATTCGAGACCATAACAATGACTAAAAAAAAAATGTGTTCGGTTTTGAATATTACTTTTATTTACATCTTGTCAGCTGAACGTTTTTTCAAATACACGTTACTGGTTTGAAATTTAACTAAGAATTTTTCGAGTACCATAAATATTTTATTCGCCAAAGTGGCGATCACAACTGAATTTTTATTAGCCAGATCTGAAATTTAATCGCCCATGGCGAGTGTGGCGACCTTTAGCGCTAACACATCGTTATAAGACTTCCATTTAGACCATACAATGTCAATGTACACTACATATCGTCATATGCATCAAAACATCACCTATTTTCAACGATCACATCAACACATTTTTTCGATGATTTGCCTCACACGATAGAATCTCACGTTATTTTGATTGGTTCATATAGGTCAGAGATTATGGATGATTCTGACATAATGTCCAGCGATTTCTAGAAACAAACTGAGTTTGAAATGTCATTTAGTAAGGACTGCAATATATTATTTCATGTTTCAAACAGTTTGTGTTTATTGTTTTGTATGTCTGACTATAATTTATTAATAAAAATCTTGTTTCAAGCCCCAAGAAAAATATTTTTATGAAAATATAAAATCTGACCCCATGTTGCATTCCGATGCTTATTTTGTCATGGACGAATTGTGTCAGACCAAGTGCAGCTAAGATTTTATATATAGAGATATTTTCTAGTTCAAATCTGCAAAAATAATGATATTTTCTTACCGTATTAGCCTAGGTAGTTATACATGTAAATGCATTTTAACCAATATTATCTTTGACTATTTGTGTGCTATTGTTTTGTTCTTAAAAACTTTCCTTCTAGCAAGGGCACTGATACAACACCTCCCAGGTCTCAAGAGAACACTAACTGGTAGATTAGATGATGCAGTCTGTGCTGAATCATTTGAGACTGAACTCTTATGTTTTTCTAGAGAAGTTCTGAAAAACTCCATCTCTGGGTAGTGTTGTAATAAATGGTCATTTATTAGAAAAAAAATGTGTGAATATCATCTTTTCAAAGACCAGTTCTTCTAATCTCGTTGAGATTTGACTTCCGAAGAAATTTTCTGCTCTGTATCTCCAGTCAAATCGTGTCACAGGAATTAACAAAGATATTCTGGAAATTCCCGGTGCATTCCGATGCATATTTTGCCATGAACAGATTGTGTCAGATCAAGCACAGGTAAGATTTCATATGAAGACATATTTTCTAGTTCTGCAAAAATAATGATAATCTCATTACGTTTGTAACGGGTGATACAGAGCAGAAAATTCTGCACAAGTCAAATCTCAATGAGATTAGAAGAACTGGTCCTTGAAAAGCATAATAATATAATTGTTAATAAGGGATAAAAGAAAGTAAGTCTGTCTCTTAAGTCCATTTACTCCCTGTCTTGCAGTTGAGCAAAAGTGTAGTTCTTATTTTTGCATTTATCACAATGTCAATTTATTCTCGTCATGAATTTTACAGGATTCATAAAAGCACCATACGTGGCCTAATGGTTCGTAGCAGATCATCTAGTCCTGATGATGACAGATATGTAAAAAAATCAAATAGAAGAAGTAATTCACGGGAAAGAGAAAGAAGTTATAAATATTCACACAGAGATGACGCACAATGTCATAATAATAGATGGTCAAGATCTCGCTCACCGTTGAAAGAAACTACACAGTCTCAAAGTAGGTCACCAAAACATCATTTGACAAAGCCAGGATCACATGATTATCACAGAGAAAATGGACATTCTTCTCACCATGGGCATCATCATCAGCAGCAAGGACATACAAATAACAAATTGAAAGTTCCTGATTTCTTTGACAGGTATGTAATCATATTCTTTATCATGTCATACATTCTCTATGAGTCAGACTATAAATATATTTACTTGCATCGCCAGTAGCAAGTGCATGTCTAAAAACGGCTTTCATCTGTACCGAAATGTAACAGTTGAAATGTGGTATACATGTGTTGTGCATTCATGCAGGTCCAGACACTGCTTTAGTCTTATTAATTTGGCAACTTGATTAACTAGGATACCATGTAAGTTAATTGAGTAATGCTCTAAATTGTAAATTGCTACATATACTGAATTTATCAAATTATGCGGGAATACAATTGAAGGTTGTCCGAGTTTTAACCAACATCGTTAGTGTTAGGCTTATGGCAATTAATGGCCCACTCGGAGTCAGACCCCTGATAGTGAATATGAAGTACATTGTACAGTGATGAATTGCAAAAATGTCTGAAATGTGATATTACTGGTATAAGTTTTTGAATGTTTTTTTATTAGATAAATCTCAATATGATAAATAGTGTAACAAATCATTTTTTTTATATTAAAACCCCTTTCAGTACATACTATATCAACAAAGTTGGGACTCGATATTTAATAAAAAGTTTTTTTTATTGTAAATATTTACATTGTTCTAAGTCTTCAGTCAGTTTCTGGTCAATTATCTCCTCCAATAGACGTTTTCAGAAATCGGTGATTACCTAGTTATCGTTTGTGGTCGCTAGGTGGCGTTACTATCGTCCGCCATTAATAAAGTGCAACAATCGGTTGTTTACACTAGTTACGATTAATCAGTATTCATAATTGGATTAGATAAACACGCTTCAGTTGATATTGTATGGCTTATTCCCGTGATTTTGACCAAATATTTCGAAATATGGATTATTGAATCGAACTTAAACGGTTATTGTTTAAATTGTTCAGAATCACAAAGTTCAGCACCAGGTCGGACAAATCTATACGGTCATCAATATTATAAAAATTAAAGAATTAGCCATTTTGCCAGATGTGGGCTAACAAATCGATCTGTAGCTATTCAGATTTTAACCTTGCTTATGTGGCAGAATTTCAATACAAAGCAGGGTACGCAAAAAAAACCGGTCGGTATGGAAACCCTCGACACACATTTTTTACTAACGGTATATATTTTGTACAAAAGAACTAAGTTCCATTCGAATATTGACATTTATTGTCTTCACTTCACAAAGTCGCATATTTTTATGATGTAGGGAGCACTTATGCAATTGACCAAAAAATCAATCATTTGCACAATGATAGAGTAGCAAATATGTGGAGGAATAATGTTCCTTACGTATGCGGTAGAGGATAACATAGAAAAAAACTGAGTTAAATGTTGTTTTAAATGAAAGTTTAAATACTATAAACAAAGGAAACGGGAACAAAGTGAGCCGCATAAAATAATTAACAATTTACAAAGAGATAAATCTTGATTCTGTAAGAAGTAAAAATGAACGACATGATGTCCTGCAACAAAATTCGTCGATTTTTTTTTCTTTTATTTTTTTGTCATTATAATTCAGTTATATATATTTTTATCATTTTTAACCCTTTGTGGGAAGGGGGTAGAGTTTAACTGTCATATTGCAAATCAAATACATTTAAGAATCAACCCAATACATAAATTAAATTTTTGTGTTTTAGTGATGTATTTGCTATAACTTGTTATGCAATACACAGGTAAACTATTAGTTATAATGATAGTTATCTTTCTACAATATGAATTTAACACCTTTGTTGCAAAATGACACGACTGTCTATTCCCCTAAGTGCCAAACCCGGGAAGCATCGCATCGCTGTTGACACGGTCGACCTTCAGCAGACTACAAGTCTAGAAAGCGCTACCACTTCCTTAACACGTCAATACTATATTTTAATTAATCTTCAAAAACATATAAAATTAAAGAATAAATCAATATAAAACTATGAAATCCTAGCAAAGAAATTGAAAAAAGAAGACAAATGGGGTGAAAAATGTCCGTCCGGTTCACGTATCTGAAACCTGGGAGCAAATAGTTATATTAGGTTCCTCATGAAACTTTTTTTTCAGATAAAGAAATTCAGATATTCAGATGTTTTAATTTGATAAAACTTAAATTCCTTTTCATCTTCACTACAGATCCCTGTAAAGAAATTGGCCGACAAAAAGTTTTAATTTGTTTTACAATTTAACAAGCAAAAAATAAATAAAATAAAACAGAATTGAAAAATGCACCTTAAGATGTCACATTCAAAGTTAAGTTCTTTCTTATAAGTTAGGCGCACTTTTTATCATTATTACTTCACTTTAAATCGTATAGTAATAATTTCAAAAAGTGTATATTATAATTTATATATTTACTTTTTAATTTCATACAAAATATTAATTTGATTACCACTTTTTTCTTATGCTTGAAAAGCAACAAAAAAAAACAAAAAAGGAAAAAAAGTGCATGCAGTTTTCAATCAAGTAGGATTTATACTGATTTTGTATGGGGAATATAACGGTAATTAAAAAAAAACTACATACCAGGTAATTTATTTGTTGTCATTATATCATTGTCATTATAACTCCTTTTAAAAATCACTTCACAGCAGGTGTTATCATTGAATTTCAAGCCGAAATAACAGTATATTGTGACACCTGTACTAGAGAAACCATACATTAGCATATCGATAAACCCAGAGAACATAAGATTTTGTCACTTTACTAATGGCGGACACACTCGGAAGTCGATAATGGCAGCGCCCATGTTTTTAAGAATAAAAAGGTCTATTTGGACTTAGCTATTGGACAAGGGAGATAATTAAAAAAAAAACTCATCAAGGCCCTAATCATTATATGTGTTATCTCCCTTTGTTTACTATTGTTTCTCATTTTTTTTTCAACCATTGTGTCATTCTTGTATGTTTAATTGTAAACATGGTAAATTTAAAAAACAAACAATGCAATAATTCAAAGTACAAAGAGGACAAGTTGATATTGAAATGTATGAAACAAATGGATTATTTACAAGCAAAACTTGAAGAAAACAAAAACAGTATCTATTAGGATATTTATATTTTAGCTGGCATTTCATTTTAGGAGAAGATATGAAAGAGAAAAGATAGGAGATGGAGGAGCACCTGAATGTTGGGGAAACTCTCCTGAACATGCCTTACACTCTGAGTAAGTACAAGATAAAGCTGTTTAATTTAGACATATATTATTGATAAATATACATAGATATCACAATATATGATTAGAACAAAGAATTCAGAAGTATATGTAACGCTTATACTAATCTGTTTCCTAAATGTACTGTTGATATCATAAGAAGTTGGAATATATATAAAATATGTAAACATACAGTCGACAAAAAAACCTTTTTCACCTTGGATAGCAAGAATGATTTATTAACTTGAGACAAACTTTGACAGTCTCTTGAACATATCCAGAGTAATACTGTATTTTCTTTGATAACATAAAACAGTTTTTTTTATAATTATAATATAGATATAAATTCTATTACAGATCAGAATCATCAGATGAAGAAGGCTCATCAGGGTCAGCATCTGAGTCATCATCAGGTTTGTATTTCATTTTATTATTAATTGAACCACATCGGTGGTGTAATGGTCAGCGTGCTCGACTCAAGTGTGGATTCTAGCCCCGGTCGCATCAAACCAAAGACTATGAAATTGGTATTTGTTGCTTCTCCGCTAAGCACGCAAGCATTAAGGAGAAAGAGCAAAGACGGGTAGGCTCAGAATTAGGATAATATGTCCGAGTTGGGCAACATGTCTATCCACGGACTGTTGTTTTCAGTGAGATAGCACTAAAAATTCAACTAAGCATGTTGATCTTATAAAAAGCAGACCTCATTATCACCTCATTTACAGGTTGATTTTGAGTACCGTATGATACATGATTATTTCTGTATACAATTGATAATGATAATCATGTATGCATTATGATAAAGAAATTTGTCAAAATCCAAGTATTTTAACAGTATTCCACCTCATTGTTGTAATGGTCAGCCTTTTGTGCTCTCCTTGGGTGCATTATACTTAGTCAGGTCAAACCAAGAACAATAAAATTGCTATTTGCTACTTCTCTGATAATCACGCAGCACTAAGGAGTAAGAGAAAATACTGATTTGGCCGAGAGTCAGGATAATACCTGTATATCTGAGTGGAGCGACATGTCTTAGTGTGGACTATTTTTTCATTGAGCTAGCACTATAAAAATCCAACTCAGCATAGATCTACATGTGTATCACCAAACAGTCCTCATCTTGTCAAAAAAAAGTATTTTGTTCTCACCATGATATAGCATAGAAATTGTTAACTTGACGTTAAACATCAATCACACACTCAAGATTTACTGCCTTGCTGGTTTAGCATATTTTGAAGTGTATTATGTATAGCTTATTATTGTGTCAGTTCTATTTTTAGGTTGGCACTGTCATCTGATAGGTCTTTACTAATGTCACATGGTACTATTTTTTACTGATCCTCTCTCTATTTTGGATATCCATAAGATTTTGGATTCAAACTGTAGTGTATACAAAACTAGAGGATCAGTGGGCTGAGCCTGTGTCGCTCACCTTTCATTCTGCTTTGAGGAAACTTAATACAGAACCTCCCATAGGTGCTTCCCACCAAGTTTTGGTCATTTGGCTAAACAGTTACAAAGAAGAAGATGTTTAGAAATCGACCAATCAGAAACAAGAATGGCCTGTGGTGGCCATGTTTATTGATGGATCGGAACTAAATGAGCAATCTTTATAGATGACATTCCAAGGATGCTTCCTACCAAGTCTTGATTCATTTGGCAAAGCGCTTTCAGAGAAGTTTTTTTTAGAAATCAACCAATCAGAAACAATATTTTGTTTGTGGCGGCCATGTTTGTAGACGGATCGGAACTAAATGAGCAGTCTTTATAGAGGACCTTCCAAGGATGCTTCCTACCAAGTTTCGATTCATTTGGCCAAGCGGTTTCAGAGGAGAAGATATTTTAGAAATCAACCAATCAGAAACAAGAATTGCCTGTGGTGGCCATGTTTGTTAACGGATCGGGACGAAATGAGCAATCTTTATAGAGGACATGCCATAGATGCTTCCTACCAAGTTTCAGTTCATTTGGCCAAGCGGTTTCAGAAAAGAAGATTTTTAAAAATCAACCAATCAGAAACAAGAATTGCCTATGGTGGCCATGTTTGTTAATGGATCGGGACAAAATGAGCAATCTTTAGAGAGGACCTTCCATAGGTGCTTCCTACCAAGTTTCACTTCATTTGGCTGAGGGGTTTCAGAGGAGAAGATTAAAATGTGAAAAGTTAACGGATGCCAAGTGATGATGGCAAAAGCTCACATTGCCTTCGGCAAGGTGAACTAATAAAGTATATACCTATGATGATCTGGAAGGGTCCAATCTGACAATGTTACATAGTCAATAATTATCTAGTGTGTGCTACTGCTGAATAATTCCTTTTATGTCACAGCATAATTGATTAGTTTTTTTTTTGCTGATATAGAGATTGTTGATTAATGAGGACACACAACTCGACAGATAGGGAGTACACAACATTACTGACCAATGAAAATAAACAGTAATTTCTGACGGCTTATAAAACAAAAGACTGTTTATTTGCATTGGTAGTTATGTTGTGAAGCCACGCCTATTTCATTGTGCGACCTTATTGATCAACATTTCTGTTTTCACATCCAACACTTCAAACATGCAAATCAATTATGTTGCTACGTGAAAAGTGTAACATCAGTAACACAGACTAGATAATCATTGACTACAAGATTGAAGCTGTTCGGATGATCATGGGTATAGATTCACCTACCATTTAATTGTGCCATAGAAGCCCATTGCTTTAATGGAATATTACATATGATGGTTGATTTTAAATGTTTGTCATTTTCAGAAGATAATAGGAAGAAACACAAAAAGTCAAAGAAAAAGAAAAGTAAAAGTAGGAAACACAAGAAAAGGTAAGAAAAGTAGAGGTAGAAAACAAAAAGGAAAAGTAATTCTATAAACTCTTGAAAAGTAGAATCTGAAAACATAAAGAATAAAAACAATGAACAAAGTAAGTCTGAACTACAGAAAAGTCAAAAATGAAAGTAGACGTAGGAATAAACAAATAAAACTAATAAGATGAAGGTTGGTATTTATTTGGTGTATTGTAGCCCTACCCGTTTCCAAACAACATGCCTTAAAGTGCAAAAATTTGATTGGATATAAAAAAAAATTAAAAAAATAATTTCGAAAAGGGGCCTAAGAGGACCCAATCTCTGAAAATTATGTATATTCGGAAGGTATTTAGAAATTTTATTTTTAATCCAATTTTGATGTGGTTTTTATTTGAATTGATTGTGCTGAGAGCTTCCGCTAGTATGTTGACAGATTTCCTCTATATCATTTAATCTGTTTTCATAGATGTTATTGTTTTCTCTTTTTTTAGTAGCAAAAAGTCAAAGAAATCTAAGAAAAAGAGTAAAAAGAAAAAAAGAGAAAGAAAATATTCAACAGAAAGTTCAGATTCAGGAGAGGAGGAGGATAGGGAGCTTATGTGGGTGGAGAAAAGTAGGTTAAAATAGAAAGTTCAGATTCAGCTAATAGTGGAGAGGAGGAGGATAGGGAGCTTATGTGGGTGGAGAAAAGTAGGTTAAAATAGAAAGTTCAGATTCAGGAGAGGAGGAGGATAGTGAGCTTATGTGGGTGGAGAAAAGTAGGTTAAAATAGAAAGTTCAGATTCAGCTAATAGTGGAGAGGAGGAGGATAGGGAGCTTATGTGGGTGGAGAAAAGTAGGTTAAAATAGAAAGTTCAGATTCAGCTAATAGTGGAGAGGAGGAGGATAGTGAGCTTATGTGGGTGGAGAAAAGTAGGTTAAAATAGAAAGTTCAGATTCAGGAGAGGAGGAGGATAGGGAGCTTATGTGGGTGGAGAAAAGTAGGTTAAAATAGAAAGTTCAGATTCAGCTAATAGTGGAGAGGAGGAGGATAGGGAGCTTATGTGGGTGGAGAAAAGTAGGTTAAAATAGAAAGTTCAGATTCAGGAGAGGAGGAGGATAGGGAGCTTATGTGGGTGGAGAAAAGTAGGTTAAAATAGAAAGTTCAGATTCAGCTAATAGTGGAGAGGAGGAGGATAGGGAGCTTATGTGGGTGGAGAAAAGTAGGTTAAAATAGAAAGTTCAGATTCAGCTAATAGTGGAGAGGAGGAGGATAGGGAGCTTATGTGGGTGGAGAAAAGTAGGTTAAAATAGAAAGTTCAGATTCAGCTAATAGTGGAGAGGAGGAGGATAGGGAGCTTATGTGGGTGGAGAAAAGTAGGTTAAAATAGAAAGTTCAGATTCAGCTAATAGTGGAGAGGAGGAGGATAGGGAGCTTATGTGGGTGGAGAAAAGTAGGTTAAAATAGAAAGTTCAGATTCAGCTAATAGTGGAGAGGAGGAGGATAGGGAGCTTATGTGGGTGGAGAAAAGTAGGTTAAAATAGAAAGTTCAGATTCAGCTAATAGTGGAGAGGAGGAGGATAGTGAGCTTATGTGGGTGGAGAAAAGTAGGTTAAAATAGAAAGTTCAGATTCAGCTAATAGTGGAGAGGAGGAGGATAGGGAGCTTATGTGGGTGGAGAAAAGTAGGTTAAAATAGAAAGTTCAGATTCAGCTAATAGTGGAGAGGAGGAGGATAGTGAGCTTATGTGGGTGGAGAAAAGTAGGTTAAAATAGAAAGTTCAGATTCAGCTAATAGTGGAGAGGAGGAGGATAGTGAGCTTATGTGGGTGGAGAAAAGTAGGTTAAAATAGAAAGTTCAGATTCAGCTAATAGTGGAGAGGAGGAGGATAGGGAGCTTATGTGGGTGGAGAAAAGTAGGTTAAAATAGAAAGTTCAGATTCAGCTAATAGTGGAGAGGAGGAGGATAGGGAGCTTATGTGGGTGGAGAAAAGTAGGTTAAAATAGAAAGTTCAGATTCAGCTAATAGTGGAGAGGAGGAGGATAGTGAGCTTATGTGAGTGGAGAAAAGTAGGTTAAAATAGAAAGTTCAGATTCAGCTAATAGTGGAGAGGAGGAGGATAGTGAGCTTATGTGGGTGGAGAAAAGTAGGTTAAAATAGAAAGTTCAGATTCAGCTAATAGTGGAGAGGAGGAGGATAGGGAGCTTATGTGGGTGGAGAAAAGTAGGTTAAAATAGAAAGTTCAGATTCAGCTAATAGTGGAGAGGAGGAGGATAGTGAGCTTATGTGGGTGGAGAAAAGTAGGTTAAAATAGAAAGTTCAGATTCAGCTAATAGTGGAGAGGAGGAGGATAGTGAGCTTATGTGGGTGGAGAAAAGTAGGTTAAAATAGAAAGTTCAGATTCAGCTAATAGTGGAGAGGAGGAGGATAGTGAGCTTATGTGGGTGGAGAAAAGTAGGTTAAAATAGAAAGTTCAGATTCAGCTAATAGTGGAGAGGAGGAGGATAGGGAGCTTATGTGGGTGGAGAAAAGTAGGTTAAAATAGAAAGTTCAGATTCAGCTAATAGTGGAGAGGAGGAGGATAGTGAGCTTATGTGGGTGGAGAAAAGTAGGTTAAAATAGAAAGTTCAGATTCAGCTAATAGTGGAGAGGAGGAGGATAGTGAGCTTATGTGGGTGGAGAAAAGTAGGTTAAAATAGAAAGTTCAGATTCAGCTAATAGTGGAGAGGAGGAGGATAGTGAGCTTATGTGGGTGGAGAAAAGTAGGTTAAAATAGAAAGTTTAGATTCAGCTAATAGTGGAGAGGAGGAGGATAGTGAGCTTATGTGGGTGGAGAAAAGTAGGTTAAAATAGAAAGTTCAGATTCAGCTAATAGTGGAGAGGAGGAGGATAGTGAGCTTATGTGGGTGGAGAAAAGTAGGTTAAAATAGAAAGTTTAGATTCAGCTAATAGTGGAGAGGAGGAGGATAGTGAGCTTATGTGGGTGGAGAAAAGTAGGTTAAAATAGAAAGTTCAGATTCAGCTAATAGTGGAGAGGAGGAGGATAGTGAGCTTATGTGGGTGGAGAAAAGTAGGTTAAAATAGAAAGTTCAGATTCAGCTAATAGTGGAGAGGAGGAGGATAGTGAGCTTATGTGGGTGGAGAAAAGTAGGTTAAAATAGAAAGTTCAGATTCAGCTAATAGTGGAGAGGAGGAGGATAGTGAGCTTATGTGGGTGGAGAAAAGTAGGTTAAAATAGAAAGTTCAGATTCAGCTAATAGTGGAGAGGAGGAGGATAGTGAGCTTATGTGGGTGGAGAAAAGTAGGTTAAAATAGAAAGTTCAGATTCAGCTAATAGTGGAGAGGAGGAGGATAGTGAGCTTATGTGGGTGGAGAAAAGTAGGTTAAAATAGAAAGTTCAGATTCAGCTAATAGTGGAGAGGAGGAGGATAGTGAGCTTATGTGGGTGGAGAAAAGTAGGTTAAAATAGAAAGTTCAGATTCAGCTAATAGTGGAGAGGAGGAGGATAGTGAGCTTATGTGGGTGGAGAAAAGTAGGTTAAAATAGAAAGTTCAGATTCAGCTAATAGTGGAGAGGAGGAGGATAGTGAGCTTATGTGGGTGGAGAAAAGTAGGTTAAAATAGAAAGTTCAGATTCAGCTAATAGTGGAGAGGAGGAGGATAGTGAGCTTATGTGGGTGGAGAAAAGTAGGTTAAAATAGAAAGTTCAGATTCAGCTAATAGTGGAGAGGAGGAGGGTAGTGAGCTTATGTGGGTGGAGAAAAGTAGGTTAAAATAGAAAGTTCAGATTCAGCTAATAGTGGAGAGGAGGAGGATAGTGAGCTTATGTGGGTGGAGAAAAGTAGGTTAAAATAGAAAGTTCAGATTCAGCTAATAGTGGAGAGGAGGAGGATAGTGAGCTTATGTGGGTGGAGAAAAGTAGGTTAAAATAGAAAGTTCAGATTCAGCTAATAGTGGAGAGGAGGAGGATAGTGAGCTTATGTGGGTGGAGAAAAGTAGGTTAAAATAGAAAGTTCAGATTCAGCTAATAGTGGAGAGGAGGAGGATAGTGAGCTTATGTGGGTGGAGAAAAGTAGGTTAAAATAGAAAGTTCAGATTCAGCTAATAGTGGAGAGGAGGAGGATAGTGAGCTTATGTGGGTGGAGAAAAGTAGGTTAAAATAGAAAGTTCAGATTCAGCTAATAGTGGAGAGGAGGAGGATAGTGAGCTTATGTGGGTGGAGAAAAGTAGGTTAAAATAGAAAGTTCAGATTCAGCTAATAGTGGAGAGGAGGAGGATAGTGAGCTTATGTGGGTGGAGAAAAGTAGGTTAAAATAGAAAGTTCAGATTCAGCTAATAGTGGAGAGGAGGAGGATAGTGAGCTTATGTGGGTGGAGAAAAGTAGGTTAAAATAGAAAGTTCAGATTCAGCTAATAGTGGAGAGGAGGAGGATAGTGAGCTTATGTGGGTGGAGAAAAGTAGGTTAAAATAGAAAGTTCAGATTCAGCTAATAGTGGAGAGGAGGAGGATAGTGAGCTTATGTGGGTGGAGAAAAGTAGGTTAAAATAGAAAGTTCAGATTCAGCTAATAGTGGAGAGGAGGAGGATAGTGAGCTTATGTGGGTGGAGAAAAGTAGGTTAAAATAGAAAGTTCAGATTCAGCTAATAGTGGAGAGGAGGAGGATAGTGAGCTTATGTGGGTGGAGAAAAGTAGGTTAAAATAGAAAGTTCAGATTCAGCTAATAGTGGAGAGGAGGAGGATAGTGAGCTTATGTGGGTGGAGAAAAGTAGGTTAAAATAGAAAGTTCAGATTCAGCTAATAGTGGAGAGGAGGAGGATAGTGAGCTTATGTGGGTGGAGAAAAGTAGGTTAAAATAGAAAGTTCAGATTCAGCTAATAGTGGAGAGGAGGAGGATAGTGAGCTTATGTGGGTGGAGAAAAGTAGGTTAAAATAGAAAGTTCAGATTCAGCTAATAGTGGAGAGGAGGAGGATAGTGAGCTTATGTGGGTGGAGAAAAGTAGGTTAAAATAGAAAGTTCAGATTCAGCTAATAGTGGAGAGGAGGAGGATAGTGAGCTTATGTGGGTGGAGAAAAGTAGGTTAAAATAGAAAGTTCAGATTCAGCTAATAGTGGAGAGGAGGAGGATAGTGAGCTTATGTGGGTGGAGAAAAGTAGGTTAAAATAGAAAGTTCAGATTCAGCTAATAGTGGAGAGGAGGAGGATAGTGAGCTTATGTGGGTGGAGAAAAGTAGGTTAAAATAGAAAGTTCAGATTCAGCTAATAGTGGAGAGGAGGAGGATAGTGAGCTTATGTGGGTGGAGAAAAGTAGGTTAAAATAGAAAGTTCAGATTCAGCTAATAGTGGAGAGGAGGAGGATAGTGAGCTTATGTGGGTGGAGAAAAGTAGGTTAAAATAGAAAGTTCAGATTCAGCTAATAGTGGAGAGGAGGAGGATAGTGAGCTTATGTGGGTGGAGAAAAGTAGGTTAAAATAGAAAGTTCAGATTCAGCTAATAGTGGAGAGGAGGAGGATAGTGAGCTTATGTGGGTGGAGAAAAGTAGGTTAAAATAGAAAGTTCAGATTCAGCTAATAGTGGAGAGGAGGAGGATAGTGAGCTTATGTGGGTGGAGAAAAGTAGGTTAAAATAGAAAGTTCAGATTCAGCTAATAGTGGAGAGGAGGAGGATAGTGAGCTTATGTGGGTGGAGAAAAGTAGGTTAAAATAGAAAGTTCAGATTCAGCTAATAGTGGAGAGGAGGAGGATAGTGAGCTTATGTGGGTGGAGAAAAGTAGGTTAAAATAGAAAGTTCAGATTCAGCTAATAGTGGAGAGGAGGAGGATAGTGAGCTTATGTGGGTGGAGAAAAGTAGGTTAAAATAGAAAGTTCAGATTCAGCTAATAGTGGAGAGGAGGAGGATAGTGAGCTTATGTGGGTGGAGAAAAGTAGGTTAAAATAGAAAGTTCAGATTCAGCTAATAGTGGAGAGGAGGAGGATAGTGAGCTTATTTGGGTGGAGAAAAGTAGGTTAAAATAGAAAGTTCAGATTCAGCTAATAGTGGAGAGGAGGAGGATAGTGAGCTTATGTGGGTGGAGAAAAGTAGGTTAAAATAGAAAGTTCAGATTCAGCTAATAGTGGAGAGGAGGAGGATAGTGAGCTTATGTGGGTGGAGAAAAGTAGGTTAAAATAGAAAGTTCAGATTCAGCTAATAGTGGAGAGGAGGAGGATAGTGAGCTTATGTGGGTGGAGAAAAGTAGGTTAAAATAGAAAGTTCAGATTCAGCTAATAGTGGAGAGGAGGAGGATAGTGAGCTTATGTGGGTGGAGAAAAGTAGGTTAAAATAGAAAGTTCAGATTCAGCTAATAGTGGAGAGGAGGAGGATAGTGAGCTTATGTGGGTGGAGAAAAGTAGGTTAAAATAGAAAGTTCAGATTCAGCTAATAGTGGAGAGGAGGAGGATAGGGAGCTTATGTGGGTGGAGAAAAGTAGGTTAAAATAGAAAGTTCAGATTCAGCTAATAGTGGAGAGGAGGAGGATAGGGAGCTTATGTGGGTGGAGAAAAGTAGGTTAAAATAGAAAGTTCAGATTCAGCTAATAGTGGAGAGGAGGAGGATAGGGAGCTTATGTGGGTGGAGAAAAGTAGGTTAAAATAGAAAGTTCAGATTCAGCTAATAGTGGAGAGGAGGAGGATAGTGAGCTTATGTGGGTGGAGAAAAGTAGGTTAAAATAGAAAGTTCAGATTCAGCTAATAGTGGAGAGGAGGAGGATAGGGAGCTTATGTGGGTGGAGAAAAGTAGGTTAAAATAGAAAGTTCAGATTCAGCTAATAGTGGAGAGGAGGAGGATAGGGAGCTTATGTGGGTGGAGAAAAGTAGGTTAAAATAGAAAGTTCAGATTCAGCTAATAGTGGAGAGGAGGAGGATAGGGAGCTTATGTGGGTGGAGAAAAGTAGGTTAAAATAAAATATATCCAGTTGTAAACTTAACACTGATTGAACTATATCTACAAGCTCTTTGACATATAAAACTGCATCAGTGGTATAATGGTTAGCATGCTCACCCTAAGTGTGGTAGATCATGGGGGTAGAGGCCAGGTCAACCCAAAGACTATAAAATTGGTATTTGCTGCTTCTCTGCTCAGCATGCAGCATTAATGAGTAAGAGCAAATCATGGTTAGCTTGTAATCAGGATAATGTGTTCACGTGGAGCAGCGTGTCTACCCTCATACTGTTGTTTCAGTGAACTAACACTGTAAAAATTCATCTCCACAGGTTGGATAAAGTGGACATCATCTCATCAAAATCTAACTTGTTCTCTCCATAATATAGCCAAAAAATTGCTCATTTGGCATTAGACAACAATCACCCACTCACTCTTCGATGTATAGACAATGCAAGACCAATCTAAGAAAGGAATTGATTGGCTTGTAAAAGAAAATTTGTAATTGATGTTTTATTGTTAAGACATTTCTGGGAGGATTGCCTTCTGATCAATTCTCAACAATGCATTTCATTTGCGATTGGTGCAAATATTTACAAATATCATTTGAAATGTCAAAGAAGCATTTTCAAGTGGATTCAGAATATACAAAAAAATAGGTGACACAGGTAAAGAAAAGACTGTTAGGTTTAAAATGTACATGTAAATAAAGTTGACTTCAGGCATTATGGTTCGTAAAACTTTCAAGTACGATTTTTGTATTTGTACTCGACAAACGACCAATCAGAGTACTGTATACAGTGTTCTGATTCGACGATTTTGAAGTACATGTATTAGTTAAAAAATCATTCTTTTTGAAAATTTTATGACCTTAAAGCCTAACCACATGCACAACATCACGAATGTGTGTTTGCACCTGGATAGTCACCTCAAGTGTTTCTAGATAAGTCTGGTAAACACCAGTAACTCAAACATAATCCTTAAATTAGTTCACAATTCGAAATTCTTTAACGGAATATTTTATATGTACAGGGGCAACAGATAGTGAAACTGAAGACATTATTGGTCCACAGTTACAGACAGACAAAGGAGGCCCACAGACTAAAGTAGAGTAAGTATAAACTTTATTATTGCCACTCAATAGTTATTTTTAGATATAAAAGAATGTACATTGTACCTGAAATAGTTCTTGTGAAGAGTGCAGTCAATTTAATGGCATTTATCTTTCTATGAAAATTAGAATTGGCAAAAAATTAATAATTCACAGAATTTTAATCAGAAGACATAAAAATAATTATATAGAAATTTAAATTCATTATAGTTGAGTAGACAAGTCAAAACGTTTATATTCTTTTCAGTTATGGAAAGGCATTGCTACCTGGTGAAGGAGCAGCTATGGCAGCGTATATAGCAGAAGGTAAAAGGATTCCAAGAAGAGGAGAAATTGGTCTTACCAGTAACGAGATTAAAGATTTTGAAGAAACTGGATTTGTTATGAGTGGAAGCAGGTATTAATATTTAACATATGAAATAATGTATTTTATTTATTAAAAAACCTGGTAAAATTCAGAAAATTTTATACAGGTGATCGTAGCCGATTTTGGCATTCCAATCTTTTGACTTTGAGCGTACCTGATAAAGGTTATTCCAGGCATCGTGTGCACTTAAGTTGAAGAGTTTGATTACCGATCATGGCTAAGGTGTAATCAATGAAAGTGAATATGTACACTTAAGTTGAAGAGTTTGATTACAGATCATGGCTAAGGTGTAATCAATGAAAGTGAATATGTACACTTAAGTTGAAGAGTTTGATTACAGATCATGGCTAAGGTGTAATCAATGAAAGTGAATATGTACACTTAAGTTGAAGAGTTTGATTACAGATCATGGCTAAGGTGTAATCAATGAAAGTGAATATGTACACTTAAGTTGAAGAGTTTGATTACCAATCATGGCTAAGGTGTAATCAATGAAAGTGAATATGTACACTTAAGTTGAAGAGTTTGATTACCGATCATGGCTAAGGTGTAATCAATGAAAGTGAATATGTACACTTAAGTTGAAGAGTTTGATTACAGATCATGGCTAAGGTGTAATCAATGAAAGTGAATATGTACACTTAAGTTGAAGAGTTTGATTACAGATCATGGCTAAGGTGTAATCAATGAAAGTGAATATGTACACTTAAGTTGAAGAGTTTGATTACCGATCATGGCTAAGGTGTAATCAATGAAAGTGAATATGTACACTTAAGTTGAAGAGTTTGATTACCGATCATGGCTAAGGTGTAATCAATGAAAGTGAATATGTGGAGGTTTTTTTATTGTTTGTTTTAGATATATATTGTCATTGGAGATTATCAGAGAGGATGGGTTAAAGAGGAGGAGGGTTGGGATCCCATTAACTGGTTTAACCCCACCACATTTTGATGCCTGTCTCAATCCAGGATTTCCAACACTATATGTCATGCTTGTTTTTGTGTTCAATTGTTTGAGGTGAGAGGTGTTCTTCATTTAGTTGTTGACCTTCACTATTTAAACTTTCTTTTCATAACCTTATGTGATAAAGTGTGTATTCCTCTTCCTCTACCTATTACATAAAATACATCTGATACATCCAATCATCCTCAATGTACTAAAAATAACTCATATTTTCTTCTTCTTCCTCTTACATAATATACATTGTACTAAAACTAACCCATATTTTTTCACAGACATCGTAGAATGGAAGCTGTCCGTTTACGTAAAGAAAACCAAATTTACAGTGCTGATGAGAAAAGGGCTCTAGCCACATTCAATCATGAAGAAAGGTCAAAGAGAGAGGTCAAGATATTGTCCCAGTTTAAAGAAATGGTTCACAAAAAAATAAAGAAAGACCATTGACAACATATGTAAACAGAACTGGTCATTATCAATGTATAATTATGTAAAAATTTATTAAATTATGTACAATATGTTGTTTTGTTTTGTCTTAGAAAGAAACATTAAGAATGAAAAAAACTACCTGACTAGACAGAGGCTGTTGTGGTCATGGTAGTATGGTAGTTGGATTTACATCTATCTGTGCAATCAGTGCCTATCACCACTAAAGTTGTGAGTTCGAACCCGGTTCATGGCAAGGTGTACTCGATACAACATTATGTGATAAAGTTTGTCAGTGACTTGCAACAGGTCAATGGTTTTCTCTAGGTACTCCATTTTCCTCCACCAATAAAACTGACAGCCACGATATAACTGAAATATTGTTGAAAGTGACGTTAAACAAATAAATCTAGTTAATTCAACCTGACTAGATATCGGTTAAAACTAACACCATCTATGTCGAATGGTCATGGAGCCACAAAGTCTCTTGTTACAGTTAAATATGCAACCAATATTATGTTGATTATTTTTTAAAGATTGTAAATGCTTAAATATTAGGGCTCAACATTTTAGGTAATATTTAAGTAGTAAAAAATTAGAATTTTGAGCGGTAATTAGGCTGTTCCCTTTCGCCAATATTATCCTGGATGACGAGCAGAAATTGACCTGCCAGCAGTGTTTACATTGTGCTCAGCAGATACGACATATGGATCACTATCAATCATCCTGCATTTCACCACACTATTTTAATTCCACAACTACCAGTACTCTTGCAACACTTATGGAAGTTAATAAAACTTTTTTACAAGTGTGGACTAGTGTAGTTCACCCGACACAAATGGTCATCATCACTTCATGTCCATCGTATGTCCGTCCATAAATTTTCATATTTGATATTCTGTGGAACTATTGGGTCAACTGAAACCAAACTTTGCAGGAATAATGTTTGTGAGGTCCTCTATAAAAACTAGAGGCTCAGGTGAGCCTGTATCGCTCACCTGACATAAATAAGCCCTCTTAAGAATATCTACATGCCGAATACATCTAAGTTTTACTATTCAAATCCCATAGGGTTTTACAATGTATGTTAAAACTATGTCTGCTCATGGCAGCCATCTTGGATGGAGGTCGTGGTCACCGGACACAATTTTGAAAGTATAATACCCAAGGACCATCCATGCCATGTTTGCTTTAAATTGGCTGACTGGTTTCAGAGGAGAAGACTTAAACAATTTTCCCATAGGTCCTATGTTAAAACTATGTCTGCTGATGGCGGCCATTTTGGACCGAGATAGGGGTCACTGAACACAATTTTGGCAGTTGACCATTTAAGGACCATCGATGACATGTTTGCTATATTGGCTGACTGGTTTCAGAGGAGATGATTTTAAAACATTTTTCCCCATAGGGTCTCATGTTAAAACTATGTCTGCTGAAGGTGGCCACCTTGGATGGAGGTCAAGGTCACCGGACACAATTTTGAAAATTGACCACTTAAGGACCATCCATGCCATGTTTGCTTTAAATTGGCTTACTGGTTTCAGAGGAGAAGATTTTTAAACATATTTCCCATAGGGTCCTATGTTAAAACTATGTCCGCTGATGGTGGCCATCTTGGATGGAGGTCTGGGTCACTGGATATCATTTTGAAAGTTGACCATTTAAGGACCATTCATGCCATGTTTGCTTTAAATTGGCTTACTGGTTTCAGAGGAATTTTTTTTTAAACATTTTTCCCATAGGGTCCTATGTTAAAACTATGTCCGCTGACGGTGGCCATCTTGGATGGAGGTCGAGGTCACAGGACATAATTTTGAAAGTTGACCACCCAAGGACTATTCTTGCCATGTTTGCTTTAAATTGATTTACTGGTTTCAGAGAAGACTTTTAAACATTTTTTCCATAGGGTCCTATGTTAAAACTAAGTCAAGTCATGGTGGCCATCTTGAATTTCCGATCGGGACCACCCAATGATCATTCCTGCAGTCACAATTCAATTGGCTTGGTGGTTTCTGACAAGAAGATTTTCAAGGTTTCAACCAATCAGAACACGTTATTGGCCCTGGCAGCCATGTTGAATTTCCGATCTACACCAAAAACAAAATCTGGTAGAGGACCATCCAATGAACATTTATGGCAAGTTTGGTTGAAATCTGTTCAGCAGTTTCAGAGAAGAAGAGTTAAATGTGAAAAGCTAACGGATGGACGGACGCTTACCCATGACAAGCTCACATGGCCTATGGCCAGGTGAGCTAAAAAGTCCTCATTTTGTCACAATTTGGGAAAGAATATGGCCGTCATGGGCAAGTCTTTTTGAAAAAGAAACTTTTAAGTTCTACGACTTTTTTCCAAAATACGAATGAATGCACTTGTATGCAGGATACTGTTTATTTTGTTACTGCAATTATTATCTGCTAAGAAAAGTTTGAAGATACCAAAAGGTAATATAGCAGTAACTTGAAGAAGGAAAGATAATACAATGGCCAAAAGAAAAAAAAGACTACACAGAAAACTAAAGATTGAGCAACAGGTATATAAACACTAATTCACCAATCAGAGTTTAGAATATATACAAAAGTAGTCCTTTTTTAATGAAAAAGGTTCCTTTCATTTTGTTGTATTTTGAAAATATTAAATTTAATGGCAAAAATAAAATTGGTAATTGAAAGTCAATATATAAGGATTCTATTGAGCCCAAATTTGGTTGAATTTAATTGTATTTTAATAATTTATGGAGGTCTTGAAGCATGACCTCTAAATAAAGAATTTCTGGGGATGATGTCGATATTTTTAGAGTAGGGGGTGTCCCAGAGCATGGAATTTCACTGCAAAATTTTAAACATCCCCTGATATTCTGACAGAACGTGTAGAGGAAAATATATGGTGTTGGAAAGGTTAAACTTCAGATAAAATACTTGAAAAAACACAAATTCAGTGGAAAATCTTAAAGAAATTAAACTGTTTTTACACCAACAGGAACCAAGCAACTATGGTCAGTGGATGTACCTAATTGAAAAAGAAGAGCAATCCTTTATAACATTTTTACAACATGTTTGTATATATATTGTGAAGTCAGCATTACATGCAGAAATGTTCCAATACCCTTCTGTTCACTTTCACTCTGATAAATATTCAATGAGTGTTTAAACAAAACAAATAAATACAATCACGATTCATTTTATTACAAAAATTATGTACAATGTTCGCTGGTTTGAAGACAACATTTTTACATATAAAACAAATAGTGAACTGAAACAAATGATGGTATTTATAAAACATGTTCAAATAACCAATAGTCATATGCCCTCTTGAAAAAAAGTTGTGTACTAATGACATCAGTTGTGACAATTCAAGTTAGTAATTAAGCATGTATGTAAATATTGATCTAATTTTGGTAGGGTCAATGTTTTTGAATCCAATATCACACTGACCTTGCTGTGGTAGGATCAAGGTTTGAATCTAATAAAGAAATGACTTTGTTGTGGTAGGGTCAAGGTTTTTAAAAGTCTGATAAAGCATTGACCTTGTTGTAGTAGGGTCAAGGTATTAAGAGTCCAATATAGCATTGACCATTGTACACCATTCTAACATAAATTTAAGATAAGATTGGATTCTGACCAAAACATTTCCATATCGTAGATAATTTACTCACTAATTTTACAAAGGAAATTTTGTTTTTTCTATTATGTCCAATATCTTTCCAATTGGCCAAATTTTAAAAGAATGCAGTCATTTAGGAGTGTAAAAAAATCTGCAGTTAAATTCTGGATCATATAAAAACTGATTATTTCTGTTGAGTTTTGGTTCATACTGCAAACATGCTTGCACTAATACGATTTTAATTTTTTTTCATTTGAAAGAAAAAAAGTTTAAAAGCCAAGGAAACATTTAACAAGTATGATTCTCTACATATATGTCCTCTTCACAAATATAGCAACTTGATTTGAACTACGATGTCAAATATCTCTTTTCTACAAGTGTACTTCCCTTTTAAAATGTAAAAACAAATATCTACATTTGTCCAAGGATTAAAACATTCATTTAGGAATATTCCACAATTAAAACCTTATAAACAATGATTATTTTATATATTTCTCCATAAACTTTTTATGAAATTCAGATCTTAGTGTGTCATTAATGAATGCTGATTTCTTCTCTTCACCTTTTGCGCAGTTTTTGAACACAACATCATCATCCCACCTAAAATATAATAAACAAAATTATTAGCAGAGTACTTTCAATTTTATATTGAAAGTAGCAAAACAGTGAATGTTAAAAATTTCACAAACTACAACAACACAACACATCTGGCTCAACCTTTATAAACCTGCTCTTTAAACTGATGTTTATCTAACAACTTCAACAACCATTTTAACTGTCCTTTTACACTTTTGACAGTTGACAATCTGGGAAATGATGTTTATCTACAGTACAGTAAGAGACATAGCGTGATAAATATACAATATACGTACATTGTCGGTAAATATAAAATTTATTTGTACGAGCTTTAGAAACAGGCAGAATAGCGAGACTTTGGCGAGCTTTTCAGGCCTGTTTCGCAGTGAGTACAAATGAATTTTATATTTAACGACAATGTACGTATATTGTGTTTATCCTGCAATGTCAAAAAAGTCGGAAAACTTGTCAGATTTAAACAAAAAGGACAGAAACAAGCGTCGTTCCTCGCCTTTCATAAATGTTGTCAAGGGTGTCTTCTTCGTGGTCCGCGTTACATTAGTACCAGTTTCATACTTGTCTGCGCCCTCCGCTGTACATAGCTACAGGGTACCAGGAAAGTTTATTCGTATAGTACGAAAAGTTTATTCATCTAGTACGAATAAAGCAAAAATTTATTCGTATAGCATATTTGTACAGCAAATGTACCGATTGCAGGATAAATCACTGTGATAGATGTATCACTCTTCTTAGTGATACTGATATATCTTTAGCTCTGTTTAATCTATTTATTTACTTTCTTGTGCAGTTTGGGTGATAGCAAGTAACACTCTAAATGCAAAAGAAATATTGAAGATATACTAAACAGAATGAAAGCTATATCAGTATCACTAAGATGAGTGATACGTCTATCAAAGTGATTTATCATGGTATGTCTCTTTGACTGTCCTGAACCCTCTTTCGAATACCCAGAACGGCTATTAAAGTCAAGATTTTTATTAAATTATGACTATTTAACTTACCCAGAACGGCTATTAAAGTCAAGATTTTTATTAAATTATGACTATTTAACTTACCCAGAATGGCTATTAAAGTCAAGATTTTTATTAAATTATGACTATTTAACTTACCGAGAACGGCTATTAAAGTCAAGATTTTTATTAAATTATGACTATTTAACTTACCCAGAACGGCTATTAAAGTCAAGATTTTTATTAAATTATGACTATTTAACTTACCCAGAATGGCTATTAAAGTCAAGATTTTTATTAAATTATGACTATTTAACTTACCCAGAATGGCTATTAAAGTCAAGATTTTTATTAAATTATGACTATTTAACTTACCCAGAATGGCTATTAAAGTCAAGATTTTTATTAAATTATGACTATTTAACTTACCCAGAATGGCTTTTAAAGTCAAGATTTTTGTTAAATTATGACTAAGTCAAAATCAATTTTGGTGGAATTGGGACTATTAAAGTTGAGAATAAGGGTAGAATTATCAGAGTTGGCACAAATCGTCGGACCTGACCGGCAGAATAACGGTCGGTCCGATTAATTAATGAACCGTGTATGTCCCAATGTCAGTCACGAAAATATTACTTTGTGGTCGTCCCAGTTTCCACTGCCAATGGCATTAAATTCAGTTTTATTAAAATGTCAGACAGACTTGAAATTTGTTTATTTATTCTGTCAGACCGACACATTCCTATTTGTAATCGAAACTCCTATACGTAAATGTAAACATCCTTTTAGTAGGAACGAGCACCTGCAAAACGTGGAACATTAAAACTGAAATATATTACTGAGGACAGAAATAAGTTGACTTCCACACTCTCCAAGTATCAAAGATTGTTTGTGTTTAATTAAATATGTTTTGAGATGCTTATATATTGAAGATGACAACAGATTCATATTCTTAACTGAAATTAAAAATGTAGGTAAACCGGAAACTGACATTGATGTATAATATTCGGAATGTGATCGGACCATTAGATACGGATTGTTGGCTATATCTCCCTTATCTTTTTAGATAAAAATATGTATACAGAAAAACATTTAATTGAGTTGTTTAATGATCATCACTATAGGTAATCTTGCATTTATTTCTGTATAAAAAAAACAAAATGTGACAGGTTATATATACAATATTACAAAAAAATGGTGGGACAGACACAAAGGCCATGGGTCAGACAGAACTCTGAATTATGACTATTGAACTCTGGATTTCGGTTGAACTCTGACCCTCGTTCGCAAGACCATCTTGCATTGTGAGTTATGGACCACCCCCAAAATCCTGGCTACATGCCTGTCTAACAACAGTTTTTTTACCTTCTCTTTACATTAAAGTTTCCTTTGTCTTGTCCTTTATCTTTATTCAACAGAGGATTTCCTTTCAAGATATTTTCTGTTCGGATCCTTTCCTCCTCCACCTTCTTCTCGGCATCTAGTCTAACCCTTTCATTAGCCCTCTCTTTTTTAATCTTCTGTAGCTCTGCCATCAACTCTGCTGCATCATCCTCATCATCAGATGAATCTTCATCATCCTATCAGAAATAAATATATTATTATAGGCTGTCTCATATAATTCAATTAAAGTAGGGTTAGTGTTATGGTGTTTAATGCCACTTTCAACAATTTTTCAGTTATATATCGTGACGGTCAGTTTTATAGGTGGAGGAAGCCGGAATACCCAGAGAAAACCTCTGACAATCTTTATTATATAACGTTCTATCGAGTACATCTCGCCATGAGCGGGAACTCGCAACTTTAGTGATGATAAGCATTAATGCATAGGTAGTTGTAAATCCAAATATCATACGATCATGACCATGACAGCCCCTTCAATAAAAGTAAGAGGAGTTACAAAACAAATGTGCTACATGAATATGTATAGGTTCTTTAAATCATATTCAAAAATGAATCTCTGGGAAAAATAAAAATTTATTGTAATGAGTTTAACAAACTAGAGGCTCAGCACTGAGCTGACCCTGTGTCGCTCACCTTTCATTCTGCTTTGAGGAAACTTAATACAGAACCTTCCATATGCATAGGTTTTTTAAATCATATTCAAAAATGAATCTCTGAGAAAAATAAAAATTTATTGTAATGAATTTAACAAACTAGAGGTTCAGCACTGAGCTGACCCTGTGTCGCTCACCTTTCATTCTGCTTTGAGGAAACTTAATACAGAACCTTCCATATGCATAGGTTTTTTAAATCATATTCAAAAATGAATCTCTGGGAAAAATAAAAATTTATTGTAATGAGTTTAACAAACTAGAGGCTCAGCACTGAGCTGACCCTGTGTCGCTCACCTTTCACTCTGCTTTGAGGAAACTTAATACAGAACTTTCCATATGCATAGGTTTTTTAAATCATATTCAAAAATGAATCTCTGGGGAAAATAAAAATTTATTGTAATGAGTTTAACAAACTAGAGGCTCAGCACTGAGCTGAGCCTGTGTCGCTCACCTTTCATTCTGCTTTGAGGAAACTTAATACAGAACCTTCCATAGGTGCTTCCCACCAAATATCGGTTCATTTTGGCAAAGAAGTTTCAGAGAAGATTTTTAGAAATCGACCAATCTAAAACAAGAATTGCCTGTGGCAGCCATGTTTGTTAATGGATCAAAACGAAATGAGCAATCTCTATAGAGGACCTTCCATAGATGCTTCTTACCAAGTTTCATATCATTTGGCCAAGCGGTTTCAGAGGAAAAGCTGTTTTAGAAATCGACCAATAAGAAACAAGAATTGCATATGACGGCCATGTTTGTTAACGGATCAAAATGGAATGAGCAATTCCCATAGAGGACCTTCCATAGATGCTTTTTACCACGTTTCGGTCCATTTGGCCAAGCTGTTTCAGAGTAGAAGATTTTTAGAAATCGACCAATCAGAAACAAGAATTGCCTGTGGTGGCCATGTTTGTTAATGGATCGGGACAAAATGAGCAAACTTTATAGAGAACCTTCCATAGATGCTACCTACCAAGTTTCGGTTCATTTGGCAAAGCGGTTTCAGAGGAGAAGATTTTTTTTTAGAAATCAACCAATCAGAAACAAGAATGGTCTGTGGTGGCCATGTTTGTTAACAGATCAGGACGAAATGAGCAATCATAACAGAGGACTTTCCATAGATGCTTCCTACCAAGTTTCGGTTCATTTGGCAAAACGGTTTCAGAGGAGAAGAATCTAAAAAATCAGCCAATCAGAAACAAGAATCGCCTGTGGTGGCCATGTTTGTTAACGGATCGGGACGGAATGGGTAATCTTTATAGAGGACCTTCCATAGATGCTTCCTACCAAGATTCGGATCATTTGGGCAAGCGGTTTCAGAGGAGAAGATTTTTAGAAATCGACCAATCAGAAACAAGAATTGCCTGCGGTGGCCATGTTTATCAATGGATCAGGACGAAATGAGCACTCTTTATAGAGGACCGCCCATAGATGCTTCCTACCAAGTTTCGGTTCATTTCGCAAAGCGGTTTTCAGAGAAGATTTTAAAAAATCAGCAATATCTGTATAGAGATAACTGCATTTTGAATACAGATATCTATATTTGAACAAGAGTTATCTTTCTTTTAACAGAGATTTTTTAGAAATCAACCAATCAGAAACAAGAATTGCCTGTGGCGCGTTTATTAACCGATCGGGACAAAATTAGCAATCTTTATATAGGACCTTCCATAGATGCTTCCTACAAACTTTCGTTCATTTGGCCAGGCGGTTTCAGAGAAGATTTTTAGAAATCGACCAATCAGAAACAAGAATTGCCTGTGGCAGCCATGTTTGTTAATGAATCGGGACGAAATGAGCAGTCTTTATAGAGGACCTTCCAAGGATGCTCCCTACCAAGTTTCAATTCATTTGGCCAAGCGGTTTCAGAGGAGAAGATTTTTTAGAAATTAACCAATCAGAAACAAGAATTGCCTGTTGCGTCCATGTTTGTTAACGGATCGGGATGAAATGAGCAATCTTTATAGAGGACCTGCCATAGATGCTTCTTACCAAGTTGCGGATCATTTGGCAAAGCGGTTTCAGAGGAGAAGATTTTTTAAAAATCGGCCAATCAGAAACAAGAATTGCCTGTGGTGGCCATGTTTGTTAACAGATCGGGACGAAATGAGCAATTGTAACAGAGTACTTTCCATAGATGCTTTCTACCAAGTTTCGATTCATTTGGCCAAACGGTTTCAGAGGAGAAGAATCTAAAAAATCAGCCAATCAGAAACAAGAATCACCTGTGGTGGCCATGTTTGTTAACGGATCGGGATGGAATGAGTAATCTTTATAGAGGACCTTCCATAGATGCTTGCTACCAAGTTTAGGATCATTTGGGCAAGCGGTTTCAGAGGAGAAGATTTTTAGAAATCAGCAATATCTGTATAAAGATAACTGCATTTTGAATACAGATATCTATATTTGAACAAGAGTTATCTTTCTTTTAACAGAGATTTTTAGGAAATCAACCAATCAGAAACAAGAATTGCCTGTGGCGCGTTTGTTAACTGATCGGGACAAAATTAGCAATCTTTACATAGGACCTTCCATAGATGCTTCCTACAAATTTTCGTTCATTTGGCCAGGTGGTTTCAGAGAAGATTTTTAGAAATCGACCAATCAGAAACAAGAATTGCCTGTGGCAGCCATGTTTGTTAATGAATCGGGACGAAATGAGCAATATTTATAGAGGACCTTCCAAGGATGCTCCCTACCAAGTTTCAATTCATTTGGCCAAGCGGTTTCAGAGGAGAAGATTTTTTTAGAAATTAACCAATCAGAAACAAGAATTGCCTATGGCGGCCATGTTTGTTGATGGATCGGGACGAAATGAGCAATCTTTATAGAGGACCTCCCATAGATGCATCCTACCAAGTTTTGGTTCATTTGGCAAAGAGATTTCAGAGGAGAAGATTTTTTTAGAAATCAACCAATCAGAAACAAGAATTGTCTGTGGTGGCCATGTTTGTTAACGGAACGGGACGAAATGAGCAATCATAACAGAGTACTTTCCATAGATGCTTCCTACCAAGTTTCGGTTCATTTAGCCAAACGGTTTCAGAGGAGAAGAATCTAAACCAGAGGCTCCCAGGAGCCTGTAATCGCTCACCTGGTTTTCAATTTGACATCTAAAGTTGATAGAAAATGGGGGTGTTACACATAATTTTGAAAGTGGGCCACCCAAAGATCATTTCAACTCAAATTTCTGAGCAAAAGATTTTGATGTGATTTTTATCTCATAATATTCCTAAACAGAATAATCTGGCTGAAAAAATTTCACAGGAAAACCCAGAATATATGTTATACTACTCATTGCCATATAGCTGCAGTTAAAATTTGAGTTCATTTTGATTTGTAATAAAGCGGAAATTGACAACTAAAGAAATTTCTCTTTTTAGTAACAGCAGCCATTTTGAATGGAGGGCGGGGCTGTCGGACACAATATTGAAAGGGGACCACCCAAGGACCATCCCAACCAAATTTGCTTTAATTTGGTTCAGCGGTTTCATCAGAGAAGATTTAAATGTGATCTTTTATCAAAATATGTCTAATTTGTATAATCAGTATAAATCGGTTGAAAGAAAAAATTCACAGAAAAACCCAGAATATATGTTAATCTACTCATTGTCATGTAGCTGTAGTTAAAATTTGAGCTCATTTTGATTTATAATAAAGCAGCAATAGACAATTGAAGAAATTTCTATTTTTAGTAACAGCAGCCATCTTGAATGGAGGGTGGAGCTGTCGGACACAATTTTGAAATGGGACTACCCAAGGACTATCCCTGCCAGGTTTGGTTTAATTTGGTTCAGCGGTTTCAGAGGAAAAGATTTAAATGTGATCTTTTATCAAAATATGCCTAATTTGCATAATCAGTATAAATCGGCTGAAAGAAAAATTTCACAGAAAATCTCGGAATATATGTTAAACTACTCCTTGCCATGTAGCTGCAGTTAAAATTTGAGCTCATTTTGACTTGTACTAAAGCAGCAATAGATAATTGAAGAAATTTCTATTTTTAGTAACAGCAGCCATCTTGAATGGAGGGCGGGGCTGTCGGACACAATTTTGAAAGGGACCCACCCAGGGACCATCCCTGCCAGGTTTGGTTTAATTTGGTTCAGCGGTTTCAGAGGAGAAGTTTTAAATGTGATCTTTTATCAAAATATGCCTAATTTGTATAATCGGTATATATCGGCTGAAAGAAAAATTTCACAGAAAAACCCGGAATATATGTTAAACTACTTCTTGCCATGTAGCAGCAGTTAAAATTTGAGTTCATTTTGACTTACACTAAAGCAGCAATGGACAATTAAAATTTCATCCCCCCTTTTTTCTATTTTGAGCTTGGCGGCCATCTTGGTTGGAAGTCGGGATCACCGGACACAATTTTGGAAGGGGGCCATCCAAGAATCATTCCAGCATAGTTTGGTTGAGATTGGCTCAGTAGTTTCAGAGGAGAAGATTTTTTAAATTTCATCCCCCCTTTTTCCTATTTTGAGCTTGGCGGCCATCTTGGTTGGAACTCGGGATTACCAGACACAATTTTGGAAGGGGGCCATCCAAGAATCATTTCCGCAAAGTTTGGTTGAGATTGGCTCAGTAGTTTCAGAGGAGAAGATTTTCTTTTAATTTCATCCCCCCTTTTTTTCTAATTTGCATAATCGGTCAAAATCGACAAAAGTTCAAAGTTCATAAAAAATCCTGTCATACATGTTAAAAAGCTCATCATTATGCTTATACAGTTCAAATTTGGGCACATTCTGGCTTAAAATAGAGCAGTTTTGGCCATTTGAAGAAATTTCTATTTTTAGTAACAGCAGCCATCTTGAATGGAGGGCGGGGCTGTCGGACACAATTTTGAAAGAGACCCACCCAGGGACCATTCCTGCCAGGTTTGGTTTAATTTGGTTCAGCGGTTTCAGAGGAGAAGATTTAAATGTGATCTTTTATCAAAATATGCCTAATTTGCATAATCGGTTTATATCGGCTGAAAGCAAAATTTCACAGAAAAACCCAGAATATATGTTAAACTATTCCTTGCCATGTAGCTGCAGTTAAAATTTGAGCTCATTTTGACTTACACTAAAGCAGCAATGGACAATTAAAATTTCATCCCCCTTTTTTCTATTTTTAGCTTGGCGGCCATCTTGGTTGGAAGTCGGGATCACCGGACACAATTTTGGAAGGGGGCCATCCAAGGACCATTCCACCAAAGTTTGGTTCAAATTGGCCCAGTGGCTTCAGAGGAGTTGATTAAAATGTGAAAAGTTAACGGACGGACGACGGACGCTCAGTGGTGACAATAGCTCACCTGACCCTTTGGGTCAGGTGAGCTAAAAATCAGCCAATCAGAAACAAGAATTGCCTGTGGCGGCCATGTTTGTTAATGGATCGGGACGAAATTAGCAATCTTTATAGAGGACCTTCCATAGATACTTCCTACCAAGTTTCACTTCATTTGGCTGAGTGGTTTCAGAGGAAAAGATTAAAATGTGAAAAGTTAACAGACGACGGACGCCAAGTGATGGCAAAAGCTCACACTGCCTTTGGCAAGGTGAGCTAAAAACAAAAAAAAGAATAACAGTATACAGCTTCTAATTAGCTTAAACTGAAATTATTAGTTTTCTCATTTAAGAAATTAGTAGTGTTGTACTATTTCAGTGTTTATGAAATCTGGTCTGATAAGAAGGGTGGCTTTATAAGAGGGGGGGGGGGTGGGGGTGGGGCTATTGTAAGACATACATCTTCATCTATAGGATCATCAGCGTCTAGGTTAGAAGCCGGTATCTGTTCTAATCTTTGTCTCTTACTACTACTACTGCTGCTACCAGATTCTAAAATAAAACATATACAAATAAGATAATGCTATTAAGATGGGCAATATTTCAAGTAATTTCATATAGGAGAAATGAAAATGGGATATTTAATTAAAAAAAATAACAATAGATAGCATAGAGGGTGAAATTGCATGAAAAGTTTTTTTCATGAGGAAGTAAAATCCACGAAGATTACCCATCCTGAAATATTAATTAATCTTGAAGCCATAACTTTGCAAGTTTTAGGCTTTCAATCACAACTTGGTTAACTGCTATGGAATATCTGTGCAACAGATAACCACAAATTTGTTTCGCTTGGTTGTAGTCACAAACCAGATCTCCTTTCCTCTTTCGTGACTTATTAACATATTCTTAACAAGAGTAATACTACAGGTGCCACTAGTAAAGATGGAACTTCATCCTGATTTTTAGTGGGGGTTCCCCAATCTTTAGTTTTGTCATCTATTGTTTGTCTTTTGTATTAGTTTGTGATTTGTATCTTCAATTACCCCTTTGGTATCTTCAAACCTTTCTTGTACAAAATATTTAGACTATATACCCACATCGAACTGTCCATGTTTGCTCAATTATGTTTTTATATTAATTTCATTAAACATATAAAACAGAAGCAGTTTTGTCAGTTAGTTGTTTGTACATATTCATAATTGATTATATTCATGAATGATGCATACACATTCTTAATTACTTTCCCTATTAGAAAATCACTAATCAATGTTGTGTAATGTTGTTGGTCAGTTTAAACTTATGTACAATATTCTTTATGACCATCATTCCTCATATCCATGTCGATGATGATAATATAGTTTTCTTTGTATAAGGATCTGATTTTCTCAATGCACATCATTGTCTATCAGAACTGTTAATGATGCTGCTCCATCTGGCAATGATTCAGATATTTTTTTCCACTTTTGTAAAGAATACATGTACATGTACAAGTTTTATGATATTGATTTACAGAAAATTACATAAAAAGGCAAGTATGCCTTAGAGTTTTCTTGGCCTTAGGAAAGTTTGTTGGCAATTTTTAAAAATATAATAATGCGTGAATTTAACTGTTCTCTGGTGTACGAGATACATATATATTACAAGTAATACTCCATCCAATCTGTGTTGTCGCCAGTCTATGGTAAAGTTGAAATACACACTGTGGGCCCATTTTTTTAAATAGCTTATAAGTCTGTCTATAGGCCTGTGGATTTCATGAAAACACAGGCCTGTACTTGAAAATTCTTATATAGCCCTTGGTGTAATCTGGTTGTAATCTTGTAACTAATTTGTCTTCTGTTTACATGCTTTAACAATGAATTTGAAATAGAATGAGAAAGCCAACTGGATAAATATAATCAATCAAAGAAATATTATATGAAAAAAGATAGATGACCAGCATAACCATTATACCTCTGTTCCTATCTCTTTTCTCTCTGACATTTTTTTCTCTATCATCAATATCACGTCTGAAGTCTCTGCTTCTCAATTCTTCACTGGTTCCTTGACCTTCTTGTCTGAAAACAATTTATAATTGGTAATATTTATAAAGGGACTGTTAAATATATAATAGATTAAGTAAGACAGTCACTTTATATCATAAATACAAATTACATAACTATCCATTACAGCTTTACTTGACTGTAGGAAATCTAATTATCAAGAATCGTTAGTTCCGTGCCACATATTTGTGTTTATCCTAAGCCTATACTCAGCTTTCAATCCGTTTCTGAGTGAGTACTATTGTTTAACGTGAAGTGAGCAATTTTTCATTTATATCATGGCAAGGACAAGTTACATTTCAATGAGATTAGAAGATGATTATGTCCGCTTTGTACTAAACCAACATACTTAGTTCAATTTTTATAGTGCTAGCTCACTTAAGCAACAGTCCACAGGTAGTCAGGTCACTGCACACAGACACATTAACCTGATTCGGAGGAAATCATCTTTGCTGTTACTCTTTAGAGCTGCCTGCTTAGCAGATAAGCATCAAATACCAATTTTATAGCCTTTGGTTTGACTCGACCTGAAATGGAACCCACAATCTACAGCACTCGAGGCAAACACAGCTAACATTACACCACCGATGGTGTTGATCAGTTTCTGTCATTGTATTCTCTTTGTGTTGGGAAGTTTAAGGTGACAAATAGTGGTTTATGTTGTCTTTCATTTCAATGAAATCAATGTTTATCTCACAATGTCAGCCATTGCCTCAACAAAATATTTAAAAATCTGTTTTTTACAAAATGTATGAAATAAAGTTTAAACCTATATTTCTATATGTACTGTAAGTCTTCAGCTTTAATCATCCTTCAAAATGCTTGCTCAGTCATATTTTTTTGCATCGTTTTTATTTAACATGACAGTAAATCTTTAAAATAGTGTCTCCTGTATCAACTGACAAAAACTTAGAATAATTTTTCCAGAGCCTCCTTTAACAAATGTCTTAACAAATCTAAATTATAATGCCAACAAATGGCAAGCTCTACAAATATCAGGTGGTGGCATCATGGGTTTTTATTATTTTAAACACTTAAGTGTACCACTACATACCTGTATTTTAGTTTTGTATGAGATGGGAGATCTCTGCTGGAATACTGCTTGGAAAGTGCACTAAGGTCACCTTCATTTTTACCTCTACCTCCCCTTGCGGGTTCAAAGGTTGGTCTGGCTGCTGTTGTCATGGCACCTTAAAACCTGCAATGAAAAAATAACAACATGTCTGTTTCACTGTGATTTCATATGACAATTATTTTTCTTGATAAATCAGTAAGGAGTACATGTACTTTATTGTCTCCCTTACAGGAAACATTGCTCTCATATATGACAAAATTACTTGTCCTGGTGATCATATACAGTTTTAATCTTACACTAACTTTTCTTTGATATTGTAATTTTTTTTTAAACTTTTTATCTGTATCTTTAATTTTACGTCATAGGATCCCTGCTGGGCTATGATATGACGGGTGGAGAGCGACTTAGTCGCGATGTACCGCGAACGCGGACTTGAAACTTTTAAGTTTCTTTGCAGACACAGTGTTTTCGTCCAGGTGGTTCCAATCAACAGCTGTCCATACAAAGAATGAGTGTTTATATTGATCGGTTCTACTCAGAGGGATCGCTATACATTTACTGTTGTTTCTTTCCGAGGAAATCACTATATTGATAGTTACACAGTTGTCAAATTTTTTCATGTTTTAGTTTTAAAATATACTGGACTCCTGTGTATTATTTTTTAAATTTTGAGTGGTTTTTATTGACATATGTATGTAATGTTAATGGGGGTACCCTCTGGTTATACCTTTAATTCATAAAGTAGTTTCATTACCCTTCCAGAGCACCTGAGTTCACCCCCTGTTTTTAGTGAGGTTCATATGTTACTCGATCTTTAGTTTTATGTGTATGTTTTGTAGATCATTGTTTGTCCTTTTGGCCCTTTGGTATCTTCAAACTCTTCATTATAAACTATTTTTGAAGATATTATTTCCATGGGTCCAAGGCAAGTAATCTATTTGAGATTAGACTTCCAAAGATATTTTCTACTCTGCATCTCCAGCCTAATCTTGTCATAAACACTAACAAAGCCAAAGGTATTCTGAAAATTTAAAACCTAAGTGGAGATGCAGAGCAGATAATATCTTCAGAAGTCTAAATTATTTCAACGAGATTACATGGAAAGAAGCATTTTTATAGCGACTGGCACATCCGCTAGGTGTCGGCCCGATGTAATGAATGAAAAATTCAGAAGAGTTGACACCCATTTACATGGTACATGTTGTATGTATTACGGGGCTATATAAAGAGACCCGTGTACAAATGCTTCGAATATGTGCAAATTATTTTGTAGGGATGATTAAATCAAGTGTTTATGGGCATTAAATAAAATTAAGAGACGCATTTCCTTTGTGAAAACATAATTTGAAGTGGAAATTTAATTTAAACTAGAGGCTCAGTGGGCTGAGTCTGTGTCGCTCACCTTTCATTCTGCTTTGAGGAAACTTAATACAGAACCTTCCATAGGTGCTTCCCACCAAATATCGGTTCATTTTGGCAAAGCAGTTTCAGATAAGAAGATTTTTTAGAAATTGACCAATCTAAAACAGGAATTGCCTGTGGCAGCCCTGTTTGTAAATGGATCAAAACGAAATGAGTAATCTCTATAGAGGATCTTCCATAGATGCTTCTTACCAAGTTTCATATCATTTGGGCAAGCGACTTCAGAGGAAAAGCTGTTTTAGAAATTGACCAATAAGAAACAAGACTTGCCTGTGACAGCCATGTTTGTTAATTGATAGGGACAAAATGAGTAATCTTTATAGAGGACCTCCATAGATGCATCCTACCAAGTTTCGGTTCATTTGGCCAAGCGGGTTCAGAGAAGATTTTTAGAAATTGACCAATCAGAAACAAACATTGCCTGTGGTGGCCATGTTTGTTAATGGATCGGGACGAAATGAGTAATCGTTATAGAGGACCTCCCATAGATACATCCTACAAAGTTTCGGTACATTTGGCCAAGCAGTTTCAGAGGAGAAGATTTTTTAAAATAGACCAATCAGAAACAAGAATTGCCTGTGGTGGCCATGTTTGTTAACGGATCAGAACGACATAAGCAATCGCAACAGAGGACTTTCCATAGATGCTTCCTACCAAGTTTCGGTACATTTGGCCAAAAAGTTTCAGAGGAGAAGAATTTTTAAAATCAGCCAATCAGAAACAAGAGTCGCCTGTGGCGGCCATGTTTGTTAATGGATCGGGACGGAATGACCAATCTTTATAGAGGACCTTCCATAGATGCTTCCTACCAAGTTTCGGTTCATTTGGCCAAACGGTTACAGAAGAGAAGAATTTTTAAAATCAGCCAATCAGAAATAAGAGTCGCCTATGGCGGCCATGTTTGTTAACGGATCGGGACGAAATGAGGGCCTTCCATAGATGCTTCCTACCAAGTTTCAGTTCATTTGGCTGAGGGGTCTTAGATATTTATCTGTAATTCAATTCATAGCTAACTGTATTTTACTAATATCTATATTTAAATTAGAGTTATCTCCCTTTCCACAGAAAAACAGTTTTTTTTCAGAAAGCATACAATCACAAACATGAATTGCCTGTGGTGGCCATGTTTGTTAATGGATCGGGACGAAATGAGTAATCGTTATAAGAGGACCTCCCATAGATACATCCTACAAAGTTTCGGTACATTTGGCCAAGCAGTTTCAGAGGAGAAGATTTTTAAAAATAGACCAATCAGAAACAAGAATTGCCTGTGGTGGCCATGTTTGTTAACGGATCAGAACGACATAAGCAATCGCAACAGAGGACTTTCCATAGATGCTTCCTACCAAGTTTCGGTACATTTGGCCAAAAAGTTTCAGAGGAGAAGAATTTTTAAAATCAGCCAATCAGAAACAAGAATCGCCTGTGGCGGTCATGTTTGTTAATGGATCGGGACGGAATGACCAATCTTTATAGAGGACCTTCCATAGATGCTTCCTACCAAGTTTCGGTTCATTTGGCCAAACGGTTACAGAAGAGAAGAATTTTTAAAATCAGCCAATCAGAAATAAGAGTCGCCTATGGCGGCCATGTTTGTTAACGGATCGGGACGAAATGAGGGCCTTCCATAGATGCTTCCTACCAAGTTTCAGTTCATTTGGCTGAGGGGTCTTAGAGGCATATTTATCTGTAATTCAATTCATAGCTAACTGTATTTTACGATATCTATATTTAAATTAGAGTTATCTCCATTTCCACAGAAAAACAGTTTTTTTTCAGAAAGCATACAATCACAAACATGAATTGCCTGTGGTGGCCATGTTTGTTAATGGATCGGGACGAAATGAGCAATCTTTATAGAGGACCTTCCATAGATGCATCCTACCAAGTTTCAGTTCATTTGGCCCAGTGGTTTCAGAGGAGAAGATTTAAAAAAAATAGGCCAATCAGAAACAAGAATTGCCTATGGCGGCCATGTTTGTTAATGGATCGGGACGAAATTACCAATCTTTATAGAGGACCTTCCATAGATGCTTCCTACCAAGTTTCAGTTCATTTGGCTGAGGGGTTTCAGAGGAGAAGATTAAAATGTGAAAAGTTAACGGACGACGGACGCAAAGTGATGGCAAAAGCTCACATTGCCTTTGGTAAGGTGAGCTAAAAATACGATCTAGGTCGTAAACACTCAATCAATGTTTATTTTTAACAAATTTCAACTCATTTCAACATATAATAATAGTTATTTCTATCATTTTCTCCCATTGGCATAATTTATTTCACAAAAATAAATGTGTGTTGACATCAAAGGGAGATAATTCGGCAGAAAAATTACATAATCCAACTTCCGATTTTAGCATCTTTGATTGTTTACACTACAGACTGAGAGCTACATTTATTGGTAATTAATCTTAAAGGGTCAATATATTACTTCATTAACAATATATGATATAAATATACAGGTATAACAAAACAAAAAGACAAATATTTAATGGCGGACAAAAATTACGAATACAGTAACACAGAAACTGAAGATTGAGCAACACAAACACCACTAAAACTCCGGACCGACATGAACTCAGATGCTCCATATGAGTCTGCAGTTCAAACTTCACTAATAGTAATACCACTTCATGAGAAAAGGAACTGGGGACAATCACCCTCCCCACTTTGAAAAGTTGAAGGTGGCAAAATTAAATTACCCCCCCCTCCTTTTTTTTTACTTTAGTATGGAAACATATATCGTCCAGTTAGCTAAGGGTATAAGGATGTTTGAATAAGGGTTTGTTTTGAAACCATAGTGACTTTTTTTTATTGCTTCACAGTTTTGAAAATTTTACCACTCAAATAAGGAATACATTTTTTTGGGGTACATTTTTCATAAAGATGTAAACAGAATGTAATGACCACCCATTTAATTTATCATAATTATTAAGGTAATTACACATGATTGTCTATTTATATTTCAAAGATAAAAAGAAATATTGAAAATTGTGAAAAAATGTATTGTTCTTTTTACATTTTAGTGTATTTTTCATGAAAAACGTATGAGGGTACCCCTATTTAAAGACCCATAATTCTTTTTTCTATTGAAAATATGCCCCATTTTTTTTAAATTCTGAATGTTAACATGTATATGATGCTTTTGGTATGTTGTTTTTGAATATTTAATAAAAAGAAAAGGTAAAGAAAAAGTTGGGTTACTTTTTTCATAAAATACAAATTTTCAACAAAAAAAAGATGCCTACCAACCTATGAATATGAACCCATATCTTGGTACTCAAATAAGGAATACATTTTTTTGGGGTACATTTTTCATAAAGATGTAAACAGAATGTAATGACCACCCATTTAAATTATCATAATTATTGAGGTATTATTACACATGATTGTCTATTTATATTTCAAAGATAAAAAAATATATTGAAAATTGTGAAAAAAAAGTATTGTTCTTTTTACATTTTAGCATATTTTTCATGAAAAACGTACGAGACCTATAAAAAAAAATTCTATTGAAAATATGCCCCATTTTTTTCAAATTCTGAATGTAAATGATGCTTTTGGTATGTTGTTTTTGAATATTCAATACTTTTTTCATAAAATACAAATTTTCAAAAAAAAAAGGTGCCTACCAACCTATGAATATGAACCCATATCTTGGTTTTAGAAAGGCAGTTAAAATATTAATAAATGTGATGTTTAGGAAAATCATGCCAGTTGCTAGTTTTTATTTAAAGAGGCATTAGCTACGATTTTGACCCAAAAAATTATATGTTTTGGAAATTGGTAAATAGCTTTAAAATGATGAAATAAAGGTAAATATTTCACATTAAACAGCTTATCGTACCACTTTTCGCCTTTTGAGAAAGAAAATTACCATCGATTAATTATTTCCTTGCAAGCAAATAATTTGACCTCGCTTTCTCCGTATGCAACTGACCTTACTAGTGACAGGTAAAAACGAATAATTTGTATTTTGTCGCTTATTAACTGCAAACTTGCATGGTTCTTTGTCCGTAATTAATGCCAACTAAAAGCAGATTCACAGAAAATAAGAAATAAGTGCATTGTTGTACTGATTTAATGACAATTCGGCAAACTCCGTAAACAATGCTGATAATTAATACAGCACGCACAGCGCGTTTTAGCAAGAAATCACCTTGGTCGGTGTTTTTTCGCGGTGAAATGTCGGTGAAACTTTCACCGCGAAAATTAACAAATTAGGACCTAAATGTCGGTGAAATATTTTAATTGCCGGTGACAACACCGCGGCGAAATTCATACGTGTATACACGTACATGTACAAAATGTAACTGTACTTCATATGTTCTTTTGTTTTTTGTTGCTTAGTTTTGCTTTTTTACTATTTCGTACTTTATATTTCAATTTGATACCAGTTTTTTTTTCAGGGATGCCAGCATGGCATACATTTTATTTATAGGATTTATGAGGCTGAGCACGCATCTTGTTTTGCGTATATTATCTAATCCAGGGATATATATAGTTGTCCTACTATATAAATCCTTGTCTAATCCCAACATTTCGATTGATTTATATCGGTGTTATTTTTTTTAATCACCTGTGTTTTATCAATGTACGGATGTGTCTATTTTTATGTAGTATACACATTGAACTCGGTCACTAAAAGGTCAAATACACAGTTACCTGAGGCTGCGGGATTGATTTAAAAACACACCGAGAATGATTGAAAAAAAAAATCGATGTAATTTTTTATCTAAAGCAAACGTGCTTTTTCGTATTTGTATGTCGTTAATCCCCTTGCAAGCCACGTGTTATTTTACCTTTAATAAAAGTTCCATTTCTGATTTGTACACATATTTTTCACGTGAACGAGAATCTAGAAAGTTTTCCACATGCTATCGATCAAAGCGTGCTTTTGGGTATCTAGAAACTTTTGTAACAGGTGAACTTAAGTCACGTGCCAAGTCGACATTAATTGAACACCCGAAAGCAAATTAACTCGGGATACCAAGCTTGCATTCAAAAGATCAAGTTTATTTTAATTAACAAAATAATACAACACAAGCTTATAAATGGTAATGATCACATAATACTAAACGTTTGTACCGGCATTGTTTTCTTAACATAATAGATTAAAACAAAAGCAAATATCAGAATTAAAGAACGAAAAATGATCACATAGCTTGCACACCTGAAAAAGAAAATAAGTATTTGCTCTGAATCATTCATATTATCAAAAATGACAGTCTCAAGAACATACAAATGTACAAATAAAGGTTAATATCCCATTTCTTTATTTCGCGGCGTTTAATCGTCAATGTCGGTGTTTTGTCGGTGTTTTATAGTAAATCACTGTGTTCGATTTTTCTCGGACATTTCGCGGTGTCAACACCGACTTTTTTTTTAATTTCTCCGACATTTTCTTGATTTCACCGACGTCGGACCCGAGTGATTTTTTGCTAAATCGCGCTGTGCGTGCTGTAAGATGGCGTCCATTTCTTGATCGATCTCAAAACACGAGCAGTTGCACCATTTTCCCCAGATGCACGTACATTTCATAACATTTATAAGTTACAGAAACACGTTTTATTAAGGCATCAATCATATCTGATAGTTTTTATGGGTAACAAAAATTTATGATTTTGGCAGATAATGCCCCTTTAAAGAAAACTTCACCAAGGCCGTTTGCACATATCCCCAATCCTATTATATTGTAGCGAGGTTTGGAGAGTTTACCTTGATCCCGGAGATAGTTCTATTGTGGAAAAATTCCACATGAAATTCATTAAAGAAATTTTAGGGGTTCACTGCAAATCATCAAATGTTGCATGCCGAGCAGAACTTTGAAGATTACCTTTATGGGCAAAAATCTCATTTTCTTGTATAAAATTTTGGGAACATCTTTTGACATCTGAAAATACCTTAGTATTTAAAATTTTTCAAGCTACTAAAAACTTTAACCCATGGGCAAAAAAACTGTACTCCATCTTTAATAGTCTAGGATTTTCTTATATAGCAGAGAGCAATTGTTCAATTAAAGCACTCCTACCAAATATAAAACAAAGGTTGATTGATCAATGTACTCAGGAGCAATCCTCTAAAATTTATAGCTTAACCAAATTAAAATTTTACCAAAATGTTTATGATTTTAACTGCCGTAGTGCTTATGTGGATATCCTCAGAAACAAAACAGGGAGGTTTATTTTATGTAAAATAAGGTTAAGTGCACACAATCTTGCCATTGAAAGGGGGTGGCACTTAGGTTTTCACACAAGTAATATAATTTGTACTACATGTACATTGTATATGTAAAACTGGTGACGTAGAAAATGAGTCATTTCTTGTTTAAATATGAAAAATATTCCAATTACAGGAGAAGTTTTCAATGTAATATTTTGAGTATACTACAAAAAAATCATTTATCTGAGAATCAAATGATCAAATTTTGTATGAATAGTAATTCATTAAAAGTATTAAGAGTAACTTGCTCTTACATTAATAACTGTCTAACTCTTAGAAATGAGATTATTTAGTATTCATGATATTAGTGTCATATTATTGTGTTTTCTATTCATGGACATGAACTGTAACTTCACTTTGGGCCTTTGCCAATTATTGTAATTGTGTTTGTGCCAATAAAATATTTGTATTTGAATGAATATAGCAAAACATATTAAAAGCTGAAGGTGTTAAAACCGATGTTAGTGACGTCCTTGTGGTAAGTAAAGGGTCTGACCACGAAATAGTATTTTCAGAACTAGATCAACAAGGAACATGCACCAACTATCGTTCCAAATCCATCTAGCAGAAGCGACTACAGGAAATTCTCCTATTTCCCTAGAACAATCAAGGACTGGAACTCTCTACCACCGGATATTGTGTCAGCCAAAACGCTTGATGCCTTCAAGGCTCAAGTATCCAGACTCCCACATTAACTGTATATAGACTAGTATTTTAACTGTATATTTTGTTGACAACTCTCAACTTTTAAAAAGTTTCAGTACTACAGTACATGCGTACTCCACATGGCAAAACAATCAACTTGTTGATGGTGGCCATTAAGAGGCAGAAGCAGAAGGGTAGGGAATGGATTATTGGTGCCAGCGTCAGGCGGCTGTGGTCAGTGTGGACAAGCACATGCCAGGCATAGCCATAGCCATAGGCATAGAAATAGCCATACGTAATTCCATCTATATGCACAGTCCCACACTACTAAAAAACACAACGCTTACCCTTGAACAGTGAGATTATTAAGAAAATATTTTCTTAATATATCATGGCTTTATATCAGTTAGATATCTAAATAGAAGTATCTTTTGATAAAAAGAAAATGATGAATGTTGAATTTCCCGGAAGTTGATAGATTGGTGGGTTTTGCTAAAGCAGTGTGAACGTGTCCGAATACATCTTGTGTATAACAAAAGTGGAACTCAGTCCCGTAACCTTTCAGAAATGTGAAATTCTAATTTCACAGTCGTACATAATTGATTATAATTATATGACTGTTGGTAACCCGAAACAATGTTGAAATGCTACCCTGAACAGTACACCGTTCTAATAAATATTGTTTCATAACAAATAGCGTGATACTAAAGACTGTTTAATCTGCCGGCTGTAATAAAATGTGCTAAATAGCCATTAGCACAAACCATGTTTTAACACAAATAATTTTTCTTAAATGCACAAAAAGTAATAAGATGAATAAATAATATTAAAAAAAACCCCAGTGGTTACAGGAACCCACCGTGTTTACGGTTCGCACTAGTAATAGCATCTTCGCTAGCCAAGGGTTACGATCCGTTCTACTCGTGCAGATGAGTAGAACGAATCGCAACCCTTGGCTAGCGAAGATGTAGTAATAGTGGTATTATATTATGCATAGATGAACCGAGAAGTAATGTATAATGATTAAAGACACAAATGCAAGAAGATACAAGTAGAAGGAAAATACCTATTCTGACACACCTCAATTTTTTAAGACAAACGTATGCTAAATGGTGTAAAAACAAAATAAATAGAAATAATAAAAACGAGTCTACTTACAGAAAGGGAGAATGAAGGTTTTCACCAGGGTACTATTAAGAAAACGAATTGTATGGGTATATGTTCAAAATTGGAAAATACCAAAGCCAGTCATACATATTTGTAGGTAGGATGATTTTTACTATTTAACAGACACTACAAGTGAGGAAGTACCTTAGAGACGAGGAATACATGATCACATTTCAAAGTATGGAATCAGTAACAAGAAATGAAACGGAAAGGTATATAAGGGTTATGGTGTTTAACGCCACATTCAACAATATTTCAGTTATATCATGGCGGTGAACCAGAGATGGTATCTTATCCGATTGGAAAAAGTTACGGAATTGCTAACAAGGAATGGTCTAACAAAATATTAACAATGACGAATATAGCAGGAGAAACAAACACAATTTGAGATTCAGTGGACAAGGCTGAAATATGTCGAAAAATCGAAAGACCTATTTGGTATTAGCATAATGACATGACAATAAGAGCAAAAGATATGTGGGGTACTGCGAATTCATGCTCGTGGACAAAACAGGAAGGTGAAAGTATGATTTTCCATCAAATATTGAATCGGATTCAAGATCATTTTCGTGTTGATCGGAACGATGTATGGCGATGAGGAATTTACATCACCCGGCTATATAGAAAAATGTATTGCATAGAAATAAAAAAGCTGGAAAAAACCAAAGTTGTATTTGGAAGGCAAGTCAGATGAACTTGAAAATTCCACGGCCACAGCAGAGGGGAGCAGAAACATACACAAAATATCAAGTACTTTGATGATGCAGTCCATACAAGACAACCAGAGAAGGAAGTGACGATACATAACTGATATTCATACATACGTCACGTCCACGAAAGACACCAGGAAAATGTTCAAAGAGAACACCTTCCCCAAACCTCTAAAGATGACAAGCGAGAACTAGATAACATTTGGAAGTGCAATTACATGTTGGATATGTGAATCTTAACTGAGGAAATACAGAGGAGCAGCACATAAGAAGTGCAATGCTCATTAACCAAACAGGAAGGTGAAATATCATGGAATAAATTTATTCCATGATATTTCGGGTTATGACAGCCATCGATTCATCAAATGCCCAAGAGCAAGTAAAGGTGTCACTCTTCGGTATACGGCTTCTGATTACCCCTTTGGTATCTTCAAACTTTTCTTACAAGTATATACCCAACAATGGGGAAAGATACAAATATGTACATATCATCATTCAAATAAATAGTAGTGGATGAAGACGAGAAGAATAATGGGGAAATACAAAAGGTAAAACAACAGTTGAGGTTCATTGACAGCCTCAAATATACAAATTCAAGCCTTCTAAAACATAGTAGAGAAAACAAAACTAGAGGCATCCAGGAACACTTAAGTAGAAACTAGAGGCATCCAGGAACACTAAGTAGAAACTAGAGGCAACCAGGAACACTAAGTAGAAACTAGAGTACATTACAACTTTGATTCAACGGTAAACAGGTGTATATGAATGCTCAATTAACTCTGATGAAAGAGTGCATGAATAGAACAAACTCACAAGTGGAATATTTTATTAAATTTTATCAGATTTTAACTGGTCTTGGAGGTACAAAAAATGTATAAAACAACAGAGAAGCGTGGTATTCAAAATATGAGTAGAAAGATCAAACATACCATTTTTAAAGAACCACATGTATGACATACACAAGTAAAAGTAGCATCTTACCTTGTCATGGCAACAACATTGAGTGTGATAAACAACTAATAATTCATTATGAAATTTCCAGGGATGATGCCGAGAAGATACTACTGGCCATCATCAGAGGGCCCGACATAAAAGGTATAGGGCTAACCCTCTTGATGTGCCTGAATGGTTTGCCAATCTATTCTTTGGAATGAAGAACTTCATTGAAACAGTTATCCGACTAAACTCAGTTTTGTTCAATCTAACTAAGAAATCAAAGACGCGGAAAGGATGAACAGCAATCTAGACATACAAAAGCTCCCACTTCAACAAGGCAGTGGTGTACCGGTCACTAAATATAACGCTTCATTTAGCATATTGGAGGATACGATATTTGATCACCAGAGTATTGCCGGTGCTTTATATAAGCATTTGTTGAACTAAGACATGACCCTTTTATTCTTTCTGAAAAGATACAATACATCTTCAGCATACATAGAGGAACATTTCTGGACATTTTGGCGATTTCACATGCAGTAGTTTTGGAGAAGAGTCCAGGAAGTATATCTTGAATTTCAAATCCTCAACAAAAAACAAAAAAAAGAAAACAAAAAGAAACTATACTTCTGCAGGACCCTAGAGGAACATTTATGGTAACTTTGATTACTATGCATGTAGATGTCCTGACAAAGGAAGTCAAAGAAAAGTTCTAAGATACCAAATGCGTGATCAGAAGCCATAAATCGAAGAACAGACAATACAATGGCCAAAATAAAAAGGACAACAGGATAAATGTTGATCTACAAAACATTACACAGAAACTCTGGTTTTCTGAAAGGTTAATTTGTTCCTGCTCCACTTAGTGGCACCCGTCATGTTGCTCTTGTTACAGGCATGTGGATATTTATGATATGCAGATGGACGGAGGCATGATGTACTAGTGTGGATAGGAAAGCACACAGTATCTTTGGATCAGGTGAGCTATAAATTATATTAAATGTTGAATACTGCCCAAGTAACACTTCTACTAATTTTGATTCCATATGGTCCAGTGATTTGTTAAAAAAAAAATTGAAATGTGCAGACATGTGTCACCTGGATAAGAGATATATACCCCTCTGCACCACATGGAAAATCCTTGGTTGACAGTGGAACCCCCAGAAATCTAGGTATCTGTAGTAAAAAAAATAACACCATTTGACAACTTCCTATAATTGAAAATGGGTAAATTTGTTTAGCTTCTCGTGAGTGGTCACATGAAGAGTTGCTTATTAGAGATGTGTAATTCCTCTGGATGTTCATGAGTTACTGATATTCAATAGAAAAATAGTTTATAACCAGTGAAGGTAAGTGTTAACAAACAAAATATTGTTTTAAATTTTCTTTATTTAATACTGCAAGTACAATAATGTTAAACAGATGATAAAACACTGTTAGTATACAAAGCTTTATAACACTTATAAAACTAGAAATCAACACTTCCTTGTGCAAAAATAAATAGATAAAAACAAGTATTTAATAACATAGGATGATGTAACTTTGAAATTATAATGATAGATATATTTTGATATTTTTAACAGAAAGAACAATTTGTACAATATGGCATGGTACACAATAAATATGAATTATAATTTTTTGCAGCAATGTTTGACCTTTCAGTGTGCAAAATTAAAGCTCTTGAAAATTGCTAACTTAGAGTACTGGTAGTTAAATGTTAAGATAGACATAATGCTTCATTTAATATCCAAATGGATTCATATTTCCATTGAAATTTCACAATGACAGATTTATTAAAAAATAGATATCATAGCTTTAATTACGATTAAAAAAAATCTAAATTTTTAATTGTAATAAAACATTACACAAGAACTTTTCCACAAGATTAAGTTTTTCATTAGCTTAAATATTTTTCCAAAAACACTAATAATTCAGAATCATTTTATCAGATCCACCAAAGTAATGTAAAAAAAATACAAACTGTATAAAAACAAAAAGTGATTTTTTTTTTGAAAGAATGGTAGTATTTGAATATCAATAAGTATGGTATTAGTTTGGTGGGTAAAAAAAAAAAAAGGGGGGGGGGGGGGTTTAAAAGGAAAAAATATAAGATCTAATTATGATGCAATGTTTACACACTGCTGTATTATGGCAAAATAAAAGGACAAATTTGCTTCCAACGCACAATATGTGCAACCCAATTCAGAGTGTCATAAACTTCTTTTGGTTGACATATTTACTTACGGAGGAACAATTTTGGGAGATAACCAACGCTTGAAAAAATATTGTCTCTGTAATAAAGGGGATTGAGTCAGATATATTATTTAATGTTAGGAAACTTGAAAAAGGGAACATTTATAAATATGAGCATAAAGAGTTGGCAAATATATGTAGCATTATGACAAGGTTTAACAATATGAATGAAAAGATCAAAATTAACAAAATGATAATAAAATAATAAAAAGCTATTTAACTCAATTCAAACATAGGAAAAAAAGATCTTTATAATAAATTATGGTAAAACTATGGAATTCTGGTTGCTTGAGAGATATTTAAAGAGACAATAATACATAGAGACAATACAACTGGCAGTAAAACAATTTTATAGTCTTTATAAGACATATGTACTAGCCAACAACTTATATACTATCATTCTTTAATACAGCTAGCCAATTTATTACAAGAAATGATCAATGAAAAACAAAAAAAATACCACACTGCCGGAACAGCTACAAAATTCAATCAGAAAATCATAGAAACAGTGGCAAAATTGATATCCCTAACACACATACATGATCTCTCACTTTCCTGGCTGGGTACAGGAAGTTCAATTTAATGAAATGGTCGGATTAAATTAGTTTTATGGACCCAAGCCATGTTGAAATAGAAGAAATATTATCGATTTGAAAATGCATTGTTTATATTCATTGATGGATAAATGACTAGGGAGAAAATTGATGTCACACTTTTATGACGTAATTAAATGTGAGACACTTTACATCATTGTATATGTGCAGTCATTGTCAAGAAATGGTCCATTAACAGAAGAATCTAAATTGGATAGCTGTTAAAAAAGATGTTAAAATAAGTCATAAATTATTTATTTTCTACTTTTTTAAAGCTTTGTTTTCTTGTTTTACACAAGTTCATTACAAAACAATTATCACATATCTATTATGAAATTAATATTTCAAATCAATTTATATGGCACAGACAAAAATGAAAGTAAATTTATATATATATATAAACACAACTTTATCTTATTATGATAATTAAACATATACAAGGACATGATATGACAATGAATATCTAATTTGGCACAAACATCAAAATATCCTGTGAATTTATCTTTTTCGTTGGGTATTTTTTTCATTGCTATGTTTTTTTTTTGTAAAACCAGATTAATTTTTTTACTTCTTTTGTAGTAAAAGAAATAAAATTTGAGATTCTAAATTATGAAAGAAACAGAATTACCAAAACAAGAGTAATTAATTAATGTTTAAATACTATTGATTTATTTATTTTTGTTGCTGTGGTTTTTTGTAAAACCACTTTTTTTTTTTACTCCTTTTGAAATAAAGGAAATAAAATTTGAGATTCTAAATATGAAAGAAACAGAATTACCGAATAAGATTAAATGTTTAAATACAAACAATTTATTTATTTTTGCTGATACAAATTTTCATGAGATTTATTTAAATTGATATTTTTGCGGACACTTGATTTAATGGTGTTCATATTTTACTCATAACTTCCCATTATTAAATTTGTACCTCATTGGATGCTGAATATCTGGGTTTGTTTTTACTCATGAAAATTTGTATCAATTGAATATCACCATAATGAATTTTCAAGAATATTTAAACATCTTGTAAGTCAAGTACACATCCCACAAGAATTTTAATATTCTTAATATCTGGCTTGTCAAGCACACCTCTTCTAAAATTTGGCCCAAGTTAAAACTGTAGTAGTGAGAGGAGAGTGCTTATTTCAAGTCATATCTATTCCAGTAAGATTCTGAAGCTTAATGTCAATGACATCACAAAATTTTTTTTAAATTACATTGTAGTTCTGTTTTCAGTAATAATGGTCCATGGTTTGGTATTTAGTTTAGAATGTTGCAGAAATATATTGACACTATTGATAATACATATCTTTTTTTCTATGGTTCTATTTACAGTTTTAATTGCAGCGTTAAATTTCTGTCCAGACAAGTAGTTCTTGAATTTCAAATTAGTGACATAAAATAATCTAGGGCCATTAAAAACCTCAGAACGGATACCCAATGAAAACTATAGATTCACAGTAACACACAATTCATTACAAAATTACATTTGTAATATTCAAAAAATCATAATTTTAATTCTTTACAAAATTACATTTGTAATATTCACAAAATCATAATTTTAATTCATTACAAAGTTACATTTGTAAAATTCACAAAATCATAATAAATTTCACTACAAAGTTACATGTGTAGAATTAATAAAATCATACTTCTAAAGGTTTGTTTATAATTCCAATCGTCAAGTGAAGTGATGTTCCACAACTATCACACAATTTTGTTTAATATTTAGCTTACCTGAAATCACTGGTAGGAGATACACATATTCTCGCCTGAATTTTAATTTCTAATTAAATTAATGTTTTATATGATTAAACATCATTTCAATTATTTGTCTAGTGATAAAATTCATGAAAACTCATCCCACAGTTCGTTAGAGCAAAGTTAAAGCAATTGAAAATATACTGGTATATTTTACTCATTAAAAACTTTCAAATTGTTTTTATAAAATTATAGTAATAATGCATTACAGTGTTACATTGTAGACAAATATCATACAGAGTTACATTTGTAGACAAATAAATACAATGTTACATTTGTAAGCAAATATATACAATGTTACATTTGTAAACAAATATAATACAGTGTTACATTTGTAAACAAATATATGCGGTGTTACATTTGTAGACAAATAAATACAGAGTTACATTTGTAAACAAAAATATACAATGTTACATTTGTAAACAAATATAATACAGTGTTACATTTGTAAACAAATATATGCAGTGTTACATTTGTAGACAAATAAATACAGAGTTACATTTGTAAACAAATATATACAATGTTACATTTGTTGACAAATATAATACAGTGTTACATTTGTAAACATATATATGCAATGTTACATTTGTAGACAAATAAATACAGAGTTACATTTGTAAACAAATATATACAATGTTACATTTGTAGACAAATATATACAGTGTTACATTTGTAGACAAATATATACAATGTTACATTTGTAGACAAATATCATACAGTGTTACATTTGTAAACAAATATATACAATGTTACATTTGTAGACAAATAAATACAATGTTACATTTGTAGACAAATATAATACAGTGTTGGATTTGTAAACAAATATATACAGTGTTACATTTGTAAACAAATATCATACAGTGTTACATTTGTAAACAAATAAATACAGTGTTACATTTGTAGACAAAATTATAGTCTTACATTTGTAGACAAATTTATACAGAGTTACATTTGTAGACAAATTTATACAGTGTTACATTTGTATACAAATTTATACAGAGTTACATTTGTAGACAAATTTATACAAAGTTACATTTGTAGAATTTACAGAATCACAACTGTAATACATGACAAATCTTTTTGTCTTCAGTAGATAACAAAATATAATTCATACACTCTCTTCACATTATTCTTACACTCTCTTCACATTATTGGAACAATGTTTACATGATCTATTATGAGTGGTCAGTCAATATCTGGAGAGATTTCTACACTTTTATTTTACACAATATGAAGATTACAAAGCATGTTTACACCCATCACAGGTAACCTATGATTGATTACACTTTGTCCTCCACTACATGTAGGTAAATTTTTATGAAAAATGTCATTTCCTGGTTTGTTTTTATATGTATTTAGTAGTTTCCATAACAACATAAAAACACATTTTTTTTTACATCTATGTCCTGGCTAGTTTGAATAAATTATGAAAGATAAAATTCGACCAGTCAATATTGCCTTAAGATTTTGATAGGAAACCAATGAAGTAGTCTTATGAATTATTTAAGAGTTCAAAGATTTTTAAATGAAATGACCCATGGGTAATGGATGAGGTATGAGTGTAATCAACCGTAGGTTACAGAAAATAGCTGTTGCCTTGCCATTTAACAAAATAAAAGATTTCAATTTAAAACATATACATCACATTTAAACCAAAATTAGTTTTTCCTATTGAGGAGAGACATAAATAGCACATACTGTTCTTTACTAGCACTATTGAGGTCACCAGTTTATTATATCAAATACACGTCATCATCAAACTTTGATTTGTTGAAAAAATAATTTGAACTAAATGTCGATAATTTAACAAATAAAATAGGTGATCCCCTCCCATTATAAGTTTACGGACAATATACCAAATAGATCTATAACTCTGACTCCATATAGACATTATAATAAAACATGTACATAGTTTCTCACATTTAATCATACGTATATATTTGCATTGATTAAGAGTCTCTATATATCAAATTACGTCCAAAGAAATCAGTCTAAATATTTAACTGAATGATTTTCATCTTTATAACTTTAATGAAACATCAATAATATACTTTCTATAATAACCTAAACTACGAGTATTGCATTCAGCCCGATGCCCGATGCCATTACTTGTAAATTAGCCAAACCCACCTTGTCAACGAAATCATTAAATTTTCTTTTGTAATAAGAGGATGCCATTATATTCATTTTACTTTACATAAAATATATACAATTTATTTAGGTGTAAATGAAGCTGTAGCTTACCCCCCAATACATAATGAAACTATTACACTCACCCCTTCCCATCTCTCACATGTCATGCCTTTGGAATTTTAAATACTATTTTTTCTCTGTCCTGGAGTCCAAAGTACAATATTGATTATGGCATCTTAAGGGTGTCTGTTACAAGTATGATATGCTATACTTTGGTATACAGAAATGCAAATAAAACATGGGAAGAAACAAGATCTAGACATACCATACATTGGGTATACTGTAAATTATTTATCTAATGATAACCAGGTTTGACTGTATATTGTATAAAATTTGGTAATTCCATATAATTTTCATTAAAAAAATATTTTAACTTTTCAATATGCTTGATTTTCTGTTCAGATTTGAAAGACGAAAAATTCAATGTTGTTGAGTTATGTCTGGTAAGTCACACAAAATATGGAAGAAATTATTTATTTCCCATCTGGACTCCTAGAATCATGAGAGAGCACAATATGAAATTTCACACATATACATATATATATATTATGTTTATATTTGTGTAAGCACAGATATGAATGCATAACCTTTTAGCACTTAATGAATCAGTCAGATATAAATTACTGTTTTAATCAACAGCAACAAGACAGGGTACCAGTACCATACAACATGGCTGACATATGTATACAAATGATGACACTGGGGTACCAGTCATTTTATGGAAGAAATTCAATGAATTAGTTAGACATAAATTACTGTTTTAATAGGCTGTAACAAGACAGGGTACCAGTACCATACGACATGGCTGACATATGTATACAAATGACAACTACTGGGGCACCAGTCATGTTATTTTTGGCATCCATCTGAATCATAAAACTGATTCTCTGAATAAGTTTGTGTCCATATTACCAAAGATTACGTAAGATTGCATAAACACCTAGCTTCATAATCTGTTACAACTAAATCCTGTCTACTGGAAACTAAGATGGTAACCTCTGTAAAGAGTTAAAGCCTTCCTTGTAGCTCTTCTATTAAGACTCATTACCATGGTAACCTTTTAAAGAGTTAAAGCCTTTCTTGAAGCTCTCCTATTAAGACTCATTACCATGAAATTAAGCACTTTTTGAGACAATAATTTTTTTTTCACATTAAATGTATCTTCCTAATGCTGTGTAGAAATCTTGTAAACAAATCAATAACTGTGAAAACTTTGGTCGATCATCTGGGTTGGTGTTCCAACAGTAAGCCAGCACAGTGAATCTGTAATTAATAAAACAATCATAAACCTTTGTATCAAATTTGTCTGTTTTATTTTCATAGTTCTGATGATGAGAATTCTTGAGATATTGAATTTTGCATAATAATCCCCCAAATCAATCCTAACATTCATTCTGTGCCAAGGATCATAAGTTAAATTTCAGATGGATCATTCAACTAGAACTTAAGTTATCGCACAGAAATCATTCTATCTAAAATTTTGATGATGAGAATTCTTGTGATATTGAATTTTGCACAATTAAATACAATGTATTCTGCATTGAATTCCCAAACTGTGCCAAGGATCATTCAGTTAAAATTTCAATAGAATCAGTATAATAAAACAAAAGTTATTGCATGGAAACTATTACATCTACAGACGACAACAATGCAAGACCCATTTAACATAATAAATTTAGCAGTAATTTGGACATTCTCCCTTTGATCTCAGTGAGTGATATTGTCAGTATCAACAGACTGACTTAGATACTGAAAAATATTGATCAGTGTGACGTAAAACACATTATCCCATTATTACGGCATTTTAACCCCGCTGAACCAGTGGTGGAAATATCTGTAATCCTCTAGAGGATTAAAATGTCTCGTGCCTTTCCCCACATGTTGTCAAATCGGTAAATAATGGGAGAAACAAATTCTCTTTCAGTTGCCCATGTGGGTTACGATATTTCTCCACTCTCGAGAGTTAAATTTAAAATTTTAACCACTCGCCTGACGGCTTGTGGTTAAAATGTTTAATTTAACTCTCTTGAGTGGAGAAATATCGTAACCCACGGGCAACTGAAGGAGAATCTATATTTATGATGTCACCAATAAAAAAAAATAACATCAGTTTTGTAGGTTTCACTAGTATCAAATCTCATCCTATCTGACTTACTGCAATACTGTCTGTTTCTACCTCTATAGCTGCTGTTATTCTATATGTATGACTGAATTTTTTTGTGGTGAAATAAATACCGAATATTCTTATACTTACAATTCATCAGGGCAATTCATTGGTTGAGCTATTCTATATCCTTCACGTAAATATGCTGCCATTTCAAAAGGATCTATTTCTCCATATGGAATCTGGCCCAAGGTTAACATCTCCCATACTGTCACACCAAAGGACCACTATAAATAGAATGAGTAATTGATATTCTGTGACTCATCTGGATATATATAAAATATCAGTGCAGTGTCTTAAAATATTAAATTTATGTGTATGAGGGTATGAGGACAAAGATGCTGAGATGTAGAGTTTATTGGCAGAAGCAAAGAGTACCACTCAACTGCAGGCAAGGGGTCGTTTCACAATCATTTTTGGGTATAAAATTTGCTCATTGCTGAAGACTCTATTGTGACTGTGAAATGTAGAACAGCAATACAAGGGTTGTTCATTTACTTCAATTTATGTCTATGTGTAATGTTAAATAGTCTCTCATGTTCATTTACAGCCATATCTAATTTATAGGTGTAATGTTAAATAGTCTCTCATGTTCATTTACAGCCATATCTAATTTATAGGTGTAATGTTAAATAGTCTCTCATGTTCATTTACAGCCATATCTAATTTATAGGTGTAATGTTAAATAGTCTCTCATGTTCATTTACAGCCATATCTAATTTATAGGTGTAATGTTAAATAGTCTCTCATGTTCATTTACAGCCATATCTAATTTATAGGTGTAATGTTAAATAGTCTCTCATGTTCATTTACAGCCATATCTAATTTATAGGTGTAATGTTAAATAGTCTCTCATGTTCATTTACAGCCATATCTAATTTATAGGTGTAATGTTAAATAGTCTCTCATGTTCATTTACAGCCATATCTAATTTATAGGTGTAATGTTAAATAGTCTCTCATGTTCTTTTACAGCCATATCTAATTTATAGGTGTAATGTTAAATAGTCTCTCATGTTCATTTACAGCCATATCTAATTTATAGGTGTAATGTTAAATAGTCTCTCATGTTCATTTACAGCCATATCTAATTTATAGGTGTAATGTTAAATAGTCTCTCATGTTCTTTTACAGCCATATCTAATTTATAGGTGTAATGTTAAATAGTCTCTCATGTTCATTTACAGCCATATCTAATTTATAGGTGTAATGTTAAATAGTCTCTCATGTTCATTTACAGCCATATCTAATTTATAGGTGTAATGTTAAATAGTCTCTCATGTTCATTTACAGCCATATCTAATTTATAGGTGTAATGTTAAATAGTCTCTCATGTTCATTTACAGCCATATCTAATTTATAGGTGTAATGTTAAATAGTCTCTCATGTTCATTTACAGCCATATCTAATTTATAGGTGTAATGTTAAATAGTCTCTCATGTTCATTTACAGCCATATCTAATTTATAGGTGTAATGTTAAATAGTCTCTCATGTTCATTTACAGCCATATCTAATTTATAGGTGTAATGTTAAATAGTCTCTCATGTTCATTTACAGCCATATCTAATTTATAGGTGTAATGTTAAATAGTCTCATGTTCATTTACAGCCATATCTAATTTATAGGTGTAATGTTAAATAGTCTCTCATGTTCATTTACAGCCATATCTAATTTATAGGTGTAATGTTAAATAGTCTCTCATGTTCATTTACAGTCATATCTAATTTATAGGTGTAATGTTAAATAGTCTCTCATGTTCATTTACAGCCATATCTAATTTATAGGTGTAATGTTAAATAGTCTCTCATGTTCATTTACAGCCATATCTAATTTATAGGTGTAATGTTAAATAGTCTCTCATGTTCATTTACAGCCATATCTAATTTATAGGTGTAATGTTAAATAGTCTCTCATGTTCATTTACAGCCATATCTAATTTATAGGTGTAATGTTAAATAGTCCCTCATGTTCATTTACAGCCATATCTAATTTATAGGTGTAATGTGATCTATGTGGTTGATTGATTGGTGTTTAATGCCAACTTTAGCAGTATATCAGCTATATCGTGGCATGAGTGTATTTAGACTACAAATCTAATTGTGATAAATATTTGTTGAAATAAAAATCTTGACCAATTGTCTTTGAACATGTATTTAATTTTCTGGAAAATTGCATTTACAAATGAATTTCTATAGTAAACATCAACACATCAATCGATGAATAAATAAATTTCAATACATACCACATCACTGGCAAATGAAAACCTCCTTTCCACAATTGATTCTAATGCTAGCCATTTGACAGGTCTGTTTTCATTGTCTCCCAGACAATTATAATCTGATGGAAACAAGTCTCGAGATAAAGCATTGTCAGTAATTTTTACAACACAATCTCCGTCTATCCTGAAAACATAAAAAGACGAGAGATAAAGCATTGTCAGTAATTTTTACAACACAATCTCCGTCTATCCTGAAAACATAAAAAGACGAGAGATAAAGCATTGTCAGTAATTTTTACAACACAATCTCCATCTATCCTGAAAACATAAAATGACGAGAAATAAAGCATTATGGGTAAATTTGACAATATAATCGCCATCTATCCTGATTAAAACAGAAGACAAGATAAAGCATTATCGGTAATTTTTACATCATCTCCAATAATCCTGAATAAAAAACAGAGGACAAGATAAAGCATTATGGGTAATTTTTACAACATCATCCCCAACTATCCTATAATCATCAAAAGAAAATGAATTACGACTCCCATACTGATTTGTATTTATACATTTGGGTTTTGTTCCATCCCTCTGTTAGAGGATAGGGACAGTTTTAGTTCCATCCCTCTGTTAGAGGATAGGAACAGTTTTACTTCCCCCATCCATTTAATATATATGTAGTAGTGTTCAAACATTATTAATGGGTACATGAAGTGCCCTATGAGCCTATATAGGGTCCTAAGTTAAAAAATGTAGTGATGGTTATCTTGGAGACATCTTATAATTATTCATGTACAGTTTGACTTCAATTAAATATCTTGTTCAACACAAAAATAAGATGCTTTGTAGTGGACTACCCATCAAACGTTCCAGCCAAGTTTGCTTTAAAATGCTTCAGTGGTAACAAAGAAGATTTTTTTTAAAATATTTGTTCCCATTGTGGTTGCAGCCATCTTTGAATTCAGATCGACACAAAAAATGAAAATATTGCAAGAGAACATCCAATTACTATTTATGTATAATTAAAAATTTGTGTTCAGTGAAGTTCATGATTGCTGACAAAATAAATTTAATTAGTTTTCCCATAGGGTCCTATGCTTAAGTATGTCATTGGGGTGGCAGTCTTCTAGGATTTCTGATCGACACAAAAAATACCCATTCATTTTGCAGAGAACCATCCGATGAACATTCCCGCCAAATTTGCTTTCAAATGACTCATTGGTTTCAGATATATTTTTTTCCAAACATTTCTGCCAAATTTGCTGGAGTGATTTCTGAGAAAAAGAATGTAATATAGTAACAGACACAGATGATGGACTTAAAGTGATATCCATGGCTTACATATCACTTTGTGCCAAGCGAGCTAAAAATCTATAGTCACAATAATATTGCTAGGTGATTTATATTGGTACAATGGACCATTACTTAGTAATCAGAATAAGGAGTCTTATGGTAACTTACACACAATTTCTAGATGCTATGTCTTTATGAATGATTCTCTTTCTGTGGAGAAACTGTATTCCTCTGATTATCTGTAAAGCCATGAATACCAACTGTTGTGTAGACAAGGGCTGCAATATACAAAATAAAACAATGAATAAACAAAACCAAAGGTTGCCATGGAGACTGTAGTCAATGGAGATGCTAGCACTTTAAAATTCCAGCATCTGGGAAATAAAATTTGATACACCAAATGACAAAGATTCCCCGATATAGGGTTTATCTACATAAGTAAAGAGTACCGCTCAACTACAGGCAAGGGCTTTCCTACACCCATTATAGGGTTTATCTACATAAGTAAAGAGTACTATTCAACTACAGGCTAGGGCTTTTCTACACCCATTATAGGGTCTGAGTTATGCTCAATGTAAAGTTGAAGTCTTTCATGTTCATTTAAATCCATATCATTTCTTACTAATGGAGGATTACATGAGATTTATTGCTCTTCTACTAAAGGAGATTTTTAAAGCTATTCCCTATCATAGCATATCATACTTTGAAACACCAGGACCTGGACCACAGAGACCACTGTATGAGGTCATTCACTTAACCTTCAACTTTAATATACATATCACAATGGGGCTATATGGAGCCACCGTGGCCGTGATCGTATGGTAGTTGGATTTACAACTACATGTACCTATGCAATCAGTGCCTATCACCACTGATATTGAGAGTTCAAATCTTGATCAGGGTGAGGTGTACAACATTATGTGATAAAGTTTGTCAGTGATTTGTGACAGGTTGGTGGTTTTCTCCGGTTTCCTCCATCAATAAAACTGACTGCCACGATATAACTGAAACATTGTTGAAAGTGGCATTAAACACCACCAAACATACAAACAAACAACACAATATGTCAAATAAAGCTAAATTTTATTTATGATTACTTTGAAGAGATCTTTAAAAAAAAGAATTCTCATTTTCAACTCAAAACTACTCCCACTCTATGTGTGATTGACTTCATCTGTAAAAGTCTCAATCTTATAACCCAAAAGCTCACCCTATCAATATTGTACTCAAAACATAGGTAGTAAATTTATAATTGCTTATCTGCCTAGCCATCTACATAATTTTTATTACTATTTTTATCAAGTGTGCTACTTCAAAGTAAAGAAAAGTGATAAAATTAAATTAAAATTTGTTCTCCCACCTACTGCTAAACATGTGAAGTAGCTATAAACCAAAATGAAAATTACTTCATATTTTAAAATATTAAGGGCTTGATATATTCCTCTAACAAACTCTTTTGTTCTTAAAAATAAAGCATGATCAATATTATTTAAAAAAAAAGAAGAAGCATATAATACATGTACTTGCATAATTTGAGCATGTGTTTCAGACTTGACAGACGCTCAAGTGGCATTAAAATAAAGATTACATGGTGGGTACTCAAGTCCTATTCTACACTAACATTATGTATGACTTTGTTCGACTTGACACTAACTAAAAGTTTACACATAAGCCACCCTTTGATTTCTTATATATTATGATGATACTACAGTAGTACCTCTCACATAAAGCCCCTCCCATCAAAGACCCCCACACCCTCTGACATAATAAAATACTAATAAATTGTCTCTCTCAAGAGAAGCCACCCCTCTTATTATGCAATTTGTCCACTGCAGAAAGTGTGGCCTTATAAGAAGGGGAGTACTGTATCACAGTTTTATCTCTATTTAGTATCATACTTACACAATGTGAGCCTGTGTCTGAGAGTCGACACTGGAGTAAAAACTTTTTAAGATTGCCACCTGTGGCATCAGGGTATATGATATATGGTGGCAGCCCATCCTCTATGCAAGATCCTATTATTGGGTAAATATTAGGATTGACCTGTCCTTTCATCATACAACTCTCTGTTAAAAATAAATGTACTTGATCCTGTCTAGCTTGATCTGAAAAAAATTACAACATCAAATAAGAGTTCTCCATCTACGGAGGATGGTACAATTACATTTATGCTTTATGGTGTTTAACGTCACTTTCAACAATATTTCAGTTATATCGCCGCAGTCAGTTTTATTGGTGGAGGAAACCGGAGTACTCAGAAAAAACCACTGACCTGTCGCAACTCTTTATCACATAATGTTGTATCGAGTACACCTCGTCATGAACAGGGTTCGAACTCGCAACTTCAGTGGTAATAGGCACCGATTGCACAGGTAGATGTAAATCCAACTACCATACTACCACGACTACGATGGAGGACGATACAATTACAGCATGTTAACATGAACATAATACAATGACTGTGAACACAGGAACCAGTTTGTCACTTAATCAAAATTATTGTTACATTATTGTTAAGTCAAATGATTAGAAAACATTCCTTTATTTCTAATAATAAAAATAAAAACGTACCAGTAGATATCGAAATTAGTGCTCATGACATGTTTCTGAAATTACCTTCATCAGGTACGATCTTAGTCATAAGATTAGAAAGATAATCCATTTAAAAGTCTTTGGGAGCAAAGTAAACCAAAGGGTCTAAGCAGTTCACAGTTCTAATAAGTTGGATATGGTATTATCTAAATTATTTCAAATTAGCTGTCACCAGTTTTATATTGTTCCCACTTTTTTTTTTTAAATATGAACTTACCGTATGCATAATGATAGTTTGACAAGATATCTGTTGTAAAGCTTACAATATTTAAACATGAAAGAAATCAATAGGCATAAATGACTTTTTGAAAACTTACATTATGTTTACTAGACTGATAATCAAGAAATTTTAAATGGATAAGGAAGATTTTTCTTTAACAAAAGAATTTACGGAGAAATTGTATGTCTATTACTCTCTGTCTGCTACAAGAGAAAATGAAACTGAGATTCTTTAGAATCGGGTCAAAGCCTGTCATAAACTATATATCATCTTATTTCAATGGTATATATAGACAATAAATGTACATTGTCGGAAAATATAGAATTTATTTGCATGAGCTTTAGAAACAGCAAGTGCAAATTAATTTGATATCTTCCGACAATGTATGTATATTGTGTTTATCCTGCAATGTCAAGAAGCCCAAAACAGCTGCCAAATTGTTTAAAAAGAGCAGATACAAGTGTTGTTTTAATCGTTTTTGATGGTGTACTCTGTGACAGTCACGTTTATACTGTTACCGTTTCTTACTGTCGCTCAACATGAATCAGGTACCAGGAAAACAATATCTTGGAAAGTGACTGTATATAACAAAAATTTATCCAGTCAATGTAATTTGACTACTTAAATAGAAACAGTTCACGATGAAATTAAAGGATTCACACCTGTGACAGTTTTCACTATAATTTCTTGATCAGCACCAAATTGACTGTCTCCTTCACTGAGTAATGTCCCACTGTAAATCTTCCCAAATGTTCCTGAAATAAAAATACAAATATGTTTGAATCTCCTCAAAAAAGGAAAATGGAATGCAGTGCACATGCTTAATTACATGTAACCATATGTTTAGTATACTGGTTTCATGTGTAATAGAGAGCAAAGGACAACAGTTAAAATACAGTAAATAACCATCCATTTAATTGAAGAATAAAAAAGTCTATTTTTTTTCCTAATGAAGTACCAGAAAGACAAATATATTACATGTGTATGAGCATAAAATACTAATAATAGTAAAATAAGCACCCTTTAATGTATAACAGAAGAATCATACTACCTATTTACTGATCATTTCATGATATTGTAGTACACTATAAATATGACACAATGAGCCGTTATTACTTGCATAAAGAAAATACTATAGGCCATTGGCACCTTCCTGATTTGATTCTTAAATTATATTTTTTTTGGACATTTTCTTATAAGAGGTGAGTAAAATGGTACCCATTCAATGAGCGCAACAGAAAGGACAAAGGAATTAAGTTATAGCAAATAGAAAATTCACAAGTAGCTACACCATTAAAATTGTGTACAGAATATGGGGAAGACATATTTCATTTTCCTTGAATGAAAGGGGACCCTATTGCAAGAATAAAAGGCAAATAACTCCTTTGAAAACATCTAAAAACATTTAATTTAAGAATCAAGCCGTAGATGTACAAATGGTCTATTGTACCTCATTGTGTCTAAGTAGAAGGAGTCTATTGTACCTCATTGTGTCTAAGTAGAAGGAACCTCTAGTTTTTCTTTGAATAAGTCAAGTATTCCAATTGACAACTAACAAGTACCACGAACAAACCATAGATTTACTTCAAAAATATATTAGTTTAATTGTACGATTGATTTTTTTTTTTGGTGTTTAACGCCACTTTCAGCAATATTTCAGCTATATCATGGCGACCAGTTTTAATGGTGGAAGAAGCCGTAGTACCCGGAGAGAACCACCGACCACGGGCAAGCAACTGGTAAACGTTATCACTTGCGGCTGCGAGACGAGTGCACCTTTTTTTGTAATTTACAAAGTCGGGCGCGAACCCATGCCGTATTGGTGATAGGCTTGTATGAGTTGTTAGGTAATCCAATTACCTAACTCATTGAGCCACCCGGGTCCTGTTTAACTGTACGATGTTGTTATTCAATAATTATAATACAACCACTCTTTCCAAATATCGAAAATAAATCATTAGTATCAGAACAGAACAATGCAGTAATACATGAATGAGTGTTAACGCACGAGAGAATTACCATTGTTGTTTGGTTACGAGTGATTTATTTTTGATATTCGTAATGCAAGAGTAGTTATACTGCTTATTACATAAATTTTACACTTTTGTTTGCGCTAATAAAACAGGAATTTGTTTTCCATCATTGGCCATTCAGTAGTATATTCCATTGTCATGATGTTCGAACTGTGATGTCACAGAGTTTTTTAGTTGAGTTCACTTGGAAATCTCAGTTTTTCATGGGTATCTATGTAATAAATAAACTTTCTCCTGTGAAATAAAAGACCTATCACAGAGATATTCCTGCTACTACATGTAGTATTACATAATATCAAGGATTTAATTCTTTACGTTGTGAGTTTAAATCCTGCTCAGGTGAGATTTACTCAATACAACATTATGTGGCAGGTTGGTGGTTTTCTCTGGGGACTCTGGTTTCCCCCACCAATGAAACTGACCACAACGATATACCTGAAATATTGTTGAAAGTGGCTTTAAACACCATAGCCCTAATCCCTAACATTTAATTCTTTATCAGGTATAAAAACCAAATACCTTCCAATAAAACTTCTTTTAATGATATTCTTTCTCTGCTAATTGCAATTTCAGTCAATACTTCAATAGGTTCAAGTGGACATAACTCTGGAATAGGTGATGGCCCACAGGAATAATTTCTCACTGTAAAAATAAAACCAGACATTAAAATAAAAAAAAACTGATTTAAGAATTAATCTTTTGTAGATAGAAAAATTAAAATTAGATCTTTAATCCTCTCCTTTTCTGATATTTCCCACATAAAGATCTAACACAACCCTATAAGAGGTCATGTTCAAGATGACCTTTACTCGTCCAATCAAATTGCTTCTTACTAAATCTTGAAAGTAAAACTAGTCTGATTTGGTGATTATAACTTACATTGATCCAACATGTCCATTTGCCAATATAGATTGAATGTTCTGCATCTATCAGAAATACATTATGCGGAATATATACAGGTATTGAACCATGATCCATTACTTAACATGAATGATTTGACTGTATCACCTGAATTGTATTGATAAATGCAGCATATCAGATTACATTTAATACAATCCATTCGTGATTAAAGTGGTTAGTTTATACCTATGTCAGACACTATTTCTATCACATCAAAAGAAGAGTTTCCTGTCACAGCATCAACAGGTTTAACCACGTCACATTTTTGTGCCTGTCCAGTTAGCCAGGCCTGAATTTTCAGTACCATATTTCTTGGTCTATAAGTGTTCAACGATTTGAAATGAGATATAGTTGTTCGTTTTGTTGTCTTTGGTGGTATTGTTATATTATGTTTAAATATTTGGACATTATGATGAAACAAAGTTATACTCAACAGGGTAGATGGATTTTTCAACGATTTTGGAAAACTATATAAATATACAAGTATGTGAATCTGGAAACCGACCTGTTTTATATCGCTTTTTATTAAAGGTTCCATAAATGCCCAACCTTGTCGATTTTTTGAATGTAGAAAAAGAAGAACATTTTCTAGACACATTGATACTGTTCTCTTTGTGTTTCAGGTATTATATATGATAAATTGTAGTTTTTTATTATTGTATTGACAACTCACCAGATCCTTTTATGCTGTTTTCCAAGGGAGTTTCTGGTCTTATAAATGACTGACTCTGTTGTTTTGTTAAAGCTTGAGAACTGCTATTTGTGTCACTGTAAATAGTACATTAAAATTTGTTACTAATTAAAAGTAGTCAGATTAATTTTACATATACATTGTACAACTGCATGTGTCAATTACATGTAATTTCATGCATTTAAAGTGCATTCTTTGCATTTGTATATTTGTTGAAAAATATTTTAAACTTTAAAAAAAAAGCCTCTTTTTCTTTGCTTTGCATAAAAATATTGCTCTGTAATTTTTTCAGTAAAAATATTTTCAATCAGTATATGCATAAATTATACATACTAGTATTTAATTCGCTCATTGTATCCCCTTGTTGCATTCTTTTGTGTGTTGAGGTAGTAAACTGCTACAGCCAAAGCAATCAACAAAATGACACCACAGGCACATCCAACTGCTATGTAGAATACATGTGTAGACATGGCTGTATCGTTGGATGGTGGTATATCTATTAAAACATTATTTGCAATATTAATTTAGGTTTTTTTTTTATTGAATTTGTAACTTAATATGGCTTGGCCAAAAACAACTTTTAAATTTTATTTAGGTATTGTGAAATCATACAAATGTAATTCAAGATTTGTTTTATGTCATTGGTGATAGATGTATTGACTTGCCTTACACAAGAGTATTTGGGATTAGGTAAGTGAGTTAGTAAGTGATTGCTGTCACGGCCGTAGGCCTGGTCTGAATAAAGTGAGGAAAGGGGGTGAATTTAGACAAATTTTGAAGAAAAAAAAGATTTTATTTGCTTTCAAAAGGTTACACTTGCCGTTTCAAAAGTGAGGCATTTGCCTCATTTGCCTCCATTGTGCTACGGCCATGGCTGTTTAACGTCAAGTGAGCAATTTTTCAGCTATATCATGGATTGGCGAGAACAAGTTACATTCCAATGAGATGATGATGATGAAGATTAAATATTTTTAATCCATGCCAGTTCTACCGTGTACAGTGTAAATACATGTTATAGTTTATACTACCTTTCAAACCAAACCGTTTTAATTTTTAATTGTTTGGTTATAATTATTTTAACGCGTACGTCAGCTTATATTTGATGGTGACCCTTCATATAGGGTGGAGATTCAAGAACAGAACAGAACAGATGATGATGTCTGCTTTGTACTAGACCAATATACTCATTTGGATCTTTATAGTGCAAGCTCACTGAAACAAGAGTAGCATGCAGATAAGTCACTGCACTCAGGCACATTATCATGATACTAAGCCAACCAGTATTTGTGCTTTCTCCTTAATGCTGCATGCTTAGCAGAGAAACAGTAAATACCAATCTTAAAGTCTTGCGTTTGACTCGACCTTGAACTGAACCCACAATCTACTGAGGCAGGCACCACAATAGCTGTGAAACAGTAGTTCTTAGTTTTGTTGTTGTGACTATAAGAGCTATGGTTCCACAGCTAAGCACCACTGATGCAATCGTGGGATAAGGTTGGTATGATACGCTTGGTGATCTTGGTGATAGATTCACAGATTCACTTACCAAGAGCATTCGGTTTAAGATATGATATGTTTGGTGGTGTTGGTAATATCTTAGGATTGTCCATATGTACTTCTCCTTCTCCAAGAAATGATCGATGTGATTTATCTACAATAAAATATAAAAATAAATTATATATACATATTTATATCAAATTAAAAACATACAGGTGATAAGAATTCATTTTTAAATGAAAACCACCTCTAGAAATTCTTAAAAAATAGCCATGAAAAAGAAATTAAATTTTCAGATAAGCTTGGTTTTATTGAATTGGTATTTTCAATAACTACCTATATAAATTGCAATACCAATATCTCAGGACAGCATGCATATGCAGACCAGATTATGGACAGTTTATAAAAATTTGTTTCGCCCTCTACAATTCTGTAGCAATCCAAAGATTATGCATGCCAAGTTTTGGATTGCATAAGCATAGTTGTTTCAGAATAAAATCTTTAAATGTGACAAGTTAATAGACAAGATAGGCACACAGTGATGATGACAATAGATCAATCACATGACCATTTGGGTCATGTGACCCAAATACTATCAAACAAATATTGATGACCCAACATAAATTTGAAGAAAATAACCTTTATTTGTAATGAATAAATGCAAATATCAATATTTGCAGCTACAGAAATTTTGAGAAACTATATAACATATAATTACATTTACAACTACAGAGACATGCCAAAAGTATTCAGTCACTGTAATTTTTTACTATATATTTCATATAAAACCAAAATTTTTTAAAACATTATTCCAAAGTCAATTCTTGTTCGATTTTGATGATATTTTTACCAACAGAAGCGAGAATGTACGTAGTTTTCTGTGATTATTTTTAAATATTTTTTGGAAGCACAGATTTTAAATATTCATGATTTAAGCACAAGCTTAAATTATTTGTCTTCAAATGTACTATCATTGTATTGTATTTTTGACGTTCAAAATTTAGTTTTGTGTTTAACTCGTGAACTCATATAAAATTTATAGATTATAAAATTATGCTGAAATTACAGTGTAAGGCTACATTAATTCTGCCTTTGTTGGAAAAAAAATCATCAAAATCGAACAAGAGTCGACTTGGGAATAATGTTTTTTTTTAAATGTGGTTTTATATGAAATACATAGTAAAATATTACAGTGATCGAATACTTTTGGCACGTCTCTGTACTTCTAATTATAAAATTAATTTTTTTAATCATAATTATCTGACCAAAAACCAGCAGGATACCTGGCAGCATCCCTCAACATGTTATAGGTACAATATACTTTTTTCATCAGATAATCAATTAAGACATGCAGTTAAAACAGGAACCTCATGTTGATGTAATCAGAGCTGTCAACATGTAATGGGTCTATTTACAAAATCATATTTGACATCAGCTGATGACAGGTAATGAATAAAACACAGATTTTATTTTACAATAACTGAATAAACAGAAGATTTCATTTTGTAATATGTCATAAACATATGGTATGCCTCAAAAATGTAAAGTATGAAATGGCATTATATTTCTGCAAATAATTAAGCAAGGGAATTGTCTATCATTTTTACATGCCCTAAGAAATATATATATGCATAGACTATGGTTTCCTATTTTCAAATTTCTCCTTTAAAAATGTTAATAGGCGATTTGTCTCACGTAACTGTGAGGTACCTCCCATCAAAGGCCACCTCTATTATAATTATCATGCCAGATTTCAGATGCAGTGAGATATTTAAATACTACTCAATTTTTCCCCTTGAGAGAGAACACTACTTTTAAAAGGCCATTTTTTCATTGTAGAAGGGGTGGACTTAAGATGGGCACTACTGTAAATCATTTTTTTAGACATTTAAACAATGATGACAATAAACATGATTTCTGATTGTTTGAAGTTTTCTGAAGTCTATTTTTCCATTTTTTGTTTTAAATAATTCTACTAGAATTTCCTTAAATCTACTGCCATCAACCTTTATAATGCAAGAAAGAATCTGCTTGAAAAAGGTGACAATAAAACGAACTGTGATCCATCTATATGACAACAGTACACCCAAAACATTTTATTTTACCATTAAGGGAAGTCAGAGGGTACTTAAAAAAACTATCTAACTTGTCATGATGTGGTAATGAATCATATGGCATGGGAATTCTCCCCCATAAATATTCAAAAGAGAAATCAATTAACTCTTTTTAACATGTTAAATATTATAACCTTACAACACAATGCAGATACATTGTGCCAAAAGTCTGACAGTAGAAAATTTCAAGAGTTATCTCACACAAAATGTTGTCAACACAACCTTATTCACCTAAATATGTGTTTGTGTTATCCTAGCTAAAAAATGTATGAAAAAGGATGAAAAAAAATGATGAAATTGAAAAATGATGAAAAAAATTACAAATGTAACAATTTTTATTTATTTAATGTATGTCCAACCGAGTCTGCAAGTAATTTTCACTTTGCTAAACACTTACTGTAACCGAAAGAAAAAGAAGATGTTTACAGACTAGTTTTTATTTAAAAAATACATTAAGTAAATGCCTTTCTCTCATATTTGTTTCAAAAGGTTAGTGTATGAATATTGATGATTATAGTCCCTCACATAATATTAATGGTTCTCTTAAGCTCACATACAGTATAATATTCTACTCAGGACAATATTCAACAGTAGACTGTAGTCATGAAAGCAATAAACATATACCATTTAGTTGTTCCACAAATGAAGTACTAATGATAATTTACTCAGATCTAAAGATAACATGGCCAAAGTTAGTAAATAGAAACAGAGAATCAATTAAAGTAAAGTTAGGTACCTGGTATGAGAGAGTTTCTTATGTTTTGTCATTAAACATGTCTTTTCTTTGACAATTTGGGAAATAGAGCTACAAGATCCATATGCTGGTACCAGAGAAAACACATATGCATACAGTACTATAGTACATTTATACAAACATTTTACATTGTTTTCATTAAAAACTTCCTGGAAGCTTTTGCGAGGTAATCATTTGATTCTTGTACTTCCCTATTGATTGTTGTTGGGTTGTTTTTTTTATGTCAAGTGGGTAGTATTTTAGCTATATTCATAACCAGAATAAGTTTACAGACAGTAAATCGTGCTGGTAAAAAGGTGGCTTTGGAAGCTTAGAATATCACAGGAAAATAAGGATATAATTGATAGGATTTGAAAATGTTGACTTGCAATGAGCCACCAGTAACCACTCTTAACAAATTGTTGTTCATTAGGAGCTGTCACAAGTTGTCTTTTACATACAAGGAGTGTACCAGTCTCCAAATATTAGGCATACATTTACATGCCATTCTAAGGGTGAGTTGTATATTATATTCATCTCTCATAACCAGTGGATACCCCTTTTGGAGGCATTGTACACCACAGTGGAGAATTATATAGCACTGGTTCCCTCAGAGCTTGTATCTCTCTAATTAGTCTCATATAACTAGCAGATGCCCTATTGGGAGGGGTTGTACTCCACAGCGGAGCAACTAGGTTCTACTTCTACCAGAGACGTTCCCTCATCCCTTGTATCTCCCCATGCCTATATTGGTAGCTCAGACTACCTCAGCATGCTCAGGACTTGCCTCATGCTTATATTTGTAAGTTTACATACTTGTTTTACCTTTTATACACATTTTTCTCCTGACAAAGTTTAACATAGTCAGATTTGATGCTGAGAAAATACTGATGTTCAACTGCATGTTAACTCTAACTTCCCCACTTATCATCCCTGTACATGGAAACTGTACTTTAAACACTGAAAAATACAGTAAAAAATTGTGTTATTATATAATATATACAGTCAAACATGCTTTAGTGACCACCTCTATTAAGCAATAACTTAAATAATGTTACCTTATTTTTATTTCCCTTCACAGTGCTTTTCATATCAATTAAACCTGTATTAAGTGACCACCTGTCTTATGTGACCATATTTTACTGTTCCCTTGTCACATAAGACAGCTATGACTGTACATCATTTATTTTATTTATACCCATACAACTTGAATATATAATATTAAGATTGAATGTGAGATTTAGATATAATATTTGGCATTTTGATTGTAATGCTGTATTTCTCCATTTATCTCCCTTGATTTATTATATTAAGCTTGTACCCTTATAATTATTAAAACATATCTAAAATAATTTTAGACTTTTAAGTTTGATCATTTCTTTTAACTTTGTTTAACAGATTTATCAAATTCTTACAAAATTAGTCTTGACAAAAAAAACCCTGCTTAAATGATTTAATTTGGTCACTGTTTAATAGACAACTCATTGTTTGCCACTTATTGCTAGTGCAACCTTTAATTTTACATTTATTGTTCTTCTTAGGTTAAAATGGCTAAAAATGACTCAAGAACTTTGGTTTAAATTCTGGGGGTCATGGTTTTTGGTGTTTAACGCCACATTCAACAATATTTCAGTTATATCTTGGTGGTCAGTTTAATTAGTGGAGGAAACTGGAGGACCCGGAGAAAACCACTGACATGTCGCAAGTCACTAACAAACTTTATCAAAATAAGCTTCTGAGATATAATTATAAATATAAATGTGAAAAGTTAATGACGGATGGATTACGGCTCACGGTACATGGTGGAAAAACCTCACCATGATCTTTCACCGTGTGAGTTAAAAGTGCATGACTCTACTCTGGTTATAAAAGAGTATTTATATGGCTATGGGTGTTTAATGCCACCTTCAACAATATTTCAGTTATATAATGACTGTAAGTGTGTATGGCAGCTGGAGAAAATCATCGACAAGCTTCATCACATAAAACATGTTGAACAGACCCAATCTCTATCACTTCCCTTGACACTTCTTATTATGCAATAATATAATTGAAAAGTACAAATTCTATGGCATTTATTTCACGTTCAAGTATGGTGACAAAAAGCTTGACTTGTTTTAAGTGCATGCTGTATTGTACTAGTTTGTGTTAATATTCATATGACAATTCCTCCCTTCCTGCACATGTGAACAATTGGTGACAAGGCACTATATGGAGTGTCTTACTCTACTTGTCTATGATTACAACAAGATGAACTGTGAGCTAATGTTCACTTATGATATCCTCGCTCTTCGGCAAACAGGAAGTAGGAATCTAATGGGACCAAAAACACTTCCCACGATATGGGGTACCTATATGAAGCTTGTGACCAAATATCAGATTTCTGCCATCAATAGTTGCTGAGAAAAATGTGACGAAAAATGTGCATATATGTTCAATGTGTATAAAAACCAACTAAGTCGGCAAACAGGAAGTAGGAATCTGAAGGGTCCAAAAACGCTACCCACAATATGGTATACCTATATGACGCTTGTGACCAAATATCAGATTTCTGCCATCAACAGCTACTGAGAAAAATGCAACAAAAAATATCTTGGACAGATGGACGGAAGGATGGATGGACGGACGGACAGAGGTAAAACAGTATACCCCCTCCCGCTCCCCCTTTGGGGAGCAGGGGTATAACTAGACAAGACACTTGATTTCTCGTAATATTAATAATTTTATTATTTCATGAGGAGGAGGAGGCTTGCATTTGTTTAACATTGTTAACATTTCTGCATTTTTGAAAAAAAAAAAAAATCTTTGAGCTGCTTGTTCATAAATATTATTACTGTGTCTGAGTGGGGCGACATGTCTATCTGTGGACTGTTGTTTCAGTGCGCTAGCACTATGCGTGTTGGTCTAGTACAGAGCAGACATCATTATCATCTCATTGAAAATTAACTTGTTCTTGTCATGATATAGCTAAATATTGTTCTATTGGCATTAAACAACAATCACTCGCTCACTCTTAAATATTATTACTACCGTACTGTAAATTATCAGATTCCAGGCCTTCATCGAAAAAAATTTCCTGCGCTAATTCTAAGTAAAATTGACTTGTTTCATTAATCATATTTTCATGACAACAATGACCATTTGTGAGAGTTTGAAATCCAATAATTTCAAGCCATGTCAAGAAAAAATGAAAAATGGTATCTCTTTACTATTGTCACTGCACTCTCTGAGTCGCTGTACTCCTTGAAGTTAATTATCACAAACTTTAACACTATCGGCTGTATCTGTATTTTTATCTTTTTTTTATATATATAAATGTGTATTTTATAAGCTATCACAGAAATTACTCATTCCTTTATATCTTTGTTCCCTGTTCACCATCATTAAAACATTTTTATTTTTGTAAACATAGTATTTATATAGAGTTTGAGTTTACTTAAATTTGTTGTGTTCATCATGGTTAGAAAGTGGGGTTGTCAAATAACTTTGAAAGGAGACTATCCAAGGACAATCACAGTCAAGTCTAGCTGTGGATCTGTAGCTCTTAATTAATGGTCTTCTTTTTTTTTACGGTCCACACAAAAAGACTTTTAGAGCTACAGTTCAAGTCAAATTCATCGTCCATCCTCTGAATACATGCAATCATATTTTTAGCCAATCAGATCACATTATCCTCCATGTAACCATAATTTTTTTAAGCAGATTGACATGGAGGGTTTACATGATATATATGCCTTATAAAGGTCAATTATTTCAAACTGATTGAACTTCATTCAATATACACGGTAAATATTGACATGTTGACCTATAACTAGATTTCAACAGCCATTTGTTTAGGTATTACTGGCATATACAGTACATACTGCCAATAATTAATTGGTATACAACTGCTACAAAATTTTCAATTAAAATTGTCCTATTAGGAAATTTTCAATTGTTCAAACAAATCAACATTCATATCTGCAACAGAATTATCAAGGCAAACATCATATAAATTAATTTTACATGTATCATATCTATGGAAATGACATCCATAATGGATCTATTTTACCCATATACAAACTATAAGTTTTATCTACATATAGAAAGAACATTTATGCTTCATCACTAGATTGTAATGATAAATTTAGAAATAAAAATTAATCTATTGGAAAACAACACACTTTTTAAAGATAAAACTTACCAGACAATGTGTTGGGTACATTTCCCTCACTCGTAATGTTGGCCCTGGGTTCAGACATTGCTCTTGAATTGGATACATTAAATCTTAAGTTGTATAACATCTAAAAAACATTGATGAGCATTAATTTGATATAAAACAGAAATTTATTTGCAGAAATAATACAAATTAGTAAATAGAAGTGCTTGTACTTTAATAACATATTGTATAAGAAATAAACATGAAGCACAGAAATATGAAACAGATGATGCACGTTTGTTACAACTCTGATAAAAGAAATGTACCTTTCTCTGTTACATTTTTCATCACTTTTACAGTTCCTTTTAGTAATGTATGTAGAACAAGATGTTGCACGCTACGTCATGCTAAGAATACCCCCACTCGTTCATTTGTGTCAAATTTGTATATATCTCAACACTCAATACCAGAAAATGCCATAAAAACATGAAAAATTCTTAAGTCACACAGTAAACAGGAAGTAGATGTGCAGTAAACCTGGAAAGGGGAGACATGGTACAAGTCACCATGTCAAAGCCACATATCAAATATAAAATCATTTCTTCTAGTAGAAGCTGAGATATCTGTTACGAAAGTTTCCATTACGGCAAACATGAAGTAGATGTGCGGTAAGCCTGGAAAGGGGAGACACGGTACAAGTCACCATGCCAAAGCCATATATCAAATATAAAATCATTTCTTCCAGTAGAAGCTGAGATATCTGTTACGAAAGTGTGAACGGACGGACAAACGGACGGATGGACAGACAAGGTGATTGCAATATAGCCCCCTCTCTATGAGTGAGGGTATAATATCATTTTGCGGAAATAAATACTGGAATACAAAATTATAAGATAGTGGATTTCTTTGTAATATACAGATGCCACATTCTTTTGTGTATTCTGTTGACAAGCATGTACAATACGATATACTGGTACTTGCTTCAGTACAAGTGTAAACAATATGATTTTATGGTTCATAGGTGTATAATGCCACTTTCAACAATATTTCAGTTTCAGTTATATCGTGGCAGTCAGTTTTATTGATGGAGGAAACCAGAGTACCTGGAGAAAACCACCAACCTGCTGCAAGGCACTGAAAAACTTTATCACATAATGTTGTATCAAGTACACCTCACCAGGAGCAGAATTCGAACTCACAATTTCACTGATTGCATAGGTAGTTGTAAATCAAACTATCATACAACCACAACAATCCCCACTTTTATTGGTGGAGGAAACCAGAGTACTTGGAGAAAACAACCGACCTGCCACAAATGTGTAAAAAAGTGGGCATGGAGACAACAAATTTGTAAAAATAAGTATTGATTCGAGTCACTGATATTTCGTATTTCAAAATTATTACTTTAGTAAAAAAAATCAGAGCTTGGTAAGGTGTGGTTGATACTCTCTACTTATCACTCATGAGAGAACTGACAGAGAAATCCTCGTAGTTATGAATTATTCATGAGTCATTTTAAAACATTATGATTAGTCTCAACCCAATGTTTAACTGCCAATCAAATCAGTTAAAAAAAAAAAGAAGGATTTCCCTGCATGCTAAAATGATAACAGCAGATAAACAGGTCTAAATTACTGGTGGGTTATCGATGATGAATGCTATTTCCACTAGTAAGATCATATCTTTCATAATCTGTTCAATCTGTCTAATGGAAAAATTTGAGTGATGTTATGTTGATATGGAAACTACTAGATACAGTCCAGTCAGAGAACAAGACAGAAACAGAGGTTTTCATATGAATTGACCCATAGATAATAGTGGAGAATATCAGAGTGTGATCAGCCTTGGGTTACAGGCAATTATAAAAGATGTGTTGCAAAATTATTTTTTTATGTTGATATGGAAACGACTAGATACAAACGGGTCATGGAACAAGACAGAAACAGAGGTTTTCATATGAATTGACCCACAGGTAATAGTGGAGAATATCAGAATGTGATCAGCCTTGGGTTACAGGCAATTATAAAAGATGTGTCGCAAAATTATTTTTTCTTCCTTGAATATAGATTTATGTAAATATATTATGAGTAGATATGGATTATTTTTCATCCTCATGTATATCTAATCCTTTGTTTTAAGAAAAACTTCCTAAATATATGGGGGGCCGTTGTGGCCGTGATCGTATGGTAGTTGGATTTACGACTACCTATGCAATCAGTGCCTATCACCACTGATGTTGTGAGTTTGAATCTCGATCAGTGCAAGGTGTACAACATTATGTGATAAAGTTATGCGACTAGCGGTGGCTTTCTCCAGTTTCCTCCACCAATAAAACTGACCGCCATGATATAACTGAAATATTGTTGAAAGTGGTGTTAAACACCATCAAACAAACAAGCAATCAAACCTAATTGTATGGAGTTATCCTGTTAATTTTGTAATTAACAAAGGTTATTATTTGTGTGTTATGTTAGCTAAAGAGTGAGAAAAAGAACTTACAGGAGGACTCTGTCGTAAGCTCTGCCATGTAAAGTAGATTTCTTGAACATCATAATTAATGGGCATTTCAAAGGATAATGCATAATTATTGATGATGCCATTTCTGACATAATATAATTCTGCTGACTTTATACCTGTAAAATAAATAAAAATAAAGATAACATTTAAAAAAATATTGGATTGCTTAAGGTTTACAGTTATGTTGTTTACCAATATTTCAGAGGCAGGATTGTTTAAGATTCATGCACTGGTACTGATAAAATGAAAAACAAAAATACTACATTGTCGTAACAGTTCCAAGATCCAATAGGAAAATCATAGAAAGAAGCAAAATTGACACACACATATACATGACTGCTTGGTACAGGCACTTCAATATAAAAGATTTCATATAACCAACATTATTTATAAAAGTGTTGAAAAATGCAATGGGTAACAAACTGTTGTCGGTGAGTTACAGATATTTCCTTAGTTAAATTTGTTTTTATTTTTACCGCATGTCTATTCACAAACAAGACAAACAAATGTATTTCATCTATAAAATTAGGGTGGAATTTGCAAATGCAAACCATATGTTGATAATTAAATGTGGGTAAATATTCTGTGGTTGTTGGAAGGGAATCATTGCCTTGTTATGTAATAAAACAGCCATTCAAAATAACATTAAAATAATGTACTTAGAGACAAGATAATTAAAATCTAGTCAAATATTGCATAAACGGGGGTTCATCTAAATAAATATTTAAAAATACATTTGTACTCAATTCATAACCATTAACATATTTTAATATCTTTGATATCAATTTATAGTTACCAAGTGAACCAACTATTACAAATATTTGAAAAACATTTTTAAATAAATTTGACACATTTATGATCATTTATACAAATGTACCACACATGTTGCTTTTTACATCACATTACTACAAATAATAAATAATCTGATAAAAAAGATTAAAATGCAATTAGAGTTATCTCCCTTTAATGAAGAAACTTTGTTCAATGATTTATGGTCATATACAGGTATATGGATACCACTAAAGACAGTTTTTTCCCCCACTTTAATCACTCTTAGAGTTATTTCCCTTTAATGAAGAAAATATTTACTCTGATCTTGGTTCAATTATTCAAGGTCACATGGATACCACTAAAGACTGAGTTTTTCTCACCTTAATCACTCTAAGAGTTATCACCCTTTAATGAAATACATATTTACTCTGAGATTGATTTAAATTTGTAAAAACATGTGGATAGCTTCTAGAGACTGAGTCTCTCCATAAGTAGCAACTGCAACTTTGAGTTATCTCCCTGTAATAATGCCAATATTTACTCTGAGACTGGATCAACCTTATAAAAGCATATAGATAGCTAATAGATATAATTAATAACTCTAACTTAAGAGTTATCTCCCTGTAATAAACTAATTATTTACTCTGAGCTTGGTTTAACTTTATTAGGACATACAACTACTACTAGAGACTTAGTCGATCTATAATTAATCACTCTAACTTAGAGTTTTCTTAACGAAGACACTTAAGATTCTATCTTTCTTTTCCAACTAATTATTTCTCCTCAAGAGGATGTCAGTCTTAAAAGTGCTCTTATTCTGCACTTAACAAAAAGTTACAGAGGGCAGGCAATTTACATCTTTGACAGATATAAATGTTATGTAATGTAGCCACTTTTTGACCTCAATTAGAATAAACCTAATCATATTTAGTTTCCATGACATATTTATAAACATGACAGTATATATATAACAAAACAGAAACATGGCAAGTAAAGGGAAACTATCAGATGGCCAATACAACCAGTTGAAAATGTAATTTGTTATGTTTATATTAATGGTAGATTTCCATTCAATTAAAAAAATAAAAGTCAAACCTGTGTTAAGAGGTCACATTTGGGACAAAGAAAAAGTGGCCTTATAAGACAGGTCACCTTTTAAAAGAGGTTAAATTCATATGAAATTTTCTATGCCAGGATAAGAAAAAGGTGAACTTTTAATACAGGTGACTGCTTAATAGAGGTGACTGCAAGGGCAGGTTTGACTACTTTCACAAAGAGTCCTAAGTGTAAAATAATTCACTGATAATACTGGCATGCTAAGCTGTCAAAGCAGGTTATTAACTATGAATCATTGGCCATTGCAGATATTGGGCCATTTGGAATGTACCAGTTGCTGTTAATAAATTTCCTGGAGGCTGATTAGCCACTTGAACTCTCCATGACCTCAGACGCAAATTGTGTACACAAGACCTAAGTGGCCCGAGTGGCCAAGTAGCTAAGGTCGTTGACTTCTGACCACAAGCTGTACATGACTGACATGTGTACACACCCTAATACCCACCCCATGTGTTGAGGTATCAAGCTAGGGGTTATGTAGCCCATTTTGTTATATCTATTTCGACTTCCCTCCCTAAATTAGTCTGGCAGTGACTATATAGATGAAAAAATTGCTGCAAGTGTTGATAAAAACCAATAACCCAACCCACACAAGAACTGGCTTAATTATATTTACATATATTCAGAATGTACTGGGTGAGCAAACAGGGGAGATAATTCATGATCATCTGACAGTGATACAGATTTTGCCTGTGTTGTTTTCATTGGATAATTTTGATGTTGACCTCAACTTCAGGTTAAATTTAGTTGCTCCATGTCACTTAATGTGTTGATGAAGTGCAATTATTTAACATATGATCTTTTAATCAGTGATCTACATTCTATTATAACTACAATGTACTATGGTTTATAAAAAAAAACAACCTTAACTCCAAAAAGACAAAATCATATTTGTTTAAAATGCATTTGGACATATGTTTAGGTTTTAACATGGATATATAACAAATAATACAATTATTTTATTATTTATAGAAAAAAATAGTTAAAATTCTTAGTCACATGTGACATATTGTGTATTTAGAGTTGAAAGAGCTCACTGATGAAAAAACAGGAAACCCCTTCTACCCTCATTTTCTAGCTTTTTGGGCCAAGTTTGACACATTCTTTTTTCAAATATTTTGCTCAAAAACAAACAATCAACTGATCAGAGGAAAACTTTCATCTTTTATTAAAATAAAATGTCCATCATGGAAAATAATCTTCAAAATAATTTGATTCTAAAAGAAAAACAATATTCAAATGTTTAAGACAAACTTATATTCACAGTATAAGATGGGAGTAAGAAATAATTGGTTGTAAGTATAATAACCAACATCTTATATAACATTACACAATGTTACATAGGAGCTACATTTTGTTGTTGATTTAAAACATATCCTTCACTATCATCCTGTAACATCTGTCTGATAGGTACAATAAAACATTACATATCACATGATTTAATCTTCATTTTGTTACAAGTGTTCATTCAGTTGATAAATCTTATTTTCAAGACATGGGGGGTTCTGTAGTCTATTAATTCAAGCAATTCATTCTCTGATCATCTATATAAACAAAAAACCCAAAACAAATTGAATCCTTGCAACAATCTTGCTATAGGCATAAATCAATGACACTTGATTGTGTGTCGTTATTGGTGAGTTAGTTGATGTTTACAGAAAGAATTCTTCGACCAATTTGTATTTCTAGATGTATGTTTACCAAACCTTTAGTGTAGGTATTAAAAAAACTGTTATTTGTTATCTTATGCCTGCAGAAAGGAAATGAAGTATATTTCAGCTGCATACATTTGTCCACCTACTTGTCTCTATGTGTTAATGCATTGAAGTGATGTCCGTTACTGTTTCCATGTAAAACCGATGTTCTTTTAATTTTAACTCCCATTTTTTTGTAGGGGGTTCATGTTATATTTATGTTATTATGTATACTGGTATCAAACATGATATCATATGATGATGTTCATGTCATTTACACAGTAACACGATAGGTGTTAAAAGTAAAGCAGGAACAGCTTACCCGTGTTCAACTCTGGTTTTAATGGGGGTTCATATTACTAAATATTTATAGTTTTCTGTTTAATGTTTTGTTGACCATTGTTTGTCGTTTTGTCTTATTATTTTTGGTAATTGTATTGTCTGTCCTTCTTCGATTTGCGGCTTCCGATTTCCCGTTTGGCATCTTCAAACTTTTGTTATGTAAGCTTGTGAGGTGCTTCACTGTAATGCAGTAAAATTAACATGAACATTTATTCAAATATATAATAAATACACTCAGTTTCACCTCCCTTTTATAAGATGTCAAATTAATGGACAAAAAAGTTTTTAGGTATACAAATGTGCAGAACAACATTATGTCTCTATAAACAAAAATACTTTCAACTTAGAAATTTTTTTACAATAATTTTGACCACCATGTTTTTATATGAAGTATTTTAATGTCTACTACTTGAAGGCACTTCAGTAAATATGCAACAATAATGAACATCTTCAAAAATGAGAAAAAACAACAGTAATTGTAAGCTATATTGTACATGTAACAAGCAATTAACTCAATAGTATACATAATGAAACACTTCATCTCTAGGTATATACTAGTACAGCTCTCATGTCAACGTGTGCTTATAATATAATATAATGTTCTCTAATAAAGATTTATAATCATGTCTTCTTAGTTGTATTGAAAAATAAACAAAGATGAAAAGCAATTGCATCTTATAAATCAAAATAGATGGGGAATATAAAATATTTCAAATTAATTCAACACAAATGTCTTCCTCAAACTTCTTTTAAACTTAAGTACAATTAAATATATCATTTTCATCTGTGCCGTCTATTTTTCAAATTTTACGAAGTGATGGGATTACTTTTTTTCTGATTTCGATCCTTTGAAGAATCAAAATGAGTGCTTCCTGCATCATTTTATGTATGCTTGACAATGGAGCCATTATCCTTAGGAATATAATATGATAATTCAGTCATGTTATTATTTTTAAGAGGTTTTAGGAGAACATTTGGCTTACATTCTGATTATTATCCGTAAGCAAATTCTTGGTTAAGAGCACCTACTACTTTTCACGGTGATTTTTTTAATTAGGGTTATGTTAAACATTTGGTTGTGAACATGAATAGTCCGACTGCAGGTTCTATGATATCGTGCATTCACATGCTATTTCAACCAATTTTCATAGTCATTTTTAAAATTTAACTACTACTGTACCATAGGACCCCAATAAACATTCAAAAGCTCAAGGTGAAAATGTTCTTCACCAAGAGAGAAGTCTATATGATGCATAAAAACCAAGAAACTTCAGTTTGAAGAGTACAAATTATATTACCTAGGATACATATAAACAGATAACATCCTCATAAATGTCAAGGTCATTTACAAGAGGAGAAGCTTACTTAAAAATAGTTGTTTACTTAAATTTCAAAATCTTAATTTTACCCACTAATAACCTTGATTATAATGCAGATGTTTATAATAACTAATATACATGTAACAAGCTAATTCATATACTAGACAGTATAATGTGGGAGTTTAAAACAATTTTCAATGATACATGTTCATAAAAAAATGAAGAAAAAAAATACCACACTGTTGGAACAGTTCCAAAATCAAATATCAAAACCATAGAAAGAGGAAAAATTGATACCCCTAACACACAAATACATGACCACCCACTTTCCTGGCTTGGTACAGGAACTTCAATAAAAAGTGACAATGTTCATGTATTTCAGTTTTATTGGTGGAGGAAACTGGAGTGACATGAGAAGACTACTGACCTTCCATTATAATTCACAGACAAAATTGATCACATATATCATACATGTAAGGTTATAACAAGTACTCCTATGCCTTGGTGGCACATAAACATGTAAGGTTGTAACCAGTACTCCTATGCCTTGGTGGCACATAAACATGTAAGGTTATAACCAGTACTCCTATGCCTTGGTGGCACATAAACATGTAAGGTTGTAACCAGTACTCCTATGCCTTGGTGGCACATAAACATGTAAGGTTATAACCAGTACTCCTAGGCCTTGGTGGCACATAAACATGTAAGGTTATAACCAGTACTCCTATGCCTTGGTGGCACATAAACATGTAAGGTTGTAACCAGTACTCCTATGCCTTGGTGGCACATACACATGTAAGGTTGTAACCAGTATTCCTATGCCTTGGTGGCGCATAAACATGTAAGGTTGTAACCAGTATTCCTATGCCTTGGTGGCACATAAACAGGTAAGGTTATAACCAGTACTCCTATGCCTTGATGGCACATAAACATGTAAGGTTATAACAAGTACTCCTATGCCTTGGTGGCACATACACATGTAAGGCTATAACCAGTACTCCTATGCCTTGGTGGCACATAAACATGTAAGGTTGTAACCAGTACTCCTATGCCTTGGTGGCACATAAACATGTAAGGTTGTAACCAGTACGCCTATGCCTTGGTGGCACATAAACATGTAAGGTTGTAACCAGTACTCCTATGCCTTGGTGGCACATAAACATGTAAGGTTGTAACCAGTACTCCTATGCCTTGGTGGCACATACACATGTAAGGCTATAACCAGTACTCCTATGCCTTGGTGGCACATAAACATGTAAGGTTGTAATCAGTACTCCTATGCCTTGGTGGCACATACACATGTAAGATTGTAACCAGTACTCCTATGCCTTGGTGGCACATACACATGTAAGATTGTAACCAGTACCCCTATGCCTTGGTGGCACATAAACATGTAAGGTTGTAACCAGTACTCCTATGCCTTGGTGGCACATACACATGTAAGGTGGTAACCAGTACTCCTATGCCTTGGTGGCACATACACATGTAAGATTGTAACCAGTACTCCTATGCCTTGGTGGCACATACACATGTAAGATTGTAACCAGTACTCCTATGCCTTGGTGGCACATAAACATGTAAGGTTGTAACCAGTACCCCTATGCCTTGGTGGCACATACACATGTAAGGTTGTAACCAGTACTCCTATGCCTTGGTGGCACATACACATGTAAGATTGTAACCAGTACTCCTATGCCTTGGTGGCACATACACATGTAAGGTTATAACCAGTACTCCTATGCCTTGGTGGCACATAAACATGTAAGGTTGTAACCAGTACTCCTATGCCTTGGTGGCACATACACATGTAAGGTTGTAACGAGTACTCCTATGCCTTGGTGGCACATAAACATGTAAGGTTGTAACCAGTACTCCTATGCCTTGGTGGCACATAAACATGTAAGGTTGTAACCAGTACTCCTATGCCTTGGTGGCACATAAACATGTAAGGTTGTAACCAGTACTCCTATGCCTTGGTGGCACATAAACATGTAAGGTTGTAACCAGTACTCCTATGCCTTGGTGGCACATAAACATGTAAGGTTGTAACCAGTATTCCTATGCCTTGGTGGCACATAAACATGTAAGGTTATAACCAGTATTCCTATGCCTTGGTGGCACATAAACATGTAAGGTTGTAACCAGTATTCCTATGCCTTGGTGGCACATACACATGTAAGGTCATAACCAGTACTCCTATGCCTTGGTGGCACATAAACATGTAAGGTTATAACCAGTACTCCTATGCCTTGGTGGCACATAAACATAACATACTGGTATAATGTTTTATGATAAATATACACACAAATGACTTAAATGTATTGAATACCTTACAATAACTAGTAAGCTTTATTTTTCTCTGCAAAAAATCGTATTGGTCATTTTCCATTTAACACTTACAATGCTTAGCAAGTGCTATGACATACGGTAGGTGTCTAGAAACATTCAGATTTGGGTTTGGGCTGTAGGAATTGAATCCATGTTATTGGTGTTACACTTGTGGTCAGAACTTAAGTACTAGGCCACCCAGGCCTCTCTGAAAAATGACAAGATCAAATACACAACTAAAATTATACCAAAGTTTTTATTGTTTTTAAATTGCATTGTCATGGAACAAATAATACCTAAGATTAAGTCATTTTTTAAAATCCTATTGAACTAAATTTGAAAAGTTGATAATTTATGTTGACTGCACAATGAAGTCTCCCGCACTCGTAAAGATTACATGTAATCAGAAAATCAAAATATAAATAATCTTTAATTACCAAAGTCTAATATAGGAACCTCATATAAAAACAAAGATAAATTCATATATGAAATATGTAATAAATAAGTTGAGTTCCATTAAATATAATATCATTTAGCCTTAAAAGGACTATCAACTGATCTTTTAATTTGTTTTTAAACAAGTCTTTCGCATTTAAAGTTTAAAATAAATGTAAAATTAAGATTTATTCTGTTATTTGATTACAGGTCAGAAATCTCCCAATGACAAGGATGGGGCTTAGTGTTATGGTGTTTAACCACCGTCCTGTCACAAGTCACTGACAGACTTTATTGCATAATGTTGTATTGAGTACACCTCGCCATGAGCGAGATTCAAACTCATAACATAAGTGGTGATAGGCACTGATTGCACAGGTAGTTGTAGATCCAGTCACCGTACGATCACAGCCACAACAGCCCCTCCCCCCACCCCAATGAGAAAGATATATAATTTGCTCAACCAAGAAAACTGACCGCCACTATTAAACTGAAATATTGTTGAAAGTGATGTTATAATGAATGACCAGAAAGTTTCTGTATTCTACATTTTGAACACTATACCCGATATATCAAAATTATTTAAACAAGATTACACTTTATAAAGAGATATCACCACTTATGGATAAAATGACGAACTTCAAAATATCAATTACAAATCTTTCTTTCTTTGTTATTATAACATTTTTATGAATAAAAAAATCATCAAATGTATGATATTTCTCAGCCCAGTTACCTGATAAATAGCTGAAATTCTACACCATGGCTAGATATTTTTAACATTTTAACAGATATTCAGAATGTTACTGGTACATTAAGGGTTGTTTCAAAAGGGGAATACAAGAATTGTCAAAAAAGGGTTTAAAAGTTTTATTTTCTTTGCGAAATTTTTTCTCAAATTTTGAACAACTACCTGTCAAACTCTCATGTAAACTCTTTGACAGGCTGATCCGTCCCATTTTAAGTTACAATTGTGAAATATGGTATATGGACGAATACCTCCTCTTATATAGAGCCATGCTTCGAGCAACCAGAAATAATACTTTTTGTGATACTTTAGCCCTACAGGAAAAATCATCATATGAAAAAATACATACAAAATATTGTAAAACAGATTTAGGCCATAAAAAAACTGCATGTAACATTTCGACATTATCAGAGTTGGGGCAACTCCCTATTGCTTCCTTTATTAAAACTCAAGTTATGATATATTTTGTACGAATAAATACTAATAATATAAACCCATTAATTAAAGAATCCCTTAATATTAATAAATCCTTACATGATGAAGGCTTCTACACATGGTATACTTTGGCATTAAATGTCTTTCAAGAATTTGATTTGGATGGTGAAGATTTTTCTAATATGGATAAGTGTTTCCATAAGATAAAAGTTCCATTTAAAAAAGAATTTAAAAAGGTTGTCCATAATAATTACATTCAGAAAACTAAAGACAAACTTTCAAAATTAACAGATAATTCAAAACTTTATTTGTATAATAAAATAAAACATGATATTGTTTTGGAAGAGTATCTGATACAGGAAAAAAACTTTAATAATAGACAACTCTTAGCTAAATTTCGGACAAGTGACCATTGTTTGCAAATTGAAACTGGTCGATATAATAATATACCCCGTCAACAAAGACTTTGTACTACTTGTAATATCTTAGAAGATGAATATCACTTGTTTTTAAATTGTCATTTAAACCAGCAACCAAGAAATTTACTAATAAATACTATTGAAAATAAATGTCCTTCTTTTACTAATATGTCACCCATGAATAAACTTGATTACATACTCAATCCAACTTCAGATCTTTAATCGGTTGTTTGCACCTTCATAAAACAATCACTAGACTTGAGACGGTAGGGTCCGCTCCGGTCAAAGATTTCTCCTACATTTACATATACAATGTATATTATGTTTGTGTTTTTTTTTAATATGTTTGCATTCTTTTGTATTGTAATTGTTTGACCCATATGGGTGTAATATATAATTTGAATAAATAAATTATTTGTAAATTCACACAGAAATAAACATATAGTGATATTAATAATTTGGTAGTCTAATCAAAATGTACTGATTGATTGATTTATTGATTTATGTCAAGTGAGCAGTATTAAACTATTTCAGCTATTCATGATATTTAACAGATAATATCTAGAGCATGTGAAATTTTATGAGTTTATTAAAGGGGGGATTATGGTGTTTAACGCCACTTTCAACAATATTTTAGTTATATTGTGGTGGTCGGAGAAAACCACTGACCTGTCGCAAGTCACTGACAAACTTTACCACATAATGTTGTATCAATACACCCCGTCTGAACGGGTTTCGAACTCACAACTTTAATGGTGATAGGCACTGATTGCATAGGTAGTTGTAAATCCATCTACCATATGATCACTACCACATCAGCTCCTGACTTGTACTATGATTCTATGATTGATGTACAGTGACAGCTTTTGATATTTTAAGGTTAGTCAGGCTTCAAGGAATTTGTCCTAATCTTAATGCTGGGTAACTGATGATGTTTTATAACATCATGGTAAAAGTATGTTTGAACAGATGATGTTCGTTATATATTGATGTTGTACTTTAACTAGAGGCTCAGCACTGAGCTGAGCCTGTGTCGCTCACCTTTCATTCTGCTTTGAGGAAACTTAATACAGAACCTTCCATGGGTGCTTCCCACCAAATTTCGGCTCATTTTGGCAAAGCAGTTTCAGAGAAGAAGATTTTTAGAAATCGACCAATCTAAAACAAGAATTGCCTGTGGCAGCCATGTTTGTTATTGGATCAAAACGAAATGAGCAAATTCTATAGAGGAACTTCCATAGATGCTTCTTACCAAGTTTCATATCATTTGGCCAAGCGGTTTCAGAGGAAAAGCTGTTTTAGAAATTGACCAATAAGAAACAAGAATTGCCTATGATGGCCATGTTTGTTAACGGATCAAAACGGAATGAGAAATTCCATAGAGGACCTTCCATAGATGCTTCCTACCACGTTTCGGTCCATTTGGCCAAGCTGTTTCAGAGTAGAAGATTTTTAGAAATCGACCAATCAGAAACAAGAATTGCCTGTGGTGGCCATGTTTGTTAATGGATCGGGACAAAATGAGCAATCTTTATAGAGAACCTTCCATAGATGCTTCCTACCAAGTTTCGGTTCATTTGGCAAAACGGTTTCAGAGGAGAAGATTTTTTAGAAATCAACCAATCAGAAAAAAGAATTGTCTGTGGCGGCCATGTTTGTTAATGGATCGGGACGAAATGAGCAATCGTAACAGAGAACTTTCCATAGATGCTTCCTACCAAGTTTCGGTTCATTTGGTCAAACGGTTTCAGAGGAGAAGAATCTAAAAAATCAGTCAATCAGAAACAAGAATCGCCTGTGGTGGCCATGTTTGTTAACAGATCGGGACGGAATGAGCAATCTTTATAGAGGACCTTCCATAGATGCTTCCTACCAAGTTTCGTAATCATTTGGCCAAGTGGTTTCAGAGGAGAAGATTTTTAGAAATCAACCAATCAGAAACAAGAATTGCCTGTGGCGGCCATGTTTGCAAATGGATCGGGACGAAATGAGCACTCTTTATAGAGGATGCCCATAGATGCTTCCTACCAAGTTTCGGTTCATTTGGTCAAGCAGTTTCAGAGGAGAAGAATTTTAAAAATCAGCCAATCAGAAACAAGAGTCACCTGTGGTGGCCATGTTTGTTAACGGATCGGGACGAAATGAGCATTCTTTACAGAGGACCTTCCATAGATGCTGCCTACCAAGTTTTGGTTCATTTGGCCAAGCGGTTTCAGATGAGAAGATTTTAAAAAATCTGTATAGAGAAAACTGCATTTTGAATACAGATATCTATATTTAAACAAGAGTTATCTTTCTTTAACAGAGAAGATATTTTAGAAATCAACCAATCAGAAACAAGAATTGCCTGTGGCGGCCATGTTTGTTAACCAATCGGGACAAAATGAGCAATCTTTATAGAGGACCTTCCATAGATGCTTCCTAACAAGTTTCGGTTCATTTGGCAAAGCAGTTTCAGAGGAGAAGATTTTTTTAAATCGGCCAATCAGAAAGAAGAATTGCCTGTGGTGGCCATGTTTGTTAATGGATCAGGACAAAATTAGCATTCTTTATAAAGGACCTTCCATAGATGCTTCCTACCAAATTTCAGTTCATTTGGCTGAGGGGTTTCAGAGGAGAAGATTAAAATTTGAAAAGTTAACGGACGACGGATGCCAAGTGATGGCAAAAGCTCACATTGCCTTTGACAAGGTGAGCTAAAAATTAAGCTACATTGTTTACATGTACTTATAAATTAACCACATTTTTGTACATACGTTCATGACCACAATGGCTCCCTACTCAATTTATGATGACATTTAGTCAGATTTTAAACCAATCAGAAAGTGTATTCAGTTCATGATGTATACTTTTGAGCTAATTTTAATGTAACATCACAAAAATATATATCCCACTGGAGCCCCATAAATGTACCATTTAAAACAAAAGCTTTCTGGTACACCATCTGACCCTTAGCATACCGGTAGTTTAACCTGAAAAGAACATGTGCCCCAAATAAATTTATTTAGTTTTAGAATAGGCAGATGACTTAAAATTGCTAATATTTTAACCCTGCAGATGTTATTTTATAGATAAAAAAGTTTAAGACAAACCATGCTCCCACTTAAAATGCTACAATCAAACATCAGGAATTAACATTTTATATAAGAGCTAAATCTTGATCTTATTGTGCAAGAAAATTCTAGAAAGAACAATAAAAAATACATGATGAAATACAGTACAGGATAATAAAATGCATTTATTATATAGATGATTATTCCATTGTATCTCTGTATTGAATCATTATTACATTTATACAGAACAGTAATCCCCCTTGTATAAGGGCATCTATCTCTCTTATTAATCCAGATTTCAGATACAATGAGATAGCAAAAATTAATAAATTGTCTCCCTCTAGAGAAGACAACCCTCTTATAAGGTAAATTGTCTCCCTCAAGAGAAGACAACCCTCTTTTAAGGTAAATTGTCTCCCTCAAGAGAAGACAACCCTCTTATAAGGTAAATTGTCTCCCTCAAGAGAAGACAACCCTCTTATAAGGTAAATTGTCTCCCTCAAGAGAAGACAACCCTCTTATAAGGTAAATTGTCTCCCTCAAGAGAAGACAACCCTCTTATAAGGTAAATTGTCTCCCTCAGGAGAAGACAACCCTCTTATAAGGTAAATTGTCTCCCTCAAGAGAAGACAACCCTCTTATAAGGTAAATTGTCTCCCTCAAGAGAAGACAACCCTCTTATAAGGTAAATTGTCTCCCTCTAGAGAAGACAACACTCTTATAAGGTAAATTGTCTCCCTCAAGAGAAGACAACCCTCTTATAAGGTAAATTGTCTCCCTCAAGAGAAGACAACCCTCTTATAAGGTAAATTGTCTCCCTCAAGAGAAGACAACCCTCTTATAAGGTAAATTGTCCCCCTCAAGAGAAGACAACCCTCTTATAAGGTAAATTGTCTCCCTCAAAAGAAGACAACCCTCTTATAAGGCCACTTTTTCACTTGCATGTGACCCATAATGAGGCTTCCTCAGATCTCCAACACTGTGACATAGGGGAGCAATTAAAAGATTTTAATCAAATTGTGACAGACAATGATGAAAAGAAAGATTAAACAGTGATCATGGTCAACATATCCACCAATATCAACCAAACTAACAACCAATTCTCAGCTCTAACAATTGAACACAAAATATGACCATGGCATATGGCATTGAAAATCCAGGTCCAGGTAGACTTAAAATGTGCATGAAAACTTATTTTTAATAATTGAGCAAAAGAAGATTTTTATTTCAGGTAAAAGTAGTTAGATGTTGTAATCGTGATTTCCATATTCCATGTTAAACTTTTTAGGAGTAATTTTTTGTGATAAAACCAATTCTACGTATACCAACACCTGTATAAACCAGCACATTGTTTAGGTTCATTTAAATTTTGAAGAAAAAAATTCTTATCATTCAATTAACAAAATTAACAAATGCAACATTTCTTTTCACGCCACAATTAAAATCAATTTAAAAGATATTCAGATAAGAGAAGACAATCTGATGTCTGATGTCTTGTTTACATTAATCACCGACCATCCCATCCTGTATTATCTTCCATTTTGTAATTCAAACAATAAAACAAAAATGTAATTGAATAAGATTGCTTTCATACATGTACAAATAACTTTAAACCTCTGACCTGGTACTGCACCATTAAAAGAAACAGTATACTGGGTGTAAACAAAGAACGTCTCAAAAAATAATTGTACCCCCCAAGTTCATGGGCATATTATTTTACTTAAAATTACAACTATGTCCAAGATGGGTAGTTAGACCGTTGATTTACAATAGCCATATGAAATAGGATATTCTTGAAAATTAATTACAGGGGTGAAAACTAAGGAACAGATACCATCAACAAAATACTATTTAAAGAATTGTTTAAACGAAAAACTCTGACTTGTGGTGTTTTTTCTTCATAAAATTTTTTTTTTTTACATTTAAATTTGTGGTAAGAAGTTAAGTTCCTGTTATTTATATAAACCCACTCAATTTGACTGTTAAAGTATTATAAGTATAATGCCATGAAAAACACATTCATTAACAAATTGTTCTAAATTGATGATGTGTTTGTTTTTTATGGTTCTTCTATCAATCGGGAAACCCTTTTTTTCTATTTTTGTTTTGTAATTTGCTTTGCATACCTATTGTCATATGTTGCTCCTTGTGGGCCCAAAATTGGTAATAAAATATTATTATCATTATTATTATTATTATTATTATTATTATTATTATACCAAAACTATATTGGTAGCAATTCATTTTAAATTTGGTAACAATAGAAAACTTGAACGTATTGTCATTAAATATTGTGTAGAGGAGCAGTCAAAATATTCTAAGATTTCATAAACAGAATTCCAAAAAAAAAGATGTCTTATTTCCATAACAATGAGTTCACTTGAGGCATATTTACATGATTTATATAAGGTTGACAATAAAATACAAGTGCAATATAAAATACTCTTATATGAAAATAAATTAGAAAAAACAAACAGTACCCCCCCCACACCCTCCTGATGCAGGAATACTCCTATGTATATAACATAATTTAATTTAGGCTCACTAGACTGCAATATGAAGCAAAGGATTGTGATATAATTCATTTTTCTCATAACTTGTGACCAATCCTAATTGCTAATATTTTGAACAAATAAAATAAGTTTATCTCAATTCGAAAATACATGTATAAACAATAGTTAGACATTTAGATGTTAAATGACTTCTTATAACCATCCTAAATCTGAATTAAAAAAACTGTTGAGCTATAGTCTTGCAGCTAAACTGAAATAATGATCTTATGATATAGAATGTTGTTAGATGATAAATGATCACACGATGACAACCAACTAATATTTTATTTTAATTAACTGATCCTACAAATGTAGAAGGGTTTTAATTTTGACAACACCTTGTAATATATACTACATAACTACGTTTCTTCTAAATGAATAATTACCCACTAAGAACCCAATACTACACCACAAAATATATCATCAGTTTGGGTATAAAAAATGAAAAGACGGGGAGAAATAATTTGAGTATAGCGCCATGTGAAAAATTAATTAACAAAACCATACAATTGCTTCCATTTATATAATCTGTAAACTGGTGGGCTAATTAAATACAGGAGTCTTAATTAACTTGTTAACAGACGGAAGGAGAAAACAATAGAAAAACAACATTATTGCATTCATCAACAAGTATTTTGACACACCAGCCAATGTTTCACATGTATTTTGCAGAAAAGGTGTTGAAGCTTTGTCTAGTCATATAGACTGTAGGAACACACGAAATGAGTAAAGCACATGAGGTAGTGAAAGATGTTCTGTGTTACCAAGTCATAGGTTTCTAATGTTATTTTGGCAAGAGTAATTAAATGTTTTAAACTTGTATCACTGGCTTGAACCTTAACTGTCTTTAAGTTTTTTAATCTCCTGTAAGTTCAAAGACAACACAACCTTGGGACTAACAAGTCATTTCAACTGTAAGAACATCATTACATATGATGTGTAGATTTTGGGTTTAAAATCTGTTGCTGTTAAGAAAAAATGTTGGTGAAACTTTTCAAATTCTAGACAAATAGAAACCTTTGCCTAAATTAAAGTTCATTATAGGTGTTCAATAGCATCTGCAGAATACATGAGAAACAGCAGGTAAATTACAGGTAATAATTAATTTGATTTTATTTGCAAAAACAATGAATTAACTGTAACAACATGTTCATCTATTGTTATTTGTAAGTGGGAATACCTGTAATAAATATTTGTTTAAAGTGGGAATAGATAGAAGACACGTGCACCCTGCCATATGATCACATCCTCTGACTCTTGATACCCCAGCTGTATACAAATAGATCAAGGACTTTTTTTCTCAGGAAATGGAATACTAGAAAGCTTGACAAAGTTCAAGTAAATAGTATTCATGATCTCTTCCATTTCAAATTTGATTGTTAATTAAACTTCTCCCATGTATTCTGTGTAAACACAAAGCTATTACTTACCCTGTTTAAAATAAAATTTGTCACTTATACCAGTAAAAAAACCTTTAATAACAGAAGTCAGGCAATATAGGAAATTGAGTACTTAATAGGGGTCATGAGACCTTTCCATTAATCATTAGTGTATATTGAAATACAACCATTATCTAGAGAATTAGAAGATGACCTTTTAGAGGTTGAAACATTAATTGACAATCAGTAGATGGTTATGTATCATACTTTATAGACAACATTAAGCCTATTACAGTTTCAAACATTGTATTTAGTTTTCAGCAATTAAATGTAAATTGATACCTATCATTAAATCTTTCATATCCCAATAATGCATAACAACTGCAAACTGCTTGATGAGACATCATATTCCTTTAATGTGAATAGTTTGATGGATGTGTGAGGATAAAATGGTGTATGAACGAATTAATATTACAAAAACCGAGTGGAGTTGACGGTTAGAGAGATGCAATTAGATACAAAACATGTAAAAATAACAACCAACAATATTTGATTAAATTTCCATTAATATAGAATGATATCAATCTGAAAATCATATCTGATTGTGCATGATTTTGTAGATTCTGGCCACCCATATAAATTGCAGGATTTCTGCAGTGTCAAAACTGGCCCAACTCAATAGACTGTATTCCAAATAAAGGGTCCATACGCTTTTGTGTTGTATCATACAAAACCTATCTTATTAAAATTATATGTTAATTGGATGATGATCCTATGACTCTCCAGATCCAGTTATCAAGAGGGGAGGGTTGGGATCCCATTATCTGGTTTAACCCTGCCACATTTTTGTACCTGTCCTAAGCCAGGGATCTGAATTTCCAACGTCATATGTTATGGCCCTTCTTGTGTATAGTGAGCTGAGATGAGAGGCGATTATTTGTTTTGTTGATGTTGGTGGAATTGTTTGGTGACTATCACTGCTTAAACTTTCTTCTCACAATTTTGGCTGTGAGCGTACCTGATGACGGAAACGTGTCGTGTCGTGCACACTAAATTATACATCTTGCAAAGAATAATCAGATTAAAAAATTGTTGGATCCTTTTAAATTTATTTATCTGGCTAAAAAAATTGTCAGATAAAAAAACATCTACTTTTAATTGGAATGATAACAAATATATACTACATACATATATTCTGACATCTAAACGTATGTCTAATATTTTAGAATAATAATAATATCATGGCAGTAATTTATTGGCATACAAGTATATTTTTTCAAGATAACACAGAATATGATGTTTTGATAAAAATACAAAATAAATATATATCTATGTGGATTAAACCAATTTATACCTGGTAAACAGAGAAATAAAGAAAATAATGTTGTTAATACATAGTTTATTTTCATAAGTTTATATTTTGTGGTTTTATTTTCATTAAGTGCCCCCTCCTCCCTTCCCCCTAAAATACGAATTTCAACTCCCACATTGTTAAATTGACCTAATCTCCTTACCACACCCCATTTACAAATTCATCAGTGCAATCCATTCATGATTCTAATCAAGCTTCTGTAAGACCAGGGATCACTAAAGTGTTTTTTCTCAAACCTTTTTCCATCCATCCATCACAAAATGAAAACATTTTTAGAGCAATAGAAAAACATGTTATCTGAAGACAAACAGCACACACACCTTCTAAGAATGATAAAACCATCTGTATTATAAACAATGGAACACCTGACAAAATGAATGCTGATTTATACTCTGATATATGAAAGTGCATCTATAGTACAGCTATGACATGTGTTTTACCACAAGAATTTCTGCATAATAACATTGGGAAGTGGGAAGATTTGGTTTGAGCAAAAGTAAATAGAAGAAAACATTGGACAGAACTTTTAGCCAACAATATCAAGGGTTAAGGATATGGTGTTTAATGTCACTTTCAACAATATTTCAGTTATATTGTGGTGGTTACAATATCATGGTCCTATTATAAATATGCATAAATACCAGTACACATACTCCTCACACAAGACTAAACTGTGATTGGGAGAAAGAATAGCAATAAAGACACTCACTGTTCCTTAATCAGGGTTAGTAATACACTTTTTAACAGGTAGTTCTAAGGACTAATGCCAGTTGCCAGTATAAATTTACTAATTCTTGTTGGTATATGAACTAGTCCTGACTTTGCTGCAAGCACCAGTAATGGTTTGTGACTTGCTAGAAAATTTCTCCAAAATCATGCAAAATTAATGCCTTATGAATAAGATTAATTAGGGACAAGATTTTTAGCTAAATTAAAATTTATTTATTTTTACTTTTTATATTTTCAGCATTGTTTATGAATATCATTTCAATGATCCTTACTTGTGTATCATTTTTACTAGTCCAAAGTACAATTATTGTTGGAATGTTTATTGCCTGAGGAAAAATTTACTAGCCTCTGAATAGCGAACAGTAGTTAATTTCTCAAACATTGTTAATTTTCTTCTTTTACCAAAGCTTTCAATTTATTTTCGGTTATGTTCACTTACTACCTAATCCTTTCATGTTCTATTTATAAAATATATATAAATATAAATATTGGTTAAAATCATAAAAATGTATAATACGAACTAAAAAAAATATAAAAATTTTATGATGACAAACAGAAACATAAATGAACATATGACAAAGTTCTGTAGACTTCATGTTAAACCATCTCAATTTCAAGAGAGAACTAATAATAAAAACTCAAAGAAAACCTCAAAATCAATGAAGAGTGTACTGAGATTACATTCTGAGCCACTTTCAAATCCTGTAATTTTGTAATCTATAAAATGCAAACAAAATAGGTTTCTTAATTACTGTTCTTCAGTTTTAAGATCAATATAATGTTACATCCTAACTGCATCTGTTTTCAAGACTGTAATTAAAAACCAATAATCCTAGTTATTTAATTGAAAGTATTAGCTTGTATTATCAATGTAAGGTTTCCATTAGAAAAAGTCAAGTTTATGCACTAAATAAAAAACATTAACAATCAATTAGAAATTCCTTAACAAAATTATCAATTAAACATTTCTTGACAAAAGTATATATTAGAAATTCCTTGACAAAATTATCAACTATAAATTCCTTAACAAAAGTATCTATTAGAAATTCCTTAACAAAAGTATCAATTAAACATTTCTTGACAAAAGTATATATTAGAAATTCCTTGACAAAAGTATCAACTATAAATTCCTTAACAAAATTATTTATTAGAAATTTCTTAACAAAAGTATCAATTAAACATTTCTTGACAAAAGCATCTATTAGAAATTCCTTGACAAAAGTATCAACTATAAATTCCTTAACCAAAATATCTATTAGAAATTCCTTAACAAAAGTAACTATTAGAAATTCCTTAACAAAAGTATCAATTAAACATTTCTTGACAAAAGTATCTATTAGAAATTCCTTGACAAAAGTATCAACTATAAATTCCTTAACAAAAGTATCTATTAGAAATTCCTTGACAAAAGTATCAACTATAAATTCCTTAACAAAAGTATCTATTAAAAATTCCTTAACAAAAGTATCAATAAGAAATTCCTGGACAAAAGTATCAATTAGAAATTCCTTAACAAAATTATCAATTAGAAATTCATTGACAAAAGTATCAATCAGAAATTCCTTACTAAAAATATCAATTGGAAATTCCTGGACAAAAGTATCAATTAGAAATTCCTTAACAAAAGCATCAATCTGAAATTCCTTACCAAAAGTATCAATTTGACATTCCTTAATAAAAGTATCAATAAGAAATTCCTTACCAAAAGTATCAATTAGAAATTCCTTAACAATAGTATCAATTAGAAATTCCTTAACAAAAGTATCAATTAGAAATTCCTTAACAAAAGTATCAATTAGAAATTCCTTGACAAAAGTATCAATTAGAAACTCCTTGACAAAAGTATCAATCAGAAATTCCTTACCAAAAGTATCAATTAGAAATTCCTTGACAAAAGTATCAACTAGAAATTCCTTAACAAAAGTATCAATTAGAAATTCCTTAACAAAAGTATCAATTAGAAATTCCTTAACAAAAGTATCAACCAGAAATTCCTTAACAAAAAGTATCAATTAGAAATTCCTTGACAAAAGTATCAATAAGAAATTCCTTACCAAAAGTATCAATTAGAAATTCCTTACCAAAAGTATCAATTAGAAATTCCTTAACAAAAGTATCAATTAGAAATTCCTTAACAAAAGTATCAATTAGAAATTCCTTACCAAAAGTATCAATTAGAAATTCCTTGACAAAAGTATCAACTAGAAATTCCTTAACAAAAGTATCAATTAGAAATTCCTTAACAAAAGTATCAATTAGAAATTCCTTAACAAAAGTATCAATTAGAAATTCCTTAACAAAAGTATCAATTAGAAATTCCTTACCAAAAGTATCAATTAGAAATTCCTTAACAAAAGTATCAATTAGAAATTCCTTGACAAAGGTATCAATTAGAAATTCCTTGACAAAAGTATAATTAGAAATTCCTTAGCAAAAGTATCAACTAGAAATTCCTCAACAAAAGTATCATTTTAAGGACTGGTGGCTTTACTTCATATAAACTGTCCAAGTCAATAGGACTGACAACTAATATGGGGGTTGTTTTGTATGCACAGTGTAAAGCCGGTATCAGCCCTAACACGCTCCCTTCTTCCTGTGTCTTCTGGAATGTCATTACCAAAACAAACAAGGCTGAGTGTGGTTTGGGTTTGACGTTACAGACAATAATACAGAATTTATTTTCTATGTATCTCAAAGTGTGATGTTATTTCATTTTCTTTGTACAACTTTTGCAGTATATTTAATGTTCTATGTTTATCATTTAAATTATTATTGTTGAAAGTGGCATTAAACACCATAACCCTAACCCATTATGTTTATCATTAGTGTATTGTTATTTCATTTTCTCCTTAAAATGTTCTCATGCTTGTATTTTTTCAAAAGATGTCTTCTAATATAAATTGGAACTATTTGTAAATTTTTTTAGGTCTCAGATACTACTATGAATTAAAATATTGGATGTTCATCAATAAATTCTTTTTTTGCACACATTTTTCTAAGATAGTCCTGATAATGTATACTGGAAAGACTAAGGACATGTCAGTTTGCCCCTGTATAATATATAAAGTGGGTTTTTTTCTGGAAAAATCTGAACCAATCAGTGATATATATTGGATATATGAACGTTTCTTTCCAAAGATATAAATTATTGATTGAATACTGGAATAAAAGTATTGTTTCTATGCTATGGGGTGTCATTATCAAATCATATTAAAACACCATAATCTGCCACCTGATTATTTAGAAGATTTTCTGACAGGATGGCTCTATGATCATCTGACAACGTAAAGAATTTTCATGTCCTCTTGTCAATAAAGACTCTCTTCAACTAATGCCCGACAAAACAAACATACTTTTGATATCGGCAAATTTGAAAGGACAAAACGTGTCACTTTTAAGTCCCATTTATAAATGTGTCAATATTCCAACATTTATCTGACAATTTTTTAATTTAAAATCACTGTCACAGTACCGAGATAATGGTAATTCATGCCATTATTAATAGGTAGAAAAATGCTCTCCACTTTTCAAATGAGATCTGGAAAGTTAGAGATTGTGGAATTGGACCATGTAAATGGTTGAATCGTTCAAACTTTTTGTTTGTTTATGAATTTATTATTTTAAGCTTCCTGTAAATAATAAAATACAAAAGAATTTAATATAACAAATATTATTTTAATTCCATGTATAAACTTGAGGTATATTTAACCTTAAATAAATTAAGGAAGGCACTGATATATATGAAAAATTGAATCCAATGCTTGAAAAATACCAGTACATATTGAAGAAAAATGGGTTAGGGTTATGGTATTTAATGCCACTTTCAACAATATTTCAGTTATATCGTGGCAGTAAAAAATAAGGAAAAAAAGAATTATACTCTTGTCCCTATTTAACATCCCTCTCTTAAACTGTTAAAGTATCATTTTAATTGTTATGATTTGTATAAAATTTAAATTCAAGAAAAATTGGGAAAAAAAGAAAAAAGAGGCAGAAATTGAGCAAAGTAACTGATTTCCATTTTACTTCTACTGTGCAAGTCAATCATAAAGAAATAAGCTAAGATTGTATTCATAATTTAATCAACCAGAACTGAACTTTATAAGAGGTCCTGTAGTGTCATCTCTGTTTGATTCATCTTCATCATTCAGATGTTTGTATTGGATATATTAAATTTGGTTATCAATCAAGAGTGACAATGCCTGCGACTCTAAGGTTACCATAGAAATGTAAAACACTGAGTAAATCTAATTTCCGCACAAATTTTCAGATAAAGGACACTGATTGCGATCCTTCTTTCCAAGTCTGGACATTAATGTAAATTTATAAGATCAATTTAGCGTAAAATTAATCATACTTCACAAATCACAAAATTATTCTTGAAAATTATTAAATTCAAAAGAAAAGATCGCTGGCCTTGCTATGTAAAGATACAATCTGAATCAGAATCTGAAAGTTGTACAGAACAATACATTCTAATTTGTTTGTCACAAATTACATCATATCAACACTAACCTTTGACATTGTATATTTGGAATTGATGAATGAAATCAATTACTTTTTAACAGAGACTAAAAAAAATTCTTATGGCAGATAGTGAGACCACTTTTAAATGTCACAACTCTTCATTTTTTTCATAAATTTCATGAAAACTCTTTCCAGCGACCACCTGTGTTGAAAGACCATATTTTTTTCACAGAAGGGGTGCTCACTTAACACAGGTTTGACTTTGCAATACCACTTAAAAATGTCACAACTCTTCATTTTTTTTTTTTTTTACATTACATGGAACTCTTGGGAGACCACCTGTGTTGAAAGACCATATTTTGCTCACAGCAGGGGTGGTCTCATAACACAGGTTTAACTGTATTGGTGATCAATATCTATTATTCTTTGTACAATACATATCCATAAGTATGTCAAAACAAACATAAAGCTGATCTAGAAATTATCATATCACTGATTAGGAATAGGATATACTGTATATACATGTACATTTAATTAGTAGCCTGTATAGATGGCCTGAAACCATTTGACCACTGCATCCAAAGAAAGCAGATAAGAATAATATAATAAAGTAGTAGGTACATGTACCAGTATAGCATTATTCTTAAATCCCTGATTTTTATGAGAATAGAAAAAAACTGAATATTTGACTTAGTGCCTATCCTAAAGTTGTTATTGTTATTTTTGGACAAGTAAAGTCAGACCCTTGTCCAGTATAACCTAGGTAAAGTCAGATCCTTGTCCAGTATAACCTAGGTAAAGTCAGACCCTTGTCTAGTATAACCTAGGTGAAACTTTTAAAAGTTTGCCTACGTACTTATCATGTACATGTACATGTACCCTATTTAAAAGTTTGCCTACCTACTTACCTTGTACATGTACGGTACATGTACCCTATTTTTTTTTCTTCAAGAATGTGAATGGAAACAGGTACATTTTGTATTTTTTTCCCCTCAGAGTTTGACTTTTGTGAAGTAAGGAATTTGTGAAAGGTGCATGCTACTAGTTATATTTACAGCTTTGGAACTTTTGTGTGTGGTAGACTGTTTCAACCTTTATCCCTTTTAGATATATCATGTTTTGTTTCAGCAGTCTAATTAGTTTTATTTAATGGCCATTTCAAAGTGCTTAAAACTATCAATTAATCTTACATAACTTAATGACAGCCTTGTGGTGTGGTTGTTCCTTGATTACACTTGTTATTTTGTTCTGATGTTAGACATACTGATGACAGTGCTTGTTAAATTAGTTAACCTTTATTCAATAATCTTTCTCACATATTTACATCCATACCTTGTTACTGGGTACTGGTGACAGATCAAATATACACATATATTTTTAAACTTTTCTAGTTGTAATGATGTGCCACCCTATAGCATAACCTTCATTTTATTGAAGATGGTCAGTAGAAGATATAATTTGTTAGATAATAACTTAAGGGTTTATGGTGTTATAAAGCCACTTATAACAATATTTTAGTTATATGGTGGCTGTCAGTTTTATTGGCGGAGGAAACCGGAGTACCCGGAGAAAACCACCACCCTGTCGCAAGTCACTGACAAAGTTTATCACATAATCACCTCGCCATGAGCCGGAATCGAACTAACAACTATAGTGGTGATTGTCACTGATTGCATAGGTAGTTTTAAATCCAACTACCATATGATCGAGACCACCACTATGTCAGTCCCTACATAAATTAAAGTACATCCATCCAGTAATTTATATAAAAGATATGAAAATTTGAGCATTATCTTTTTTTCTAAGATAAAACTATAGACATATTATGTAATTCAATATATTTTGTGATGTTATTATGAACAGAACTACTCATAAAGACTAAAATACTGGGGGAGATACTTCAAAGCTCAGCTAGATGCAGCATTAATTTGAAGAAAATCTGCAGCATTAAATTAAATTTGGAGCATTTATTATGTACACAGTTTCTCAATGTTTTCCCTGCGATGAATTCCAAATTATCTAAAAATCACTAAAATCATAACATCTACATCTGAATAAATCCCTCATTTTTCATCTTATAATAAAGATAATTCTATAGCTTTATATTAAAAGTAAATAATTCTTTTGTATACATTCTATTAAAAATAGATATTTCATAGGTCTGTTTTCCAAGCAATCAAGCGATATCATTCCATTGCATAATTTTGTGACAAGAAACTTGCCGCCATAATTAAATCAGAAAAATGTGCATTCATGGCACTGGTCCCAGGTATTTGCCACAATTAAAAATACAGTGAAATCTGTCTAAGCCAAACCCTGAATAAAACGGAATCCTGTATGAACTGGTTTACTGTAAAAACAAATGTAGGAAATCTTTGTTAAAAAAAAACCTGTTTAAACTGAACACCTGTCTATTCCGAACACAAAAGCTGGTCCTAAGAAAGTTTCGGTGTAGACAGGTTTTACTGTCTGTATATACATCTTTTCACTATTCATTTACCAAAATAAAGGGCTATGCCAGATGCAGCATGAAATGACTGCAGCTAGTCCACAAGGGTTTCCCCTACACCAATTTTACTGAAAATGATTACTGTCCAGCAGAAATCATCACTAGGTAAAATCTGTTTTGAAAAGTGCAGGAAGGAATTTCATAAGGAAATTAGAGCAACATTTTTGTGGTGGTATAAAAATAGATTTAAGCAGTTTCTTCAAATAGAAGTACAATTTATAAGAGTACTGCTTACATGGAGTCTATTGGCTTACACTCACCTAATATAAGTTTATTATAGAAGACCCTTCAGTGACTGTAAATTGAAGAACAACAATATAAATGTTGTTCTATCACTGAATTTTTTTCCAGAAATTATCTGTAAAGTTCATTTACCCCAGGATTTACAAACCATACAACACTTTTCAAATCATTACTAATGTGAAAAAAAATCTGGCTTTACCACTTAATAGAGTAAGGGTACTCCAGATATCTTCAAACAAAGAATGAGAACCATACGGTATGTCAGAGTCGTTAGTCATTTCAGTTACTTCAATACTTGGATCAGTTTTATTGCTGAAGTACTTAAATACTAAAACAGACAAACAAAAACACAGAGAAGCTTAAAAAATCTCCAAATTTTGACATTCGAGATGTGTTGTAAGTAGTCTAAAGGTGTCAGAAGAATAAAAAAGATGTTCCACGATGAAGAATGCACCATGTGTTTAAGAAATAAGTGAATTGAAGCATGAAATGCTCCGATTAACCCAGACCTGATACCTCATGTTTACCTAACAACTATGTATATATGTTGTAAGACACAAAGTTTAATAATATTCATCAATGAACCTACATAACATGTAAAGACTGTACATCCAAAGAGAACAATCCAAAACATGAAAATTTAGGATGAAAAATTGTCTTCATGTTACTTAAAATAATACATAAAAATTTTAATTTAGAAACTACAATTTTTGTGTCCAGATCTGATCACCTGACCATTAAACTTCAAGGCTTGACCAATAAAATTTAAGCTTTGACCTTTAAAATTTAAAGGTTAAAGGTTACATGTGTAAGTCACAATATATGGACACTGCACCACAAGTTCATGTCACAAATCCATTTGCATGAATAATTGTCTTGCGAGTTGAAAAACAAAAGATGTTTTAGAAGTGGCCTTTAAATGACGGCAGATTCATTATTGTCAATTTCCTTACAGTATCGGAACTCTACTATAAAATATCATGGATCTTTTCATGCTGCCTAAGTATTAGAATTTAGAAATTTGAGTAATGTTACCATTAAAGTTTCATCATTTGTCGATCAATTCTATCTTCAGTATTATATAATGCTCATTATTTTGAACTTCAGATAAACAGTTAAATTTGGTGGAAAAACCAGGAGATTGTATTTCAATTTTTACAATTCAAAATATAACAGTAGAACTTTCAAATAGCAAAATAATTTAAATCAGAATAAAATGCTTAAAGTTTGTAGTTTTGGTCCCATTTGTACTCAAGACCATAACATACTCAACTGCAGCCATTGGGTTGTTTCAGTATGAATTGTGCTCATTATTGAAGATCATACTGTGACTGTGAAATGTAGCTAAAACAGCAATAAAAACACTGTTCCTTCAATTTAATTTGTGTTTCAAGCTTTGAGAATACAGTTGGATAGTCTCTGTTTGATGTTCATTTACATCCATGTCCTTTCTAACTAATTATATATAATAGTACCAATTTATTTCTTCTTACTCTTAAAAATTGACAATGTTTTTCATAATAAATTCTTCAGTATATAGATTTTATAAAGATAACTTTTAACCAGGTGCAACAGTATCTCCTTCACATAAAAAAATACAGTTATTTTATAAACCAAAACTAAACGTTATTGACATGTTTTCAATCTTTAAAGTCTTAAAAATCTAATATTAAGACCATAATATTACAGATTTTTGCATCTCCAAGGTTTTTTTTCTGTGGTAGTTATATAATTAAAACATTTATCAACATTTTGAATTGAGAAACATCTATTTTCACTTAAAATGATAACTAATTTATAAAAATTTCTGACAGCAAATATGAAAAGATGTTTACACTACTGATTGAAAAGTCTGATTTTGAGAAGTCTTATTGTAGAAGATTTTTAGAGATATAGATTCCATTAAAATATGATTTAAAATGAATTTTATTATACTAACTTCCAGGGGGCCTTAAGTTTATCAACTACATGTAGTGAAAAAAAATATATATCTAAAAGAATATGATAACAGTTCCATTTTACATCTCAAATTTTTTTTCATTTTGATTTTTAAATGTCATTCCTACTTTTCTACAAAAAATATGCATATACATATCTAAAAGAATTTGATAAGATACATTTTACATCTCCATTTTTTTCTTCTTCAATTTTTAAATGTTATCCCTAGTCTTCTCATGCATCTTTTTTGCATATATATGCCTTTTACCAACAATCATTCATGACATTAATGCAGTCAGTTTTTGTTTATCTTTCAAATATCAAACAAATAGGCCAGGGTCTCTATCAATGTTTATTAATAGTTATACCAACACAAATAAAACTGTTAGAAACAACAGGTGCCCTTAAAAATATAGATATTCTTTTTTTTTTTTACAGAAATTGAAGAAGGAAAGCAACATATTGAGCTAAATGCGGTCCAAAAAGTGTGTCAAATCAAACTTAATGATCTAATTATGCATATCCTTTATTTGAATATTTTTCAAATTTTTTAGATGGATAACTCTGTATTGGAACGAGGTAATATCAAAAATCAAACTGGCTACAACCAGAGGCTTACAGGAACTTCTAATCTCTCACCTGATTTTAAAGTTATTTTTTTTAATGGAAGATGTATCCATAGGATACAGAGTCCTCTGCTTCCATCAAAAGAATACAGGGGCATAACCTTACATTATAACCGATACATTGTACATCCCTAACATGGTATATAATATGAAATCCCACTCTTACAGGGCTACTCCAGTCCTATCAAAGGCCTTTCACAAAAAAATTATTTTGCCGTCACTAGCATCATAATCTAACTCTCTCACACCAACCTGGCAATTTCCTCTATTTTCCCACGAACCCCATTTCAACCTTTTTCACGATGCATATTTTGATGCCAAACAGAAAATTATGGGATATGGGAAATCATTACTACATTGGAAAGCATTTAATTTTTGTTTTAAAAGATGTCAAATATAATATTAATACATTCTGAATTATTTTTTTTCACCACACTGAGAATATGATTTAACACTTAAATCATTTATTCTTTACAGAAAACACCACTTATTTTTTTCAATTATTAATATTAGTGCTATTTAATTTTTATAACTAAAGGATCCCTGCAGTAAACACCCTGTGATAAATATTCCAATACTACAACTTAAAATTTGCAGGTGTAATTCCTCTAGTGTTAAACAATACACATCGATGAAAAAAATCACCGAATTGCAAACGTTACGCAGATTAAACTTTGCAAAGCATTGAGGGTGATCTCAACGAGGGCAATAGAAATGTGTAGAGTTATCGGGTACATTTAACAATGTGACATTGTATGGGTAACGCGAGAACATGAACAACTAATAACAGTGCTCCAGAATATAATACATAGCAATTAACGCTTACAAGCACTCGCCCAAATCGGTGACATATCTTCAATAGGTATCACGCTGAAGCATTATATTTTCCGTTTTCAACAAATTATTAAATATTATTTCATTTGAAAAAACTGATTTAATTTTTATACTTACCGTACCTAGGGATTTATAATGAAAGAATTATCACTAACATATTAAAAAGGCAACAACTACCGGTACTTTATTTATGTAATTGGAAAAATAAAATACTAATGTGTCCATAAGACACACAGAACACATAGGGTGCAGATTCCCAAGCTTCCTTCTAATATTAAACTAATGTTCATAACACACACAGAACACATAGGGTGCAGATTCCCAAGCTTCCTTCTAATATTAAACTAATGTCCATAACACACACAGAACACATAGGGTGCAGATTCCCAAGCTTCCTTCTAATATTAAACTAATGTCCATAACACACACAGAACACATAGGGTGCAGATTCCCAAGCTTCCTTCTAATATTAAACTAAGACACACAGAACACATAGGGTGTAGATTCCCAAGCTTCCTTCTAATATTAAACTAAGACACACAGAACACATAGGGTGCAGATTCCCAAGCTTCCTTCTAATATTAAACTAATGTCCATAACACACACAGAACACATAGGGTGCAGATTCCCAAGCTTCCTTCTAATATTAAACTAATGTCCATAACACACACAGAACACATAGGGTGCAGATTCCCAAGCTTCCTTCTAATATTAAACTAAGACACACAGAACACATAGGGTGCAGATTCCCAAGCTTCCTTCTAATATTAAACTAATGTCCATAACACACACAGAACACATAGGGTGCAGATTCCCAAGCTTCCTTCTAATATTAAACTAAGACACACAGAACACATAGGGTGTAGATTCCCAAGCTTCCTTCTAATATTAAACTAAGACACACAGAACACATAGGGTGCAGATTCCCAAGCTTCCTTCTAATATTAAACTAATGTCCATAACACACACTAAACACATAGGGTGCAGATTCCCAAGCTTCCTTCTAATATTAAACTAAGACACACAGAACACATAGGGTGTAGATTCCCAAGCTTCCTTCTAATATTAAACTAAGACACACAGAACACATAGGGTGTAGATTCCCAAGTTTCCTTCTAATATTAAACTAAGACACACAGAACACATAGGGTGTAGATTCCCAAGCTTCCTTCTAATATTAAACTAAGACACACAGAACACATAGGGTGTAGATTCCCAAGCTTCCTTCTAATATTAAACTAAGACACACAGAACACATAGGGTGTAGATTCCCAAGTTTCCTTCTAATATTAAACTAAGACACACAGAACACATAGGGTGTAGATTCCCAATCTTCCTTCTAATATTAAACTAAGACACACAGAACACATAGGGTGTAGATTCCCAAGCTTCCTTCTAATATTAAACTAAGACACACAGAACACATAGGGTGCAGATTCCCAAGCTTCCTTCTAATATTAAACTAAGACACACAGAACACATAGGGTGTAGATTCCCAAGCTTCCTTCTAATATTAAACTAAGACACACAGAACACATAGGGTGCAGATTCCCAAGCTTCCTTCTAATATTAAACTAAGACACACAGAACACATAGGGTGTAGATTCCCAAGCTTCCTTCTAATATTAAACTAAGACACACAGAACACATAGGGTGTAGATTCCCAAGCTTCCTTCTAATATTAAACTAAGACACACAGAACACATAGGGTGCAGATTCCCAAGCTTCCTTCTAATATTAAACTAAGACACACAGAACACATAGGGTGTAGATTCCCAAGCTTCCTTCTAATATTAAACTAAGACACACAGAACACATAGGGTGTAGATTCCCAAGCTTCCTTCTAATATTAAACTAAGACACACAGAACACATAGGGTGTAGATTCCCAAGCTTCCTTCTAATATTAAACTAAGACACACAGAACACATAGGGTGCATATTCCCAAGCTTCCTTCTAATATTAAACTAAGACACACAGAACACATAGGGTGTAGATTCCCAAGCTTCCTTCTAATATTAAACTAAGACACACAGAACACATAGGGTGTAGATTCCCAAGCTTCCTTCTAATATTAAACTAAGACACACAGAACACATAGGGTGTATATTCCCAAGCTTCCTTCTAATATTAAACTAATGTCCATAACACACACAGAACACATAGGGTGTAGATTCCCAAGCTTCCTTCTAATATTAAACTAAGACACACAGAACACATAGGGTGTAGATTCCCAAGCTTCCTTCTAATATTAAACTAAGACACACAGAACACATAGGGTGTAGATTCCCAAGCTTCCTTCTAATATTAAACTAAGACACACAGAACACATAGGGTGTAGATTCCCAAGCTTCCTTCTAATATTAAACTAAGACACACAGAACACATAGGGTGTAGATTCCCAAGCTTCCTTCTAATATTAAACTAAGACACACAGAACACATAGGGTGCAGATTCCCAAGCTTCCTTCTAATATTAAACTAAGACACACAGAACACATAGGGTGCAGATTCCCAAGCTTCCTTCTAATATTAAACTAAGACACACAGAACACATAGGGTGCAGATTCCCAAGCTTCCTTCTAATATTAAACTAAGACACACAGAACACATAGGGTGTAGATTCCCAAGCTTCCTTCTAATATTAAACTAAGACACACAGAACACATAGGGTGCAGATTCCCAAGCTTCCTTCTAATATAAAACTAAGACACACAGAACACATAGGGTGCAGATTCCCAAGCTTCCTTCTAATATTAAACTAAGACACACAGAACACATAGGGTGCAGATTCCCAAGCTTCCTTCTAATATTAAACTAAGACACACAGAACACATAGGGTGTAGATTCCCAAGCTTCCTTCTAATATTAAACTAAGACCTATGTCTGGGGAAGCAACCAATAGTTTTCAGCTAGCACAGGTCAACGGAAACTAAATTTAGAGCATGAAAACAACAAAAATTGCCATTTTTCAATTAATTAAGTGTCATATTCTAGAACCATAACATGAATAAAAGCCATATTTGAACTTGACCTGTGCATTGATGTATTTGTGGTCAAAAAGGAAATATTTCAAAACATTTGGCCAAACTGAAGTTGGAGCATGGCATCTGGAAGGGTGAAAAAATTAACGGAAATACAGAATGACAAATCTTAATGTCCTTTAAAGCCTATCATCGGGGGCATATAAATGTTCCGACAAATATTTTAGAATATCCCTTAAAGAAATGAGACAGTAATCTAGACAAAGTCAATGATGGGTACCAAAATGAAAAAAACAAACAAACACAACAGCCATTTGAGGATGTTACTAGGGACAAGTGCTCACTCAGATCTATACTTCTGTAATTTACACTGTAATAAAAGTAGAAATTGATGCATTTAACAAAATTATAAAATGATCATCCATCAATATTATTGTTTTCATAATTTCCTTAAGGATGGCTATGGTTATTTTACTGGTAAATCAATGTCATTTTGACATGAACACGAAATCTAAAACACAATACAATTTACATGTACAACAATAATACTTGTCAATTTCAACTCAATTTTCTTATCATTTGAATGATGTTCTTAAACTCTAGAAAAAAAATGTGGACAAAAAAAATCTAAAAATGATATGCAGCAATATAATCATTGCACATCAACACAGATCTGTCATCAAGTTGGTATCCATATTGGATCTACAGATTAGAATTAACATTCAGGGGGTGTTCCAGTCTAATCAAAATGTGAATATATTGCCCAATTGAATTGGATAACAGCTCTTGGTGTGTACTCGGTTTTGATAGGTAAATATTTAGTAGGTTCATCGCTGATTGGTCACTTGAAAATATGAGCCCTGACGTGACCCCATACAGGATGTCGTTACATGTTAGTGTATGGCTAAAGAATTTTTTTTTTCTAACGTACAACATACATCAAATTTTAATTGTATTCAAGGTCACTTTTTTAAACAATATTACAGTTATACATGTATCATATATGGGAGTCAGTCTTAAAGGAAACCAGGTGTTAAACACCAATAAATCAATCAATCAATAAAGGAAACCAGTGACAAGAACTAATTGGCAGATTTCATAAAATCATCTTGTACCAAATACACCTCATAATGGGTGCTATTAAGATTAGAAATAATGGATATTTACAGGTGCATCTGGTATACATGTATTCTATTTACACACTCACTTTAAAGTAGAGTATGATCATGAGCTATACTCATTTTTGAAGACTCTACTATGGCTATGAAATGTAGAAAAGCAATAAAAGCTGCTCTTCATATACTTTAATTTGTGTCTAGGTGTAAAGTTGGATAGTCTCTTATGTTTATATACATCCAAATCCTTTCTTTTAATAATTATTGCCACTAAATCATGAATATTTTAGTTACCACACATGTATTTTAATTGTGGCAGTCAGTTTTATTTTGGAGGAGGAAATTAAACAAGAGTATGATACAGGGGTGAAAACCATGGGTGGTGATCTACATTAACTGCACAACTAGATGTACATGTTGTATATCAAACTACCATACACTACAGCCAATAGTGGACCTCTTATTAGATATATAAATGTAAGAAAGAAAAACTACCATACACTACAGCCAATAGTGGACCTCTTATTAGATATATAAATGTAAGAAAGAAAAACTACCATACACTACAGCCAATAGTGGACCTCTTATTAGATATATAAATGTAAGAAAGAAAAACTACCATACACTACAGCCAATAGTGGACCTCTTATTAGATATATAAATGTAAGAAAGAAAAACTACCAAAAACTACAGCCAATAGTGGACCTCTTATTAGATATATAAATGTAAGAAAGAAAAACTACCATACACTACAGCCAATAGTGGACCTCTTATTAGATATATAAATGTAAGAAAGAAAAACTACCAAAAACTACAGCCAATAGTGGACCTCTTATTAGATATATAAATGTAAGAAAGAAAAACTACCATACACTACAGCCAATAGTGGACCTCTTATTAGATATATAAATGTAAGAAAGAAAAACTACCATACACTACAGCCAATAGTGGACCTCTTATTAGATATATAAATGTAAGAAAGAAAAACTACCAAAAACTACAGCCAATAGTGGACCTCTTATTAGATATATAAATGTAAGAAAGAAAAACTACCATACACTACAGCCAATAGTGGACCTCTTATTAGATATATAAATGTAAGAAAGAAAAACTACCAAAAACTACAGCCAATAGTGGACCTCTTATTAGATATATAAATGTAAGAAAGAAAAACTACCAAAAACTATTTCAAGAAAGAAGAAAAAAAAATTGTGAAGGTACATGTATTTTTTCTCTCTCAACAAACAACTTGTCTTTTAGAAAACACAGAAAAAATAATTCTCAGTTTCTTTCTGGTATATATTAAAATATATAAAATGAATATTTCTAAAGTGAAAACAACTGCATTTAAAATAATACTTTGAAGAGGCTTTAAAAAACAGTTTTCATTTATCATGCTTAAAATACATTGGCTGTTTTAATATATAAATCTTGTATTAATTAAAACAAACAATCTATACAAATGTACGAGTGAACGCAAAAATTAAAAACCAACTGTCGGAAAGCAAAGATATATATTTTACCCATGTTAACAAGATGCATATTACATAAAATCTGGCTTATTTTTTGTAGACCTGTATCTCATGGTTTTATAATTTACGATTATGATATAGCACTGCAACCCCTTTTAAATGCAAATTTATATTTTTAATGCAATTCAAAATTTAAATGGAGTATCATATTTTTAAACCTTGTGCTTTTAAATTAACTCTCTTTTTAAAATCTTCATTTTATCTCCGTCATAATTTCAATACTTCGTTCAAATTACTGTCTGGCCATAAAATTAATTGCATATGAAATCACTTTTTAAAAAATCTTCTGCTTATAAATAATAAATGATTATCATAGAGTTTAATATTCATGAACAAAAATTCACAGATTTTATTAAAAAATTAAAAATCTACCTGATACATGCCCAACACCTGTAAATAGTATTCACAAAATGTAGTTTATTTTGAATTTTATAATGTTTACACAATAATTATATAATGTATAGTGTTTTCATTCATTTACTTGACTTGTGACAACTACTCATTTTACTTCAACAGAAATGAGAGAATATTCCCCAAATCCAGCTGTAAGAATACATAACTGTACATGTACATGTCAAAATGCTAAAACTTTTGAATTATGATTTTGATATTAAAAACATACATTCAAAAATGTCCACTTGTGATCTTTGATCTATTTCTAAAGTTTTGTTTCAAATAATACATGTACAAATGTATATGGTTGAGTTTGTGTTTGAAAAGATGATTTAATTTGCATACCGGTACATGTATTTCAGGTATAACCAGAATCTATTTTACCACACAACAGTCATACTGCCGAAATTGGAGCTCAGTTTGGAAAATAAATCTAAATTCTAGTAGTTTGGTTATTTCTATATATAATATAGACCCTTTTATCATATACTTGTAGATAATATAGCTAAAATTTTACCCTATGATAAAGCTTTGAGTTTTGTTAGGAAAAATAAGAGAAATCATGTTTATTTCACCCAGTTTCACAAGAATGGCCCAGGCGGGCTGATAAAGCAAGTTTATTAACTGCTTCCGGAATGTAATTACATGCCTTTCTGTCAATGTTCGTAAGTTCACTTTGTGAATTTCCGGAAAACTGTGTTTACAAGCACAGCGGACTAAACTGTTTTATTGAATATTTGCACAGAAAATTATTAACTACTAATTTTCTCTCTTATGATATTGAAAGTGTTAAAAAAGTGCATTTTATTTGCATTTTAAAACAATAAATTTCTTGTTCTATAACTATATTTTTATGTATTTAATTCTAGCCAAAAATGACTATACATTTTGGTACAAATCAGTTATTTCTTCTGTTGAAGTATATGATAAACATACATACATGTATCATAACATGTCATTTTTCGTAATATCATACCCTTTTATCAGCCCTCGTTCATATATCATCCCTTGAGCTTATGGCTCTTGGGGTGATATCATGATCTAGGGCTGATAAAGGGTATGATATGAAAAATGCCATGTAATAATCTATATTTATTACATTGAGAACTTATATTCCTATATGCCATATTAGCTTTTTATTAAAGAAGATCAAAGTCCCCTTTTCAGTTTTTAACATTATTTTCTATATATCAACATTTTAGGGTGACTACATAAAGACTGTAAGCATGCAATGCTAACATTTATTTATTTACAAGTTATATCATTAGGGTTAGGTGTTATGGTATTTAACACCACTTTCAACAATATTTATTATGGCTGTTAGTTTTATTGCTGGAGAAAACCACAGATCTGTTGCAAGTCATTGACAAACTTTATCACATAATGTTGTATTGAGTACACATCGTCAGGTTATATTTATTAATGATAGCTATTTTAGTAATATTTCCCTATGTCTTCCGCTCGTCAGGTTATATTTATTAATGATAGCTATTTTAGTAATATTTCCCTATGTCTTCCACTCGTCAGGTTATATTTATTAATGCTAGCTATTTTAGTAATATTTCCCTATGTCTTCCGCTCGTCAGGTTATATTTATTAATGCTAGCTATTTTAGTAATATTTCCCTATGTCTTCCACTCGTCAGGTTATATTTATTAATGATAGCTATTTTAGTAATATTTCCCTATGTCTTCCACTCGTCAGGTTATATTTATTAATGATAGCTATTTTAGTAATATTTCCCTATGTCTTCCGCTCGTCAGGTTATCTTTATTAATGATAGCTATTTTAGTAATATTTCCCTATGTCTTCCGCTCGTCAGGTTATATTTATTAATGATAGCTATTTTAGTAATATTTCCCTATGTCTTCCGCTCGTCAGGTTATATTTATTAATGATAGCTATTTTAGTAATATTTCCCTATGTCTTCCGCTCGTCAGGTTATATTTATTAATGATAGCTATTTTAGTAATATTTCCCTATGTCTTCCGCTGGTCAGGTTATATTTATTAATGATAGCTATTTTAGTAATATTTCCCTATGTCTTCCACTCGTCAGGTTATATTTATTAATGATAGCTATTTTAGTAATATTTCCCTATGTCTTCCGCTCGTCAGGTTATATTTATTAATGATAGCTATTTTAGTAATATTTCCCTATGTCTTCCGCTCGTCAGGTTATATTTATTAATGATAGCTATTTTAGTAATATTTCCCTATGTCTTCGCTCGTCAGGTTATATTTATTAATGATAGCTATTTTAGTAATATTTCCCTATGTCTTCCGCTCGTCAGGTTATATTTATTAATGATAGCTATTTTAGTAATATTTCCCTATGTCTTCGCTCGTCAGGTTATATTTATTAATGATAGCTATTTTAGTAATATTTCCCTATGTCTTCCGCTCGTCAGGTTATATTTATTAATGATAGCTATTTTAGTAATATTTCCCTATGTCTTCGGCTGGTCAGGTTATATTTATTAATGATAGCTATTTTAGTAATATTTCCCTATGTCTTCCGCTCGTCAGGTTATATTTATTAATGATAGCTATTTTAGTAATATTTCCCTATGTCTTCCGCTGGTCAGGTTATATTTATTAATGCTAGCTAATTTTAGTAATATTTCCCTATGTCTTCCGCTCATCAGGTTATATTTATTAATGATAGCTATTTTAGTAATATTTCCCTATGTCTTCCACTCGTCAGGTTATATTTATTAATGATAGCTATTTTAGTAATATTTCCCTATGTCTTCCGCTGGTCAGGTTATATTTATTAATGATAGCTATTTTAGTAATATTTCCCTATGTCTTCCGCTGGTCAGGTTATATTTATTAATGATAGCTATTTTAGTAATATTTCCCTATGTCTTCCGCTGGTCAGGTTATATTTATTAATGATAGCTATTTTAGTAATATTTCCCTATGTCTTCCGCTCATCAGGTTATATTTATCAATGATAGCTATTTTAGTAATATTTCCCTATGTCTTCCGCTCGTCAGGTTATATTTATCAATGCTAGCTATTTTAGTAATATTTCCCTATGTCTTCCGCTCGTCAGGTTATATTTATTAATGATAGCTATTTTAGTAATATTTCCCTATGTCTTCCGCTCGTCAGGTTATTTTATTAATGATAGCTATTTTAGTAATATTTCCCTATGTCTTCCGCTTGTCAGGTTATATTTATTAATGATAGCTATTTTAGTAATATTTCCCTATGTCTTCCGCTCGTCAGGTTATATTTATTAATGATAGCTATTTTAGTAATATTTCCCTATGTCTTCCGCTGGTCAGGTTATATTTATTAATGATAGCTATTTTAGTAATATTTCCCTATGTCTTCCGCTCGTCAGGTTATATTTATTAATGATAGCTATTTTAGTAATATTTCCCTATGTCTTCCGCTGGTCAGGTTATATTTATTAATGATAGCTATTTTAGTAATATTTCCCTATGTCTTCCGCTCGTCAGGTTATATTTATTAATGATAGCTATTTTAGTAATATTTCCCTATGTCTTCCGCTCGTCAGGTTATATTTATTAATGATAGCTATTTTAGTAATATTTCCCTATGTCTTCCGCTCATCAGGTTATATTTATTAATGATAGCTATTTTAGTAATATTTCCCTATGTCTTCCGCTGGTCAGGTTATATTTATTAATGCTAGCTATTTTAGTAATATTTCCCTATATCTTCCGCTGGTCAGGTTATATTTATTAATGCTAGCTATTTTAGAAATATTTCCCTATGTCTTCTGCTGGTCAGGTTATATTTATTAATGATAGCTATTTTAGTAATATTTCCCTATGTCTTCCGCTCATCAGGTTATATTTATTAATGATAGCTATTTTAGTAATATTTCCCTATGTTTTCCGCTCGTCAGGTTATATTTATTAATGATAGCTATTTTAGTAATATTTCCCTATGTCTTCCACTCGTCAGGTTATATTTATTAATGATAGCTATTTTAGTAATATTTCCCTATGTCTTCCACTGGTCAGGTTATATTTATTAATGCTAGCTATTTTAGTAATATTTCCCTATGTCTTCCGCTGGTCAGGTTATATTTATTAATGATAGCTATTTTAGTAATATTTCCCTATGTCTTCCGCTGGTCAGGTTATATTTATTAATGCTAGCTATTTTAGTAATATTTCCCTATGTCTTCCGCTCGTCAGGTTATATTTATTAATGATAGCTATTTTAGTAATATTTCCCTATGTCTTCCGCTCGTCAGGTTATATTTATTAATGATAGCTATTTTAGTAATATTTCCCTATGTCTTCCGCTGGTCAGGTTATATTTATTAATGATAGCTATTTTAGTAATATTTCCCTATGTCTTCCGCTGGTCAGGTTATATTTATTAATGATAGCTATTTTAGTAATATTTCCCTATGTCTTCCGCTCATCAGGTTATATTTATTAATGATAGCTATTTTAATAATATTTCCCTATGTCTTCCGCTCGTCAGGTTATATTTATTAATGATAGCTATTTTAGTAATATTTCCCTATGTCTTCCGCTGGTCAGGTTATATTTATTAATGATAGCTATTTTAGTAATATTTCCCTATGTCTTCCGCTCGTCAGGTTATATTTATTAATGATAGCTATTTTAGTAATATTTCCCTATGTCTTCCGCTGGTCAGGTTATATTTATTAATGATAGCTATTTTAGTAATATTTCCCTATGTCTTCCGCTCGTCAGGTTATATTTATTAATGATAGCTATTTTAGTAATATTTCCCTATGTCTTCCGCTCGTCAGGTTATATTTATTAATGATAGCTATTTTAGTAATATTTCCCTATGTCTTCCGCTCATCAGGTTATATTTATTAATGATAGCTATTTTAGTAATATTTCCCTATGTCTTCCGCTGGTCAGGTTATATTTATTAATGCTAGCTATTTTAGTAATATTTCCCTATATCTTCCGCTGGTCAGGTTATATTTATTAATGCTAGCTATTTTAGTAATATTTCCCTATGTCTTCTGCTGGTCAGGTTATATTTATTAATGATAGCTATTTTAGTAATATTTCCCTATGTCTTCCGCTCATCAGGTTATATTTATTAATGATAGCTATTTTAGTAATATTTCCCTATGTTTTCCGCTCGTCAGGTTATATTTATTAATGATAGCTATTTTAGTAATATTTCCCTATGTCTTCCGCTGGTCAGGTTATATTTATTAATGATAGCTATTTTAGTAATATTTCCCTATGTCTTCCGCTGGTCAGGTTATATTTATTAATGATAGCTATTTTAGTAATATTTCCCTATGTCTTCCGCTCGTCAGGTTATATTTATTAATGATAGCTATTTTAGTAATATTTCCCTATGTCTTCCGCTCGTCAGGTTATATTTATTAATGATAGCTATTTTAGTAATATTTCCCTATGTCTTCCACTGGTCAGGTTATATTTATTAATGCTAGATTTTAGTAATATTTCCCTATGTCTTCCGCTGGTCAGGTTATATTTATTAATGATAGCTATTTTAGTAATATTTCCCTATGTCTTCCGCTGGTGTTGTGTACTAGTACTACTACATTATATTTAACAGTTAAATGATTGTTAATTAAGGCCAATGGCTCTCTTGCAGAACTAGTAATTATACATATGACAAGTTCTGTATTACAAACAATAAATCTATTTATGTATAAAGTTACAAATACATAATGTAAGACTCTGTGTTCCTTTATACAATAACGTTGCTCACACTGTCATATGTGAAACACTTGCATGACTGCATCATTCCAATGAGGGAGGTTTGGGTCAATAAAACTAGTTTAACCCTGCCACTTATGAATAACTGTTCCAGTACCAAACCAGGAAACATAAAGATGATTTTTTTGTTTGATTTTTGGTGTCTTAGCGCCACTTTCAACAATATTTCAGCTATATCATGGCGACCAGTTTTAGTGGTGGAGGAAGCCGGGAGTACCCGGAGAAAATCACCGACTATGGACAAGCAACTGGTAAACTTTATCACTTGCGGCTGCAAGTCAAGTGCACCCTTTTTTGTAATCATAAAGAAGAAATTTCTGTAAAGCAATTGTAAGTCAAGCCAACCTTCCTCTTATCAACACTGTATACTCTTCTCATCTTAAAATAATACACGACAGGGAAAAAGCCTGAATTATCATTTGTAAACATTTTCCATAGGCTTAACACAGATTATAAATCATACTGCAATTTACTTGAAAAAAAACCCCACAAAACTAGCCATCAGTATACGTACAATAAAAATATAAGCTACACACATGTACATGTACCAATGATGAAATAACCAAAATTATTTCGGTTACTGAATATTGTATTGGTTAGTTTGGTCGGCGGATGAAACCAGCACACCTGGGGAAAACCTCCAATTTTTTCTGTAAGTCAATTACAAACTTGTCTAACATTGTATAATATCCTGCAGTCATTTTAAAAGTATAACTCACTGCATGTATATTTTTTGTTTTAAATTCAACTTGCAATGTTAGAATACAGAACATGACACAGAAATGGACCTGCTGGCTAATAGATTTAGATTTCTCACTGATAAATATAATATATCTAAATAGACACTATTCTATACTTATAATATAGATCAACAAGTAGATATTGTATGATATATGATTTGATGTTCTCCAAAATATATATGCATTCTACAAGACAACATATGTATACATCTGTACAATATCAAGTTTCTTGTTTATAAGTATACTGGTACCAGGCATTGTGCAGTATTTGCTTTAATTTTTTTCACCTACATTTGTACTTGCCCGAAAGCCAAATTTAGAAATTTTTTCTATTTATTCAAACAAATTCTTTCATAATTTTCACTTGTCCGAATCCAGTTTTACTTGTCCTGTGCTTCGGGCAAGTGGGTTAGCGCGAAGACTGCTTGTGGTCATAGAACTTTTGAGAACAAGTTTAAATTATTCCTTATTAATATAACACTGTATATCTAGAGTACATGTACTTTTGTATTGCCATGGTCTCATGATTGGTTGATTTTTTGGAGTACGGGTATGAAGCTTGTACTCAAAGAGTTTTATGATCGCAAGACTAGATTACAGCGATGAGTATTAATTTCCTTTCTCTTTTTTCATAAATAAAATGTATCTCCCATCTTGTAGATTAAAACATGAATTATAATTTATATTACAAGAGGAGTTTGAAGATACCAAAGGGGTAACTAGAATCTGTATATCAAAGAGGAATTAAGACAACACAATGGCCAAAAGAAAAAGGACAAACAAGGATCTACAAAACACTACACAGAAAACTAAAGACAAAGCAACACGAACCCCACTAAAAACCGGAGGTGAACTCAGCTGCTCCGGAAGGATAAGCCCCACTAGTGGCACCCGTCATGTAACTTAATGATGTGAAAAGTTTACCCACATGTATATAATATTGTGTATATTAAGGTCTATCTGGTTCATCAACAATTTTTCTGTGATATGCATTTGTAACACAGGAAAATACTGCAGTTATAATATGTACAAAGACTGCCCTTTAATTCTTATGTCATGTTTGTAATTATAATGGTAGATACTGCAAATGAAACTAAAAAAAACCCAGCTTTTATAGTAATTTTGATTTTTCATCTACTGTAGACTTACAGTAAAATTCTTCTAAGGTTATTAAGTTTGAAGATTTTTACAGTAAGTAAATATTTATTGTAAGATTTTATTAAACAAACATATCTAGGACAGAATTTGTATATTTGGTCTTACAAGCTAACAATACCTTTAGGAAGTTTGGCTATCTTTTCAAATATATTGTGTTTTTCATGAGGATTACAAAAGAAAATACACACTTGAAGATTTGTAGGAATAACACTGAACATTATAGGGTTTATTACTAACATGTCAATTACCGGTACTCCGCAAGGTTCATTTTGCCCTCGGAAAAATTACTCAATTAATCTAGCTACGTGTACATGTTTTTAAATCATTTTGAATTTTCAAAAATATGAAGCTTATTCTGTATATATCATATCTTTATATTTATACAGGTGTTCTAAAATATTGATTTTAATAATTCATAATTAAACAATTCACCAATTTTCAAATTTTGACTGCTTGATAAATTGAATAGTATTATTAGTAAAGGCTTAATTGGCGAAGATAAATTTATATGAAAATTGTTTTAACCTACCGGTATATATATTATGGGCTATATGACATAATATGTTAACAGTAAATATTATAAAATAATAATAAAATGCATCTGCAAATCAAAACAAATATTATTTAATCACGGTTATGTCATAATAACTAATACCCTTTAATTATGTTTATAAATGGAGTTATCTCCCATTACAGTTTAATTTAATTTCCCACAGGAATGAAAGGATTTTCAATGCACCGAATGAGTTTCTGTTTCAAATATAAAATTGTATCATTTAAACATGACAAACAATATTTTTAATATCCAAAAATACCTAGTATTAATTCTGTACATCTTTAAAGCATATCATAAACTGAAAAAAGTCAAATTCCCAAGCAAGAACAATTTGTTCTATCTAACTTATAAAGAATATTTTCCTGAGTATGTAGTAAAAAAGCTTAAAATTGTGTTATACAACTATCTTTTATGATCTTAAATGTGCTGCCAATAAATTTTATTTGTTATTACATAAACTGATACAAATTACATCCAAATCATCAAGACAATTTCTTTCATTGCATCATTCGCCATCAATTTCTTTGCAATAATACATCATTTCAATTTGTTTACTGGAATGAGTAAGGAGTGCTGTGCAATAAATCTACATATCTTTTCACATAAATCCATATGGTCCTATGGTGTTTTCTTGTTATGGCATGCTAATATTGAACTAATGGGAGTCACGAAAGAGAATAACCTCTGCTTACCTATACATAAACATTTAGAATGACTGGTTTGTACACTTTTACGACAAACAGCTGACTTCAGATTACATGATAAACACTTTATTCACCACCTAAAAACCAAGTCTTGTAGGTCCATAAGAAAGGAAAAAATGTAAAGGCACATGAGTACCAATATAATTCTATTGTGAATATGTAAATGTACACACTAGTATAAAAATGAATGACAGCATAAACAGTAGAATATAATAGCAGGGTCAATCAAATCTTGTAGTTAATTGACTACTAGCCAGGAAGGAATTGCTCTTTATGGAAAAAAATCATAACTGATATATACTTCTTACAAATTTAACATGAATTAATATAAAAATCAAAGGAATTACTGGTCTACATGAGAGATTCAGAGTGAAGGGTACACCGTACAGACCTGCATTTTTCTAATATAAATTTGCATCATATACATGTACATTTGTATGTCATTGTGCGTAATATCCTACACTCAATATTTTCTCTGCATAAATCATATAATTCACCAAAAAAAGTTTCAAAGAGAAATATACTTAAACATAGAACATCTATATATACCGTAGGTAAGTAGGCAAACTTATTTAAAATTCTACCTAAGTTATACAGGACAAGGATCTGACTTTGACAAAATCTAGTGCTTGTCCAAAAATGGCGCTAGGATTGGCAGACATTTTTGTTTGGCCTAAGTGGGAATAACATTAAAATATGCTTTAAATACCGGTAGTGGCGCCGGTACATCTCCCAAAAAATTACAATTTTTATTTCTACATGCAAGTCACTTTTAACCAGATATATTGACCGCCTTCCAGAAGTTTATTTTAAAACAGATTTGATAAGATTAAGATCTGCAAAAAACGTTGGAGAGTCAAAAGAAAAAAAAAAATTGATAAATTTTGCAATGTGATACTGACTGAGAATTGGTATATCTGTTTATTTTAAAGGTGACATTTACATTTTTGTGATTTAATATAAGAAAGAAACAATAACATTCACATGGATCATCTCTATAACCACTTTTTGTTATTCAAATGCATATACACAGTATGGTTGAAAGCTAGATGCTAATATTAGTAATACATGTACATTGTATACACTGTAAATGGTTTTTGAAAAGTTGGACAATAAATTAAATTATTGGAAATGAAAACTAAATACCAGTATATTAAAACATACTGTAGGGAGGTTGTAAAGAGAGAGACGACAGCTGAATTCCTGATACAGATCTTTGTTAAACATTACACTGAATATATTTTTCCCAATTTAAATGAAAATCAAATATGTTATTAATATATATTCATCTATTTAATCTGCAAAACACATACAGAATATAAAGTTTAGCTTAAACATACATTGTATTTTATTATCATAAACAGGACAATCGGATCAGACACAAATTAATCAAATTTAGGTATCAAGAACAATAGTGATGATATTTTACAAAAATAACTTTCATCATATGCTTACAAAAGTAAAATATGACTCAGATAGAATTAACTATAGTAATACATGTACAACTACAAGATCTGTTTCTTGTAGCATACTGGGTATAGGGGTATTATACATTGTATTTGTCAAAAAAATCGGATTTTTTTTTTTTGCACCAATCAAATATCATCATTTTATCAGTCCTTAGGATGAGCACCAGTCCTACGGCCCAAGACCTGTAAAACTTTGTTCGGATCAGTAAATTTTTCAGTTTTTATTTAGATATATATATTATAAAATAAATTCAAGAATTAGATTCCTGACCAGTAAATTCAAATTTTCATTTCGAGAACTGTTTTATCTTATAAAATAAAATTTGTACAGTTCATGAAATCAAGGACATACAAAAAGGTATATATGTATTTAGCTTAGTTCTGTTTTGATGATTGCTCAATGTTTGGACTTTAAATCAATAAAATTATTATTATTATTATTATATATTTATTATTATTATATAATAACGTCCTTGATGAAATAAAGAATTTGTATAAAAGTGAAAATATCATATCAAAATTAGGCCTAACATAACCACAATATAAAAAAATTTATGACCTATATTATGTCCTAGCTAGTGGAAGAAGCTGAATCGGTACAACATGTATTGAAGTTTTCTCCAAACTCATTCTAATTGATGAAAATTATATTTTAAAACAAAAATAAATATACATGTATTAATGACTGACTCAACCACATCAATGATTCATAAGAATCTTTACATTTTAAATTATGTTAATGCTAAAATTAAAATTAGTTAAAATTAATGTATAAAAATATTAAATCAATTATCAAAATTTTGAATTTTTAAAAATTTGGCTATGATAATATAATGACCAAAACAACATAAAACTGTAAAATAAATAAATTCTTGACTATCCCTAGAACCTAATGGTACTGCCAGTGACCTGGTGACTGTAATAATCTCTCTCTGCTTGATAATCTAATAAATCAAAGTCTTGATCATGCTGATAAAATAATACTTGTACTGTTTCAGTAGAATGCCTTTTAATCTTCTCATTTTTCTGAATTAACTATTTCAAAAATACAGTATTAAAATATATCTTATATAATGTAAAACAAGGAGAGATGCATAATAAAAAAAACAGCACAAGTTTTAGTTTATTCTGTTTTGAGAAGTGCAAGAGGCACGTTATTGAAAATAAACAAGCAACTTACCTAACAACCGTAACGTTTCCTTTGGGTCCATATATAAATTTAAATATGAATATGTTTGAGGTAAAAATCCCAACACCAAAGAAATTGTAAGAACGGCTGTAAACAGTGGCATTGTGTTGAAATCTTAAACTGATTCTGACATGATCTGTGGTGTATTGACATTTTTAGCTGGTATTCTAATTTTAGAAACGAATAACGGAACAGCACAGATAAATCCGCAAGCGCAGTATACTGTGTACATTTAATAATTTATTAAAAGCGATAACACTGATTGTTCAAATAATAATAGGAAAGTGTAACAAATATGCATATATATTTATTCTTCTGTAGAAAAGATAAAGTATTTGAATTAATACATTATATAATCACATATTTGTGATTCCTTTTTGCAAAAATAGGTTATATTTTACAATTTGTATGATTTCAGTGTTAAAGTGAAAGGTAAAATATATTTAGTTAAAAAATATATCAACAATACACACAAGTGATTAAAAATTTCTATTTTATCTAAAAATAAAACTGAAAAATTTAATTCTATAATTTTCATGTCACTTGTTGATAATTGTCAACCAAGAATAGCCCACAAAAGCCTTTCAACTTATTTCAAAAAATGTTATCAAAAATTATTTTTGATAATCTACAGTGCATTTGAAAGGGAATAAGGTTATTAAATATATTAAACTGCAATGTTAATAAATAAGCTAAGAGAACACTCAAACTTAATGGCATAATAGTCTCTCATGTTCATTTACATCCATATTTTTTCTTACTAAAAATTGTCTAGTGATACAACAAGCAAACAATGATTTTGGAATGAACAGAACAGCAATAAAAGCGCCGTTCCTTTAAAACTTGAATTTATGTCCAAGTGTCATGTTGAATAATAGTCTCTCATGTTCATTTACATCCATATCTTTTCTTACTAATTTATTTTATTCAATAATAACAGAACATTATACAATGTTATTATATCTCTATATAATAATAATAATAATAATAAATATATTGAAACATTAAAATGAGTTTTCATCGTTTACTAATAAAATTGTTTGACAAAATCGAATATAAAATTCCGTGTATCAAAAATATAGACAATAAATGTTACTATAAATCTATATTGATCTAATTAAAATCCTATGTTTGTGGGGACTTTCTTATCGTGTTTCTCGTTTTGTTTTGATATATGGCAATCCAGGTTCACCTATCAATATCTGCTATTGGGTCAAACCAGACAGCCTTTCATCCAAGATCTCCAATCCTCTGATAAGGCAAACCGCCATGGCGTTCAATACCTATAGATTTGAAGTCTCGTGGCTGAAATTTTAAATGTGATCTTTTACTGCAGTTACAATTGTGATTCATACAAGTTTCTGGATTTCCTCTATCTTTTATGGTTTCAGAGATAAACTCGAAAGGGTTCAAATAAGTTAACTGCAGAAATTTGAACTTTCCTTTTTATATTTGTCCAATGTTAGTGTATCGCCAACGAATAAAAAACCCCAGTAGAGATACAAAAAAACCCATCTCATTTTGATTAGATTGCATTATACATCATACACTTTGTAAATGGCTTCCAAAATATTATATACCATCGATATGAGACGATGTTAAATTTGCTTAGTCTTCAAATAAAATTTGTTTCTAATTCAATAATTATATTGTTGGCTTCGAATATTATACCATCGATATGAGACGATGTTAAATTTGCTTAGTCTTCAAATAAAATTTGTTTCTAATTCAATAATTATATTGTGTGTTTGGAAAATCAAATTTGAATTATCTGACGATATCCTCACTACATTGCATTTCAGTCCAATCAGCGGATTCAGATGAGTCGGCTGGGCGTGCGTCACTTTAGATTTGCCAAACATTATGCTATACATAATTTATCAGAAGTCTAGTACATTACTATATAGAACATCCGGTACCCACGAGCGGCTTCAACCCATGTCATATCCCAACGCTCTACTTGTACCCGATGAGTCATTACACAGTATAGGAACATGTGCGCCTGAAATCTCTTATTGACGTGCTCTTCTGTAAACTGCATTACGGTTTCGGTGGAAATCGAATGCCCACGCTTTCAAAGCTGGTAAATTTTTCGGAATTTATTATCGACAGATACGATGTATCTGTGTAAAAAAGTTACAAAATGTACATGATTCATTACTCTAACGGGCGCTAAAGTTTCTTTGGATAAAATAACGCAACAAATTCAGAATGCAGTATCAAACGTTTGTTGTTACTACCAGAAAAGGTAAAAATTCCATTTCTTTATACCTAAATGGCTTCCAATTTAGACTGTATTTGCACGGATAGTTTTGGATGTGAGAAGCATTCTCTTTACTAAGAAGCGATAAAGAAAACATAATTTTTTCTACTAAAAAAGTGGATTGAAAAAATGAGTGTGCTGTCGTCTGTTTGCTGTAGTTGTGTAAGTCTGTTTGACGTCGCGTTTGAAAACGGTCTGTAACCTGATTGACGTGCTAAATTTGTATTTATTAACAATCAACTAACATTTATGCTTTATTACTCTACATTTCAAACAAAACGGAAAACGGGTACCTATAAAGTGCGAAACGAAATAGAAACGAAACGAAACGAAACGAAACGAAACGAAATCAACGAAAACGAAACGAAACGAAACGAAACGAAATCAACGAAACGAAACGAAATCAACGAAATGAAAACGAAATAAGACGAAACCAACGAAAGCAAAACGAAATCAACTAAAACAAAACGAAATAGACTGATACGAAGAAAATGGAAGGATAATGGAAGGAAAAAAATAAAAGACAAAACGAAATAAAGAAATAAAAAAGTGATAATTCGATTTTTTAAATACAATAATTTTGATTAATTATAACCCATCTTGCATGTGCATGTCTGTCCGTTACAGTACTCCTCACGTACATTACCTGCAACTCAAAAAAAAAAATGCTTGCAAAAACTAAACATAAGAAACTCTGGAAGTTTTATTGAAATCCATTCTGTTGTTTAGGAAGAGTTATGGATAACGCAACAGTATCCTCTCTCTATTGTATAGCCTTGTATGACAATTACATAGCCTTAAATGACAATGTCCAAAAGTGAAGAAATTTTAGCAAGAACTGTTAAAATGGAAAAACAAAAATAGAAGGTGCACAATGCCATTTGGTACTAAAGAATTCATGAAATTAATGAACCTTGCCATATGGTATTAAAGATTTCCAGTAAGATTCATTCAATTTCATCAAGTTGTTAAGGAGGAATTGCATAGGCAGTGAGGGAAGCACTCACGGACAAACGGACATATACTACATGTATATACCCCCTCCCGCTGGATAGCGGGGGGTATACAAATATGTGCCGTATCAAATTTTATTAATACCGGAATTTTTTTTGGAGGGGGGGGGGGGGGTGATTTGGGGGTTTTTTTATATGAAAAGGGATCAAAGGGAAAAATGGTACTTTTACAAGATATGTAGATTTTTTTTAAATTTCTAAAGTTAATTTTTGATAGGATTTGTATACCTCCGCCAAATAAAGATAGGGGTATATAGGACTTCTGCTGTCCGTTCGTTCGTTTGTCCGTCCGGTCGTCACACTTTTTCGTCTCTGCGACACATTTTTAAATTTTGCTCGGACGGGGGTATTTATTAGTGAACTTTAACTACTGCACTTCTGTTATTTTAATTCCTCTCCTTTCAACAAACTTGACGTTGCTCTTATGGTTCCAAAATTTAAAAGAAGACACTAAGTGAAAAGGACAGCTAGACTCCCGCTGAATAAATGCATAGTATTCTTGTTCAATGGTGATCAAATCCTGTCCTCTCCTGATGAAAGACAAACATGTGTGGGAAGTAGTCTAGCATCGTAATTGTGAAAATAAGTTTGATTTCTTTTAGACCCCTATTATTTTTCTTCCATTTTCTATTTCGTTTTGTTTTCGTTGATTTCGTTTTCCTTTCGTTGGTTTCGTTTTATTTCGTTTTCATTTCGTTGATTTCGTTTCGTTTCGTTTCGTTTCGTTTTTGTTGATTTCGTTTCGTTTCGTTTCGTTTCGTTTTTGTTGATTTCGTGTCGTTTCGTTTCGTTTCGTTTCGTTTTCGTTGATTTCGTTTCGTTTCGTTTCGTTTCGTTTCTATTTCGTTTCGCACTTTATAGGTACCCAACGGAAAACAGTGTACTAGGTGATGATGCCATATGCATATAAGATTGATTTTTAATGGCATATTTTGTCTTTTGTAGTAAAATGGAGAGCGGGTACCTACCTATGCTATTATTGCAATGAAAAATTCGATTTGGTACTATTACAGTTTCATTTCCTGCGCATTCAAAAGGTCATGTTGACATAATATTACGTTTTCTTTATTTTGGTTTTCTTCGTATCACATCCTGTATCAACCCAAGACACAAATACGCATGTGATACGGAAAGAGCCATGTCATATTATGTTTATCATATATAGTGTCAAAGTGCTGTTCTGAATCAACTATACTAAACTTTATTGCTAGTATAAATTAACCCACTAGTTTCTCTCGTAAAAGAGCGCGGAAGAATTGATAATGGAATTAGTAACACTTAGGAGATAACAGTTGATTTTTCAAATAAATATGATTTAATATTTGTGAAAATAATTACACATAATTTTATTCTAGCACTATAGAAGCCTTAAATTTCTTCAATCCGCGCTCATATTATGGATTGTATGAAAAAGGTTAAATTTCCTCGGCTTTGGCGGAAAAAATAGTGGCATACGAGTTTAAAAGATAATTTGATCTCTCTAGATCTCCCAAGCTAACCCCCTTCCCCGAAATTCAAATGGTCTACTCATTACAGCTGCATTAGCTGGAAAATAAATTAGATAAATTCAGGTAAAGAAATGAACTATTTTTAATCAAATTAATGAAAAGAAACGACTTCATTTTAAGCTTAAAGCAAGGCTTTAACATGGAGCATACGCTCGAACCAATTTCAGTTTCAAGATGGCCTTTATCGCCGGTTCAGGCGGAATTCTTAGATACATCAGGTATACTACGGCACAAGGAAGCAATGCCTGCCTTGAATGTGATATACTTGGTATTTGCAGTAAATGAAAATTAGCAGTTATACGACATTTGAAACTGTTGTAGCATAATCTATGTCATTGTTAATGCATTAAACTTTAGATTTCTGCTTTTTAGCAAGATTACCCAAAGCCAACATGATCCTGCTATTTGACTTCCTCTGCAATTTACTGAGCATTTAATATATAATTCGATGCCAGGTAGCGTTACTTATATTCGACGATCTTAAAAGAACCTCTTATATAGTTCATTGCCTTCATTAGTGCATCATAAAAGTATGAATAAAACACCAAATACTTCTAAACAGTACCTTTAGTTTTTGGCACGTCAAACAGTCTTCAGACGACACTGTAAGTTTTTTACAGACTGACAGTTGTCAAATTGGACGACGTCAAGCAGCTTACATTGAATATATTTTAAAATGTCCATTTATTTGGCATTGCTGAGGTATTCATATCTGTAATTTTGCATAAACTGTGTTCATATCCAGGATTTCAAGTTGGGGGGGATCACTTAAAAAAATTGCGTCGAGCGGAGGGAGGCCCGAAATTTTTTTGGGTATTTCGTGTGAAAAATCACGATTTTACGCCCCCCGCTAGATCCGCCCCTGATATCTATTGACATGACCAACACAAGTATCGGGAATATTATTCATGGATAAAGGGTCAAACGGGACATTCTTATTTTATCCTTGTTCAAAAGAACCTGTTAAAATGATAAATATGACGCTATAGGGCCAATACATTAAAAAACAAAGATGCAGTCGTTGCATCAATCAATCATACGCATTCTGTCAAGTTTTTGGACATACAGGTTATTAGAATTTAATGAAAACATAGAAAAACTTATCTGCCGTGAAAACATGAGATGTCGAATTCCACCGAAACCGTAATGCAGTTTACAAATGAGCACGACAATAAGAGATTTCAGGCGCACAGGTTCCTATACTGTGCATTAGGAGGTCTCCCGACCAGATTCCACGACACTTCTAACACCATTACCAGAACCAACGCCTGTATTTGTTACTGCATTGTGCATGGTTATAATGCTTAAGGTCAAACTCATCCAACAAAGAAGTACGTCCCCTAAATCAGTTCCAAGGCGCACACAGAGTACCAAGCTCGAACGGATTAACAAGCCAGACCAACATAGCAAATTCTTGGACAGAACTCCTACGAGAAAAACGGTGAGCAAAGTAAAACGTGTAAATGTCGCACATATATTTGAATTGATGAACACATATTTTTGTCCGTGCAATTGATAAATTTTACATTTTCTAAGACATAATTCGGGTAATTTTATAATGGAAGAGAAACTATTCAGATCAGGTATCAGTTTATGTAATAAAAATATAAATAGTCAGTACTTTAATTTTGTATTTTAGTATTTAAAGAGACAGATTTAGAAAAGCAATTTAACTTGTTTCTGAATCCTTCTTGTTCATTGTAATTTTTTATATGTATACTATGCACATCATATGAAATAAAATATTGTTTAAACTAAAATCGTATCTGCATGGTCATCGTCTGTAAAACACGGATGATCATGCTCAGACACTGTCCACTGTGATGAGAGGAGAACACCGGAACTTGCTCAGCAGTTTCAAGTTGTCTTTTATTTCCAAGGAGGGTGGCATATCATAAACACGAGTTGTGCTTTCTATTCATTCCGCACAACGACCGGATTTCTATTTTAACAGTTTAGTAGTTGGATTACCAACAACTCATACAAGCCTACGGCGTGGGTTCGCGCCCGGCATTGTAAATTACAAAAAAGGTGCACTCGACTCGCAGCCGCAAGTGTTAATGTTTATAACCAGTTGCTTGCCCATGGCAGTGGTTCTCTCCGGGTACTCCAGCTTCTTCCACCACTAAAACTGGTCGCCATGATATAGCTGAAATATTCCTGAAAGTGGAGTTAAACACAATAAATAAATAAGTAAATAAATAAATAAAATAAATCTATTTTAACAATATGAGATTGAACATTTAAAAATGTACATTTCTTAAAGATGAACACAAAGTACTAAAGCCAGAAGAGATTAAAGATCGAACAATTGTACACGTGAAGGATATGACAAATAAAAAGAGCAAAAGCTTTGGAAAAAACAGGAAGTTAAATTAATTTCTCCGAAAGGATTAACATTTACTGCACCTCTTTATATAGTAAGCAATTCCAAAAAAGCAATTAGAAAAGCACACTTTTACAAGCATATAAAGAAAGATAACTCGTGATTAATTAGATAAATTTTGCTTGGGCAGAAACCTACCATGTAAAGAAAGATAACTCGTGACCAGTTAGATAAATTTTGCTTTGACAAAACCTAACCATTATATTAGACATTGAAAATATTAGCTCTAAATCATGTTCATGTAGTTATTTTTGTTGTATCTTTCTAGTGTTGTCTTAGAGTTACTTGGCAAAGTGATCAGACTCAATTTTTTTATCATACGTTCTAGTACACATAACGATGCTATTTTTCTTTTTTCTTTTTCTCGTTAATTTTTATACAAATACAATGTGTCTACTATATATACATTGTACATGTTGTATATGAGTAATGATTGGCAATGAATCTGACCCCTGTGGAACCTTGATTGCAACTGGAAATACAATATCTTATCTTATGTTGTACTAATTCGAAATTTATTGATCAATTTTGTAGCAGTGTTGCTGATGGGAATATAAACATTGTTCACGATAAAGAAGTTAATTTTTTTTTCTACAAAATAGACCAAAATACCACCCTATCTTAAAATTCGACAGGAAAGAGTTGTTGACGCTTTATGTTCTCATTATAATAAGTGATGTGCGCGTGAGAGCGACGGGCAGCTAGGTATGCCTGCATCATATACCATAAAACTCTCACCTGGCCTTCATTACAACAACGTCGACTCAAAACAAAACTTATCATGTTCTACAAGATTGTTCACCATATAGTTGCAGTTCCTACAACAATATTAATACCTACAGACCCAAGAATCAGACAATGTCATCCATTTACATACAGACATCTTCATGCATTCAAAGATTCGTACAAGTACTCATTCTTTCCGAACACAATCATTCACTGGAATTTACTACCTCAAACTATAGTTCTATGCCCAACAGTCAACACGTTTAGAGAACAGCTAACACCAACTGTTCTCAGCCATCTACAATCACAAATTTAAATAAAAATGAAATTGTAAAAAGTTTTAACCACAAAATTTATTTCTGTTGGCACCACTTGTAAATATGTTATAAACTGACTGAATTTATTATTATTTCTTATTCCCACGTATGCGTAACAGCTAGTGATCATCCAGTGGGTAGATAGCTGTATACCGAAAGAAGAAGAAGAGTGATTGTTTATCGATTGACTCGATAAGTTTTCAGCAATATCATGGCCAGAACAAGTTAATTTTCAATGAAATGATGATGAGGTCCGCTTTGTACTAGACCACAACGCTTAGTTGGATATTTATAGTGCTAGCTCACTGAAACAACAGTCCCCGAATAGACATGTCGCCCCACTCGGACACATAATTCTGATTCCGAGCCACCAGTCTTTGCTCTTTCTCCTTAATTCTGCGTGCTTAGTGGAGTAGAAACAAATACCAATTTTATAGTCCTTGATTTGACCCGATCGGGCTCGAACCCACACCCTACCGTACTCGAGGCGTGCACACTAACCATTAGGTTAACGTTTAATATAAAAAAAAACATTGAAAAAAGTTATAACTAATTTATGGACATTTGTGTATTTGCGAATTACACATTTTGCGAAGAGTTTCATACAAAATCTGTCAGTCTCTAGAATTAAACATAAATTAAAAATATTAACCATATCTTTCTTTTTTGCGTGTTCCAGCTGATAAAGCAGCTAACAACCGTTGCTGTATGACGTAAATACTATATATATGTCCATAAATAATAAAAAGGAGATCGTAAACTGAAAACTGTTCAAAATACACCCATTTCTGTGACAAACAAATATCGCCAATTAACATTGATTGTCTAACCAACGTCTAAGCCCAATATCCCCTCTTTGACATATTCCTACTATGTACTGGTTACCTAAATTACACAAACAACCTTTAAAATTTTGCTTTATATCGAACTCGAACAAATGTTAGATCTACCACAAAAAGTATCCCTCCCAACAAGCGCTTTAACTACAATCAAACAACTTGTTACCAATTTTGGTAATAAGGTCTACGACAACAGTGGAGTAGACCATATTTGGAGTGTAATAAGTCGTGTTGAAGTACTGAACACACATCGTTCCATGTATTGTTAATTTCATTGACAGATATCAGTAATATGTTTCCACCTTGTTTACCACCCTACCACATAAACTCATTAAAGATAAGTTTTCATATTTAATTCAATTGTCATTCTGTAAATAAGATTTTTACAGCTTTTGTAGACAATGATACATTATTTTTTACTTATGATAAGAGACAAAAACTACAATTGATATAAATGTACATTGTATTGGGTTAATGAATGAGGTTATGACTTATGATAAAAAAAATTGACTAGACATGTATATTCCCTTTAGCAATCAAATATTTTATCAAATTGTTGGAATTCCAATGGGAACGAGTTGATAACCTCAGGTCGTGGTCCAACGTTGAGTCAATCGTTAACCAGTTGACCAGTTAGTAGCCTCCATTCATTGCTGACTTGTTGTAATATTGCTATGAATGTTAAAAGCCAGGAAAGTGAACGGTTACATATTTGTGTGTTAGTGTTATTCATTCAGCCGCTTTCTACCATTTTGATATTTTATTTTGGAATTGTTCCGATAGTGTGGTAATTTTTGTAATTTGTATGTACTGAATCATTTGTGTTATCAGAATATGTATGTAAGAATCTGTTATTAGAGAAATAAGCAAATTAAAAGAAAAACCTATGTTTATAGATTTGCTTGAAGTTATATTAGGTGCAGCAAGTTCGCAGGAAGACATCCATATATGACACCGACATCAACCTAATAATACCTTCTCATTGGGAAGAAAGTAAAAAATAATAGAAACAGTAGAATATAATAGAATCAAGTGGCTATGATATATGGGCACAATATTATCTACAACAAACATATGGCAGTCATCATTACTATGGTAAAACATTTGCAGCAAGCTTGCAAGCACATATACAACAAGCATACACCAACTTCTAATCCATGTTTAAGTTAAATGTCTAAAGCTGGCAGTGTTAAATGTTAGCAACAAGCCTATTTTTCTAAATCTTTTAGTAGTCTGTGTAGTGTTTTGTAAGTCTTTATTTGGCTTTTTTCTCTATGCCATTGTAGCATGAATGCATTCTTTTCCTTTGATCTTTTTATGGTTTATATACCAGAATATAAGCAACAACTTAGAACTATGAAATAATACAAGCAGATACGAGATATTGCACAGTGTAAATCTGGACTGTAGATTTATTACTCTCAGAGAACCGTACAATAATCAGCGACCTTGATGTGACATTGCATGGCTGCATGTTACCAATCATTTATACCACGGTTTTCCTAGTTAAACGATTAAACAATGTCACGCTTAAATAAGGTGTTTTGAATGGATTACAACCTTCTTCTCATTAAATAATTAAATGAAATGCATTTGAAGTTCCATTTTGAACGTCAGATCAATCAGTTTGTAAAGTTTCAATTGTTGTTTTTCATTTACATACACACATTTTTCAGTACCTTAAAGTTATTAGTGATATTTATACCACGGTTTTCCGAGTTAAACGGTTAAGCAATCGAACGCGAATCGTGGGATTGTTTAACAGTTTAACTAGGAAAATTGTGGTATAAATGATTTGTAACATGAAGCCATGCAATATAACATCTAGGTCGTTGATTATTGCACGGCTCTCTAGGAGTAAAAAAAAACTATAGCCCAGATTTAAAGTGTGCAATATCTCGTATCTATGTGTATAATTTCATAGTCCTTAGTTGTTGCTTACACTCTGGTATATACACCATAAAAAGATAAAAGGAAAAGAATGCATTCATGTTACAACTATTGTTATTGCTTAACGTGGACATAGCTTCTGCGTACAGTCATTATTGTCCTTGGTATGCCGCTCAAACTCTGGCGTTCGTATATCAAACAAATGACAATCGCCACACTAGACCTAGAAAGGATGCCGGGCTGTATTAAATATTTTCTATTTGAACGTCTGAACATTCAACCCAACAGTGTTATAGTTATATTTTTAGCTGACATTTTTGGGGTATTTTTGTCCATTTAGTCCACCGGGTCGAATCCACCATAAAAAATAGTTCCAATAATCTGGAGGGAGCTACCAATATATATTTAAAATTAAATATTTGAGCTGGCAATTATTCTGTTCTACCTTCAACGGGATTCGAACCCACACCTTTGATACACTACAACACCAATAGCTTAGCTATATTAAAACCAGGCGTTCTAGTCCACCCTGACACAATTAGCGATATAAATAATAAAAAATATACTGCAAATACTATATACTAGTATATCTTTAGTTTTCTATGTTTTATAGATGGTTGTTTGTCCTTTTGTCCGTCTTCGTTTGGCTTCTGAGTACCCCTTTAGTATCTTCAAACATCTTATTTTAATATCTATATTAGATCTTTTACATATATCAGGGGCGGATCCAGGGGGAGGGGGCGCACCCTAAAATTGGAAAAAATATGATTTTTTGGCGTAAAATCGTGATTTTTCACACGAAATACCCCAAACATTTTCGCGCCTCCCTCCGCTCGGCGCAATTTTTTTAAGTGCGCCCCACTAACTTGAAATCCTGGAGCCGCCCCTGTATATCACATATCCTTGAACAACCCCCAGTTGTTTAACAAGAAAGTATGGGTACTGGAGTAAAGACAAAAACATATGGTTATATTCTAGGGCGTAGAGTGAGACAGACGAGTAGAGCTGTACCGTATTAAATGTCTGCTACAAGAAATACAGATTAAGTTAGACCCACAATGGTAGAAATTATCGCTAGGCCCAGTGTTAGCGTAATGATTTATATGATTGAGTTATGGTTCTTTACATATGAATTTCATTTTCAAATCGCCCTTGCAATGACTACAACAAGTTTATAAGTAATGCGTTTTTGGAATAACTTGTATTAAGTACTCTCAAAGTCAAAGTATTGGAAGGTCAAATAATTTTATTTTTTTTAATCTGAGAACAAGAAAATCAAATGACATAACCAGGTTAGTCAAAATCAGCTAATGTTATCTATGTTTGAGGTAGATTGACCATAGTTTTAATAAAATGACATAACCAGGTTATTCAAAATCAGCTAATGTTATTTATGTTTGAGGTAGATTGACCTTAGTTTTAATAAAATGACATAACCAGGTTAGTCAAAATCAGCTAATGTTATCTATGTTTGAGGTAGATTGGCCTTAGTTTTAATAAAATGACATAACCAGGTTAGTCAAAATCAGCTAATGTTATCTATGTTTGAGGTAGATTAGCATTTGTTTTATTCTTATAATGACGACACACCATATTTATGTTTCCACTGAAATCATTTCATTGAGGATAGCACAATACTTAATGAAATAAGACAAGTTTGATGACACCAAAAGGGTAATCAGAAGCTGTAAATAGAAGAAAGACAGACAGTACAATGGCAAAAACAAAAACAAAAGGCCACACAATGATCTATACAACAGTAAACAGAAAAACGAAAGATTTAGCAACTCGAAACCCACTAATAATCGGGATGAACTTCTGGGGGTAAACAGTTTCTGCTTCTCAAGTGGAACCCGTCATGTCACTCTTGTAATAAACCCGGTGATAACAAATCAATGATGAAAAGGCCGGAACATATCCATGATAATTTGTGATACATATATTCTGTAACGGTTAACCAGGTCATGGTGGCAACAGTAAAACTTTCGAAGTGATGACTTTAACTTTACCACTAGAAACCCTTGGTTCAGTAGTTTCCTTGTTAACAGCAATCCTCTATCAAAGAAATCATAATAAGAACCACATGAAAGATTGACAAAAGCTACCTCTGCGAAAAGTAATAAATAAAACAAGACAATTCAGAGCCATGGATTTCCGACCGTAGACTTTAGATTAAGGTTGATAGATAAATACACTCCAGCCATGATTGTTTTATAAGTATTGATATCTTCCCAATGTAGCAAATACAGCATTCTCCGGTTTTTACCTAATATTGACTTGTGGAAAAGAACATCATGTCAGATATCATGCGCGAAGTACCAAAATACATCTCAGTTTTCTGGAGGTAAAATCCGTGCAAAATGCAATTGCACTCGCATATTATGTATTTGTTTTACTGCCAATGTCCACCGACAAGCTGTATTGACGTTGCTTGATTATTGAACGGTTTGAAAGCATGGCATATGGTGACGAACCATATAAATCTCCAAACAGATTTACATACAACCGTAATACAATACTTTTATCAGCTAATTTACTTCCTGCAAAGGATATGTTAAATCATTTTGATATTGAACTACGCATAGTTGAATGACCACGATTTCCGCTTGACACCAAACCACAATCTTGATTTTGTGTCACACTATCAAACTGATATATCTTTTACTCTGAGTGTCCACGACACAATATAGCTGAAATACTGCTAATGTTGGTGTTAAACGCCAATCAATCAAATAATGAAGATGTCAAAGAATATGGTGATCATACAGAGAAAATATAAATACAACAAACCATGCGATACAAGTGTAAAGGAGAAACAAACGAGCCTCAAATGTTATAAAAAAACAAACAAGTATAATGAAATAACTCATTTTAGAACTTAATTGATTTATTCTTGAAATAAAGCTTCTGGGTGAATTTGGTGAGATCCGTCAAAGAATTATTCTGCTAGAGCGGACACAAGCATAGAACAAATACAACCGCCTACCCATATGTACGCCAGCTTTCCCATTAGCACACCCGTCAGCATGCCATTCACCAAAACATGGGCAACTCTGCCATGCTGGTTGTAGACAATTATTAGAGTTGATCAACATTTTCTGCACACAGTCAGTCGTGTATATAATGACGTGGTGTGTCGACAGTATGTGTGTAACAAACTTAATGAAGTAACACATCCATAGAATGAGTAAATATTGCAATTAATCTACAGGTAACACGTTGAGTTCTTTGAACTGCGGTACCTTTAATTAATTAAAAAAACTGTAAATAAACAAAACAAAAACACATGTTATTGAAACACTTTATTTAGAACAAAGGCTTGATAACAAAGCTAAACCATTCTAGACTATAGCTATTGGCAATGTATAAAATCTATCTCTAGTACATGTTTATGCTTTGCTTTAAAGACATAATTCTTTTAAGTGCTAAATCTTTTTTGCAGAATATTTGACAGCTTACATTTCAGAAAGTCAAATTGCACTAAAATAATAGGGTTTATCGCCTATATCGATAAACCAATTTAATTGATGGGAATTTTTATTTAATACATAATTATACTATTCCGTATTGATTTCGTTCCGTCTGTCATTCAGTAAAACATTAATTGCTGTGTCGTCATTCCACTTCCTTTCAAATTTACTGTACATGTGCCTTTCATGTCGATAGAATACCCGAGAAAAATGATAAGGGGTCCCGATCCTTTCCGGTATTCTACGTCGGATCATATCACTGCTTACTTTCCTGCGTTACCGCTGGAAGTTTGGTCAAGACCATCTCATGTCACCATGAGTGGCCGGTTCTGAACTGATACCAGTTTGAGCTTACCAGCTATTCTTCATGTATTTAATATTTGCTGCTTATAAATTGCTAAACTGCTGCCCTTCCCTGAATATAGTTGCACCAGGGAGCGCTGGGATATGAGCCGTCGTATGGGGAAAGCGTGACCCTGTTCTCTCTTGGCGGTCGCAACAAGAGGAATTTTATAGCTTCCAGTGTTACCAATGGGGCGTAGACTTGCCCTTAAATTTTTCGGTTATCTGTTTATCTTGCCAGGTCTCGTCATCCTTTTTCGACTGTGGCCGTTTATTCCACTTATTTACTGCAATCTTTCTTTCGCGGTAAACGAGTCATCAATTAATGGAAGTTACTTTTGAGATAATGTTTGATAGAATTAAATCAAATCTTTCAACATTCTATCCTATAGACGCTCAGTTCAAAATTGGATGGTTTTTTGTTTTTTTTTAGTAAAATATGTTCAGTGATAAAGGGAAATTAGAGAACTCCTTATTAATTATTCAAACTGCATCAGCAATTGAATCCGAAAATGATTTCCAGCCATTGAATGATAAAGACATACGATCCTCATACATTCAACTCCACCATCATTTTACGTAGTTTGTACGTTTCCTGAATATAATATTACAGCCACATTTGAAAATAAGATAAAAATTTAAATGTCTTTCATAAATATTAGATAAGTTCCTTGTTGTGCACAGAAAGAACGTGTACAATTTCTTACCTCATTTAGAAATAATTTTCTTTATTTAGGCTTTTGTTATTATTCTCAAAATGACATTGTTGTTTTTCAAGTGAGTTTGATATTTCTAAAGGTTTTAATGGAGTTTATTAATATGGATGTGGTCCTTGTTGCATGTCCTCGATATGTCATTTTTGCTGACCGCGAACATACAACAGAGCCAATATGAAAACAATCATAATAACACCCTTATTAAATTACATCAAGTCTTTGTCTAAGTGGTAACTTGTGCACTGTGCTATGCTTGTTCAGATAAGATATCAGTCATAGATGTTATTCTTTTATATAGGATACAAATATTACAGAATGCCTTTATGTAGGATGGAAATATATCTGCATTTCTGTTTACCTAGGATGAAACTATTACACCATGTATTTTTTAGGTAAATGTTACTCGTAGATACTGTACTATGCATTTATTGGTGATGGGCATGTTACTCAGATACCCTCGTCTACTCATAGATATGACTCGCTTACAAAGTATTACATAAATACGCATGTCTATTTGCTTTAAAATACGAATTAGTTATCTAAATGTAAAGTGGAAGTACATGTATTATTTATACACTCTTATTCAGTAACATAGTTGGCGTTAAGCACAAATCAATCAATCAATCAATCAATCAATCAATCAATCAATCAATCAATCAATCAATCAATCAATCAATCAATCAATCAATCAATCAATCAATCAATCAATCAATCAATCAATCAATCAATCAATCAATCAATCAATCAATCAATCAATCAATCAATCAATCAATCAATCAATCAATCAATCAATCAATCAATCAATCAATCAATCAATCAATCAATCAATCAATCAATCAATCAATCAATCAATCAATCAATCAATCAATCAATCAATCAATCAATCAAAGCGGTTTTAAATATACTACATAGCTATGCAAAATTTAGTGAAAGTATGGAATATTTTATTTATATTTATTCTTCCTTAGCTATATAGATAGCACTATTAATCCAATACAGCACTTTTGTCCAAATTATATTCATACAAGTGTCTAAATAACAATTAGGGTTAGGGTTTTGGTGTTTAACGCCACTGTCAACAATATCGTGGCGGTCCGTTTAATTGGTGGAGGAAACAGGAGTACCCGGAGAAAACCACCGACCTTCCGCAAGTCACTGACAAACTTTATCACATAATGTTGTATCGAGTACATATCGCCTGAGCGGGATTCGAACTCACAACGTTAGTGGTGATAGGCACTGATTGCATAGGTAGTTACAACTACCATATGATCACAACCACGACGGCCTTTGACAATTAAGAAAGTCACATATAAAGCACATGTGTTGACAATAAAACTTTGGTTTTGAGTAGTAATTGCATTACACAATGTAATATTTGTATCTGATCTAACCCGGCATTAAACTTTTTTTGCTTTGATATTTGAAAATCAGCCATTCAGTATGTTCAATAGATGGTGTCTAGAATTTCAGATTCCATATGTATAAGACCGTTTTGCATATGACATTTTCGTGGTTTCCGCTTAATACTCAGTTCTAATTAATGATGTTGGAGTATCGATAGGTTATTTTTCTTCATTTTCTTTATTTTCATTGTACAAATGTTCTGGGTTAGGGTTAGGGTTGTGGTGCTTAACGCCACTTTCAACAATATTTCAATTATATCGTCGCGGCCAGTTTTATTGGTGGAGGAAACCGGAGGACACGTAGAAAACTACAGACCTGCCACAGATCACTGATAAAATGTTCTGAAATAATAAGAGGGATACATATCAGTGAATAATAAGAATATACAGAAAACGTACAAACTACTATATTCGGAAAAGACAGAGTATTATTAACGTGCAAACATAATGGTAAAGTCCGAGAGAACATTTTAAAGCATACCAATAACTTATTGAACTTAATTTCCACTGGTTTTTATAACCATAGAATCATACAGTAGTCTCCCTTTAATAAGGTCCCTCTCACCAAAGGCCATCATTAGGCCATATTTTATATTCATTGAGATAGTAAAATACATGAATTAGAAATTGTCCCCCTTCAGAGAGGCCACTTCTCTTATATGGCAACTTGTTCATTGTAGAAGGGATGGCTTTATAAGGGGATACTACTGGATACCTTATATATTGAGAATTTATATCCATTGTAACATACGGGTATAAAGGCTATTTTTTTACGATAATAGATAGGACTTGGCAGCATTGTACACTAGTTGTTTCAATTTAAATCAATAAAACTTATCTTCATCACTGAACATATTCTGTTTCATATCGACTGTCTAATATTCCCAGAAAAGACAAAAGAAACGGTAGGTTTAAGGTCTCTACGAACTGAACAGCGTCACTGAATACTCATATCATATTCTACAGTATATAGTTACAGTATATTTCATCTTTCAAAATGTATGTTGCTCTTCCTATTGAAAATATGATGTATGTTATATAATAATTCACTTGACAATCAGATACATAGAATAAATTTCATGTAAATAAATTTGCTTCAAGTTTTTTTTTTCAGAACGGAAAATATTATTTTGTTTTAAGATAATAATTGTAGAAATAAATCTAAATAAAAAATAAAGTTATGATAGTGAACTGAAACACAAACACAACACACTTATATTATCACATTCTATAAATAAAACTGTCTTTGAATAATACAAAAATACACTCATTGTGTTTTTGGAATACCCTTTGATGATAATTTCATTTTACGTTTTCATTCACGTCCATTTTCCCGGAAAATAAAACCCGACATTGGTGTGGTAATTATAATCTACCGACCAACAATATATCTTTTTATGCAAGACGCATTGCATTGTTCAACGTAAGAAGTTGTATATTTATGATCTTGTTTAATAAACCAGAGGAATTCTGCTCCAGATTGTATGCAGTGGGTACTTCCACACCTTTCCACAGTTTCAGAACGGAACCCAGAATCACATGTTTGTCTTGATAATCCGACAGTTGCACCCTGCAAAAAAATACATGTTTGTTGAATTAGTTTAATAATTTTATTTGTTTAATATGTATTTGAGTTTTATTGCAGTTGCTTCTTATATGTACAATGTAGTCGTGTACTATATTGGTCTTTTGCTGTCGATACGTGTTTAAACATAAAGAAAAGACATTGAAAATAAACTTTTTGAGAGAAAAAGGGGCAATCAATAATAGACAACCCAGAGACATAGATATTAGACAAGAAGGTCAAAAGTCTTGATGGTGATAGAGGAATGAAAAAATTAACATAAACGGGAAAATATCCATTGACATTTGAGAAATGGATACTTTGTACCGGTTAAACAGTTCGTGGTGACAACCGTAGATTTTTTGTAGCGATGTCTTCCACCTAGGAGCTTCTTAGCCTTGTTTGAGTAGCTTTTGCATGCTTAATCTGAGCTGTGTCTAGAAAATCTCTGGCTACATTTTATTGAACTCGGATTGCACAGTGTACGAGTATGAGTATATAGAGGTGTTGTGGATGGAGAGAAGTAAACAAAAATATACTAAAATTAATACAATTAATCAACTTCGGGTCTTCATTAAAATCGAACAAAAGTTAATGATCAATTAAAGCCGCCGTCCTATTGCACTTTTTATTTTATTGTTGCTAGGCTGTCGCCACCGGTCATCAGACTGATCAGACGACCAACCCTAGTCAAGATTCTTTTGTAAAGTATAAGGAAATTTTATATATCAAAGGGATAGTCAGAAGCCGTAAGTCTAAAGACACACAATACAATCACTAAAAGATAAAGGACAAAAAGACAGCAAATGGTCTACAAAACACTCCACAGAACAAACACGACCCCCCCCCCCCAAGAAACCATGTGCTCCAGAAGGGGAAGCAGTTCGTGTCAATCTGGTTAAAAATCCTTTGATAAGTCATGAAATAGGAAATGAATACGACTACGACAAACGGAACATACGGTTAACCAAGCCATGATGGCGACCGTAAAACGTTCGGAGTGATGACTTCAACTGAACCACCAGGAACCCTTTATGCAGTAGCTAAGCAACAACCCGCCATCAAAAAAATCTGGATTAGAACCACAAGCTTTAGAATACCGTATCAACCTAGATATATGAAGCTGCTGCCGGAATGTTGTTATATATAAATGGGAAGTTCACAATGGGAAATTAAAATAAACTCCTTTATGGTAGTCTCGTTCTTAACTCCATCACTATTAATTCCTATTTGTGAATGTCTAGGTATGAGCAGATCTAGCTGTAGCTGCATCTGTTGTGTACAATATTTCAAGATCAACGAGATAAATACGATCACCATAGGTATAAATTGTTTATGTATAATGAAACAGGTGTGTGCGTTGGTCTATTTCAACAAGAATTAACATAATAAAAAAATAAAAAATAAAATAAAAAAAAAGACAGTGGAAACTATTGGAAAATCGGTTCACAAACAGCAAATATATGGCTTAATTTAACAACGTAACTTTCCATATATTGCATTGTTTAGACTGAAAACATTTTCTGCAAAAAGGTTAAGCTTGAATATGGAAAAATATCGAAAAATATTTGCAAGCAAGTCATACCACTATGTTGAGATATATAAAAGACTTATTGGAATTTCATTTTTATGGACAAGATAGTAGACGTGCAAATCCACAAATGTCAGACTGTGAAAACAATTGGTTGACATGGACTTTCTGTGCAGACTTCTTTGGAAGATCGATGAACTATTGCAAACCATACAATTAAATTGGTTCACATGAGCTCTCTGTGGAGATTTTATTCTGGAGGATCGATGGACTATTGGAGAACATACAATTAAATACAATATTTTATTCAGCCTGTATGTCTTTTATCTCTATCGTTGTTCTGATTTACTTTGTATTGTAAAGTTATTGTATCCAGATCGATCTTTGGTTTGAAAACCTCTTTTGATTTCGGTTCATCGTACGTCTAAAAAACTCTGATAAAAGATTTATTATAATACTGGAAAGACAAGCATGGCTATTATCTTCGCCATATTTTATACACCCGAGTATTGACTTTTACCGTCTTTGAAAAACAATCTGTAGTCAAAGGTGAAACATTTGACGCATTGAAAACCAGTGGAAGACATTAATTCTTAATAATGAAGTTGTTTAATGGGTTTTTGATTTCTACATGCAACATGCCCATTATCTACAAGAATACTGATAGCTACAAATCAATAAAACAGAATAGGTATTACCAATAAAACACTGATGAAGCCATATAAGCGTACCCTGTACGGCAGTGAAGGACAATTATATTTCTACAATGTTTTGGTAATTGTCATTACGTATTCAAAAATAGGTGTTGCAGGACAATAAACCGTTATTCTTATGTTAAACAAATGACTGAATACTTACGCAGATATAACAAATTTCATGCCTGTTACACAAATCTCGAGCCTCGTCATCGATTTCTAGAAGTGAAGCTACTTCGCAGTTCGAACTAAGGAGGTCAAGCTGAGGACACTCGTCTAAAACAATAATAAAACATATTATGTAGTAATTTTATTAGAATATTTAATTACTTCCTCTGAGAATCAAACTACCTTAGCTACGATGTTCGGTTAGTCGCTACCATTTGTTTTGTGTTTTTTTTTATTTGGTTATTGTTTGTACTGGAGGTTTATGCCCAAACTTATTTTTTCATCTGTTTATTGCAATGTCCTTGTTCAGCTCTTCGAGAAACAACGCTATCGTTGCAGTAATTATCCAGGACTAGTGCTTGTTTTGTTTGTCGTCGTCCTGTGTCTTGTGTATCCAATGTTGCCAGTGTCTCTGGATTGTCCAATCTTGATTGCCCCTTCGGTTTTCTCTAAAGCTTAGTGTAGACATCAACCATACGTTATTTTGTTCAATATAACTATTTCAGATTTAAACATCAACATACCCTCATCTGTCTGGGGGACTGGAACTTCTACAGGAAGAATATCATCATCCTCTTCACCTGCAACGATATAATTAATCATCCATATCAATTGAGTATTTATAAATAATATAAAATAAAACAACAAATGTTCAAAGAAGTAACAATGTCTGGACTGAAGAAACGCTTCCACTACCACTATCTCTATTCATTGAAAACATCACTTTTCTAATATTTATAATAATAATAAATTCAAAAATACTCTCTTAAAAGAAAAGTTAGAAAATACTAAGCGGATAAAAAAAGCCATAAAGCGAAGAAGGATACACAATACAATGGACAATAGAAAAATGACAAAAGGACAAACAAAGTGTAAAGTTGGATAGTTCCTGATCTACAAAAAGCTACATGAAAAACTAAAGATTCAGCAACATGAGCCCCAGTAAAAACCAAGGGTGAACTCAGGTGTTCTGGTAGGGTAAGCAGCTTCCATAAAAACCAAGGGTGAACTCAGGTGTTCTGGTAGGGTAAGCAGCTTCCACTAAAAACCAAGGGTGAACTCAGGTGTTCTGGTAGGGTAAGCAGCTTCCACTAAAAACCAAGGGTGAACTCAGGTGTTCTGGTAGGGTAAACAGCTTCCACTAAAGACCAAGGGTGAACTCAGGTGTTCTGGTAGGGTAAGCAGCTTCCACTATAAACCAAGGGTGAACTCAGGTGTTCTGGTAGGGTAAGCAGCTTCCACTAAAAACCAAGGGTGAACTCAGGTGTTCTGGTAGGGTAAGCAGCTCCCACTAGTGGCATCCGTCATGCTACTCTTTTCCACTGCAGGCTAATAGCCGTTTAACATTCATTTAGAATATGAGTTTTGCTTATTATTGAATTCCCTATTGCGCCTGAAATGTAGAACAGCAATAAAAGTGCCGTTACTTTACTTTACTTTGTGTCTAAGTGTAAAGTTAGATAATCTCGTACGTTCGCTTACATGGAAATCATTTCTTACTAATCGATAGATTGGAAGACATTAATGTTTCAGATTCCATGCCTGTCAGCCGTCGTTTTTAATGACGACAAAGTTTCATTTAACGAGCAATTGATGGCAAACCTCACATCACTTAAATGAACACATGAAACATGACTATAAAAATATAATCAAATAAACTAACACACAGGGTTGATAGCACATCTACAGGAATCAACTACACAGTGTATATAATTTGTATCTATATGATTTTCGAAGGAGGATTTCTTTTTGATGCTAGTTTTGGCGATATCAACTGTTTCTAAAAAATAACATGATTACTTTTTTTGTATTTTGCCACGATACGAGATGTTGTTTATTATGTAATTTCTTCATTTTTATATTTTATCGTGAAAAACATAAGAAAATCAAAGGTCACATTGTCAATTAAAGCACCACCGTCGTTCAAGTCTCTAATAAATCCAATCGTAACTACTCGGCCATTCTCGCTACCCTGCAAATAACCTCGTACGTACATAGTAGAAATTCTTCTTAAATTGTTTGCCGGAAGTTAAGTTAAGTTAAGCCGCACAAAAATATAGTCCACGAAAATCCAATATGGAAGACATACTAAGTAAAATCTAATCATGCAAAACTAATTAAAACTTTAATTGAAATATAGAAAATTGTTTAAAATATAACTTTATCAAACTTTCATGTAACTGACATGTGAAAAGTAGTGCAATTTATACGCCTAATGCATACGAGGTTATTTGCAGGGTAGTGAGAATGGCCGAGTAGTTACGGTTGTAATAAATCAATACTTCGTTTCTGATGTAATAATTATCAAAGAGACACATGACATTCATATTTGGTTCTAATACAAAAAACATAATATATTTTGCTTGTGATTTGGTTTCGTTATGTTAGTTTCTTATTGAATAATGACACAAGCAACCGACATGATAAAACTTAATGATAAATTGTGTAATGACAATTCCGATCATACAAGTATGTGTTGTATTTGAAATCATTTACAACTTGTTGTTCACTGTCTCCGACAATACAATTATGGTTTAGCAGGATTGTGTTTTTTCCATTTAATAGAAGTCTTGAAATATCAATTTGCTTTTCAAGTGGAGAAACAAATTCAATAAATGTGCTGATAAAAGAAATTAGTAGCATTAAACAGACTTTTTGATATATTTTTCCCTCTAGAGAGAACTTTTTTTTGCTGCAAACATTTCATTTAATTAGTATTTTATCTTTATTTGATGGTAAAACAGATATAATGCACCCTTCATTGCGTTGTATTTTTGTGTGTTGAGAGTTGTCGATCAGTGAGGAAGAGTGTTCGTTATTTGTGTGTGTTGAGAGTTGTCGATCAGTGAGGAAGAATTGTTCGTTATTTTTGTGTGTTGAGAGTTGTCGATCAGTGAGGAAGAGTTGTTCGTTATTTGTGTGTGTTGAGAGTTGTCGATCAGTGAGGAAGAGTTGTTCGTTATTTTTATGTCTTGAGAGTTGTCGATCAGTGAGGAAGAGTTGTTCGTTACTTGATGTCCATCTAATTAAAACAAAAGAGTACTGGGGGTAACTCTCGCGCCATTATTACTTTAAACATATTTTATTGTTCAAAAAGACAAAAGGATAAGACACAAGTTAAACAACTTAGACAGTCTTCTCCCAATTATTGGAGTTCTCGTTGTCGCCATGTTGATTCCGGACTGTGATGTACTATTCTCTCTAATATGTAAGGGTTGCCATTTTACTCGCATGTGTAAAGCGCTTGCATGACCACATCATTTCCCTAAGAGGGGATGCATAGGCCCATAAAACTAGTTTGATCTCACCACATTTGATTGAAGTGCCTGTACCAAGCCAAGGAAGTCAGAGGTCGTGTATTTGAATGGGAGATATTGAATTTGCCTTTTTCTTCGATTTTTTTTTAATTAGATTTTGGGACTGTCTCGTCAGTCCAACTCCAGGTGGACCAGGATATTCTTTTGGGACTGTCCCGACAGTGGGGTATTCTTTGTTTCTCATTTTATTCTTATTTGCTATATATCCAAACGAACATTCTACATTCTTAGGGAACGCCAGATAATACACCTTAGTCTACATGTAATTCTATCAATTTAATTTCACTGGACATTTAATTACCAGCAAATTGACATCATTGTTAGTCATCCGAAATATTATAGAAAGGATGTTTTCTCAAGTGATATTCATTAATTTACAACCATGCACTACTTTCATCAATTATTTAAGAAAAATAAATAAGACGCTCCATGTTACCATTACATGGAAAATTTGTTTTATTAACAGCTAACAACTTGTTGAAAGGCTATTATTCAGCTGAGGGATAGAATGAGAACCGTGAATTCACATGAGGCTTACCGATGGCATATTAACCAATAAAACGTAGTCGTATGCAGACGTAAACAACAATGGCGGTTAAACACTCATCGTCTGCATTTATCCGTCATTCACAAGTGACATTCTGTTAAGCCCGGTATACACGATGCACGTTTTGCATCCAAGTCTCCATTCAAGTTTCTTGAATTCAAGTTTTTTGATCGTGTATACCATACAAGAAACTTGAATCAAAAAACTTGAACGGACTTGGATGGAATAGAAATGCATCCTATTTTTTTTTAACTTGGATGGAACTTGGATGGAGATTGGCCAATCAGAAGACAGAATTCTTATCAGCATCAATTTGTGAATGTAAATAATAACAACTACACGTGTTGTGCAAAAATGGCGGGTAAAGAGGAAACTCCAACATGCAGGAAAAAGACAGTTACATGGACTAATGAAATGATTGAAGATCTAATAGACTTCATAGAAATACATCCCATCGTCGCCTTCGAAGCCATTTACGAGCCCATATTGACCTCTTTTTGGAGCTTAATCTCCTTCGCAGTACAATTGTACATAATAATGCAATACAAAGGGAAGCACCCTCCTCTCCTCCCAGAAATGCCATTTTGTTTGTTGTATCTCCCGCCAAAACTTGTGTGTATTCATCAAAATTTCTTGCATCATGTATACACAAACTTGAATTCAAGTTTTCTTGATCCAAGTTGTCTTGAATGGAGACTTGGATGCAAAACTTGTATCGTGTATACCGGGCTTTATGTGTACACAGGGGAGTTACTTATACATGTACATACATACGTGCCGCTGGAATGGGTCGATGTTTTAGCTATCAAATATATGATTGGGTAGTAAATTGTCCATCTCAATATAGCAATGCGTCATGTTTCTATAAGCACATGTAACTTCTTCCTTGCCAAGACAAATTCTTTTATAATACAGTGATAATTCAACATGATAAAGTAAATATTGATATACCCCGGTATGTTTGCCTTTTTTTGAATTTTAAACTAAAATAAGAATTGGTCCACATATTTGCATACTATACGAATAGGTATAGTTTGCATACTTAGAACATATAAAAGAATATGGTTTTCATGCTGAGGGAAAATATGAATGGGTGTGTTTTTTAAAACCCCAGCTGCACCACCGTACCCAATTGTACCTTATAAATGTATGACGCCAGTGTCCGTACCCTTTAACGGGTTATTCTTCTTTCATTATAGGCACTGACTGCATAGGTAGTTGTAAATCTAACTACCATACGATCATGACCACGATATAAATTATAGGAATTACGTTACAACAGTATATAAAAGTAAAGTATACCATATAATCTACAAAACCCAGGAGTAATAATCTAGTACTAAATTAGCCATCAAATAATGCCAAGGAAAGAAGACATATCTTAACGCTTAACTCTTTTAGAAATAGCATGTAATAATTGAAAATGTCAAGGGTAAGAAGAGTTTGAAGATACCAAAGGGTTAATTAGAATCTGTAAATCGAAGGACAGACAACACAATGGTAACAGTGTAATGAACAATATCCTCATTTAAACAAATATGTGAATTAGGCTTTTAATAATATATCATTAGTGACAATAACACGATGTTCAGTTCCTCTTTACTCCCATTTGTTTTGTCGGGAGTTCATGCTTTATTAATACTAGTTGTCTTTATTTATGTATGTTTGTTTCCATATCGGATGATGTTTATGTCTTTTAGCAGTAACACAACGGGTGTCACAAGTGAAGCGGGAACTGCTAACCCTTCCGGAGCACCTGGGTTCAGCCCCGGTTTTTAGTGGGGTTCGTGTTGCTCGATTTTTAATTTTCTGTGTAGTGTTTTGTAGATAATTGTTTTTCCTTTTATCCTTTTCTTGGTGGCCATTTTACTGTCTGTCCTTCGATGTATGACTTCTGATTACTCCTTTGATCTCTGTACCATTGTAATGCATTGGTTTATGAGAATAAAGAATCTATCTAATCTTCAAACATTTTGTATCATACGTTTTTAATAATTTATGAAACGATAATCTTGATTTAGGTTGTTTACGTTATGACGAGATTGCGGTAATCTAAATCAATCAAGAATATAATTATAAATAGGAGCAAAACAAACCAGTTGGGAAATATAAACTTCATAGCATGGTGCTAAACGTTGCCATAATAATGGAAAATGAGCTGTATCGACATAAAAATTATATTATGAAAAAAAAAAGTTTAATTAGTGATGGGCAACAATTCCACCATTATCAACAACCAAAGAAAACGTCGTGATCAAAGCTTATTTTAAGGGTAAAAGCAACATATAAAATTTTTAATGAGGTGGATTCAAGGATTTATTAACCCAAGAACATTATATTTACCGAGGCCAGATGGCCGAGGTAAATATAATGTTCTTGGGTTAATAAATCCTGGTATCCATCGAATTAAAAGTCATTAATCTGTTTTATTATGTGACACATTTTATATGTTGTTTTTACTCTTAAAATAAGCTTTTATCACGATGTTTTCTTTGGTTTCGTATGGTGCAAGACGTTGGAATGTTATATTCACCGCGCGTTATGTCGCGTGAGGTGAATATAACGTTTTATCAAAGAACGTTTCTATGGACGTCAGCCAATCAGAAAAGACATTACCTGAAGTCATATAATAATATACAATTAATGACTTTTAATGAGGTGGATACAAGGATTTATTAACCCAAGAATATTATATTTACCGAGGCCAGTAAATTTTACCGAGGCCAGTAAATATAATATTCTTGGGTTAATAAATCCTGGTATCCATCGAATTGAAAGTCATTAATTGTTTTATTATATGACACATTTTATGTGTTTCTTTCACCCTTAAAATAAGCTTTGATCACGACATTTTGTTTTGCTTACCTTGTTGGAATGTTATATTCACCTCGCGTGACGTCACACGAGGTAATTATAATGTTTGATCAAAGATCGTTACTATGGACGTCAGCAATCAGAAAAAGACATTATCTGAAGTCATATAATAATATATAATTATTGACCTTTGTTGAGGTTAATATAAGGATCTATCGTTCCAAGATATATGATATTTACCGAGGCCGAAGCCGAGGTAAATATCATATATCTTGGAACGATAGATCCTTAAATTAATCGAAATGAAAGTCAGTAATTGTTTTATTATATGAAACTGTTATTAATGTCCTCTGGGTCGTGTTTTATAAATTGGCATTAAACACTACATGTCTTTTTTGTAAATTTTAATGGCAACAAGAAAGATTTATGCATACTGCAAAGATGAATTTAGATCGTTCCAGAGGAGCCTTTGGAACGTTATATTAACCTCACGTGACGCTAAAAATAAAAGTAGGGGTTTTCCCATTTTAGAGTGACGTGAGGTTAATATAACGTTCCAAAGTCTCCTCTGGAACGATCAAAATTAATCTTTGCGGAAGTTAAAAGCTTAGACAATATTCATAAAGTTCTATCAAGAAAACATTCCATGCTTTTAGCCAATCAGATAAAAGAAATATTTATAATCATATAATAAAGCGAATTATTAACTTATAGTATATATTTTTCATATGCTATATGTTTAACTGATTACAATACAATTTTAAAAGTAGCCGGTGGAGTGAAACAGTTGACTGTTCCCCTACTTCGGATCCGAACTGTTCCATGTCCGAGAACGATGCACAGTGCGTCATTCCTGTCAAGCGCACCAGTGACCATTCAGTCAACAAAATGCTGTATTTCTTTCAAAACAATGTTGTGCCCCAATTTTTTAATGGTATGGTATGCTGACATTATCATCTTCAGTGGATTTGTGGTTATGTGCATGTATATAAGATAATAAAACAGTTATTTCATGCCTGTTCAGGGAACAGTCAAAACTAGTGTCCCTTGGTGCTGGAGAAGACTTGGAAACTGTTGTATTCGGCCTTCGGCCTCAGGTAACAGTTCTCAAGTCATCTCCAGCACCTCCGGTCAATAGTTTTGACTGTTCCCTGAACAGGCATGAAATAACTGTATACTATCACCTCTCACCTCAAGTCATTGACCATAATTAAAAGACCACGACATATGACGTTGGATATCCAGGTCTTGGCTTGGCAAGGTCAAACCGATTAATGAGATCCCAACCCCCTCCTAATAAATAAATCTCCAACGTCAATACAAATATACACAATCGATAAAAAGACCTGCTAATTTCTTGATAATTTCTTTGAAGCAGTATATATGCACACACGTCAGTTTCCAAGTTTTATTATGCTTAGAGGATGCCTGTTTTAAATAACATTAAAGAAAGTTCAACTTGTTTTGCTTTCAACGTTATTTAGGACCAAACTCAAGTAGCAAATCTTACTTTTACATGACATTTTACAAGATCGGAAATAACCAATCTGTCACATTTTGTAGAGAAAAACCTAATTAAGCTTTAAATGTCAAATATATATATACAAAATAGACCGATATGGCAGTTTTGTCGCTGAATGGAGGGGTCGTCGTCGTGATTGTATGGTAGTTGGATTTACACCTACCTAAGCAATAAATGCCTATCACCACTAACGTGGCTCAGGCGAGGCGTACTCGATACAACATCATGTGATAAAGTTTGTCAGTGACTTGCTACATGCCGGTGGTTTTCTCCGGGTACTTCGCTTGCCTTCACCAATAAAACTGACCGCCACGTTCTCCGGGTACTTCGCTTGCCTTCACCAATAAAACTGACCGCCACGATATAACTGAAATATTGTTGAAAGTGTTAATCAGTGATGGTATATAATTTTACCTACCTAAAAAGATAGAATAAAATAAAATCACAAAGAATTGAAATGGGACTACAACAACTCTTAAGGAGGAAGCTAAATATAAACATACAGTGTTATATGGTTACCGTACTTTGGATCATTATCGCTATGGATAAACATATAAAGCGTCAAAATAGTCATAGCCTTCAGTAAGGTATTTGTTTTTATTTTATTTTTCATTTTATTTAAAACAAACAATAACAAGTCCTACATACAATCCGTTTCACTAAAAATACTAGTATAAAAATTATGACAAATAAGATAAGGACATCTCACTTGATGGTATGTCAAAGGTGTCCTACCACATAAAAAAGTTAATTTTCATTTTGTGGACCTGGCATTTACACGTATGGTCAAGTATTAAAACTAGCTCTTCTGATACTTTTATTCGGTGGCACCAATTTTCGTTGTTCGTTGTTTTTACAAAATGCCTTGATCCACGGGTTCTTGAATTCGTGGTTTCAAACATTACAAGCAACAAGCAATGGGAAAATTGTATTTCGTTGGATTTTTATTATCGTAGCTTAAGTGCACCTGCGAAATCAGTGAAGATTAGAACCCCACGATTAATAATCATTTCGCAGTATATAATATGTAAATTGGTAAAAAAATACGATATTTACGATAGACCAGATATAATATGTTGGTTGTAGAGTATTAGACGATATTTACGATAGACCAGATATAATATGTTGGTTGTAGAGTATTAGACGATATTTACGATAGACCAGATATAATATGTTGGTTGTAGAGTATTAGACGATATTTACGATAGACCAGATATAATATGTTGGTTGTAGAGTATTAGACGATATTTACGATAGACCAGATATAATATGTTGGTTGTAGAGTATTAGACGATATTTACGATAGACCAGATATAATATGTTGGTTGTAGAGTATTAGACGATATTTACGATAGACCAGATATAATATGTTGGTTGTAGAGTATTAGACGATATTTACGATAGACCAGATATAATATGTTGGTTGTAGAGTATTAGACGATATTTACGATAGACCAGATATAATATGTTGGTTGTAGAGTATTAGACGATATTTACGATAGACCAGATATAATATGTTGGTTGTAGAGTATTAGACGATATTTACGATAGACCAGATATAATATGTTGGTTGTAGAGTATTAGACGATATTTACGATAGACCAGATATAATATGTTGGTTGTAGAGTATTAGACGATATTTACGATAGACCAGATATAATATGTTGGTTGTAGAGTATTAGGCGATATTTACGATAGACCAGATATAATATGTTGGTTGTAGAGTATTAGACGATATTTACGATAGACCAGATATAATATGTTGGTTGTAGAGTATTAGACGATATTTACGATAGACCAGATATAATATGTTGGTTGTAGAGTATTAGGCGATATTTACGATAGACCAGATATAATATGTTGGTTGTAGAGTATTAGGCTCATGATCAAATAACAAGCCTCGTATTTCTAACGGTGATCTACTTCATCAAAAAAACCCAACAACAACTAAATCAATAAATATATGCTATTAAATTCCCCAGATCGACTCATTAATCACGTTCTTTGTGAAACTGGAAACGAATTAATTTGTGACTGATCTTTCAAAAGAGATAAACCGGCTTTTTATTATCTTGAATGCGCCATTTTTCTTTGTTCTCTAATTATTATTGCCCTTTAAGACGTAATTTTGCTAGTTTTTTCTAATATCATATCCGGTTTGTTGTTTAGAATTTATTATACAACTGAAAAAGGGTACGAAAAGTTCTTAAGTGATAACAGGAAGCCGTAAATTGAAGGATAGACGAAATAATGACCAACAGAAAGAGGACAAAAGGTCAAACAATGATGTATAAACACAACACAAACAACTAAATGTTGAGCACAAAAAGCTTGAAGGATAATCAGAGATCGTAAATTGAAGAAGGACAGACAACACAATGACCATGAAGGATAATCAGAGATCGTAAATTGAAGAAGGACAGACAACACAATGACCAGGAAGGGTAATCAGAGATCGTAAATTGAAGAAGGACAGACAACACAATGACCATGAAGGATAATCAGAGATCGTAAATTGAAGAAGGACAGACAACACAATGACCATGAAGGATAATCAGAGATCGTAAATTGAAGAAGGACAGACAACACAATGACCATGAAGGATAATCAGAGATCGTAAATTGAAGAAGGACAGACAACACAATGACCAGGAAGGGTAATCAGAGATCGTAAATTGAAGAAGGACAGACAACACAATGACCATGAAGGATAATCAGAGATCGTAAATTGAAGAAGGATAGACAACACAATGACCAGGAAGGGTAATCAGAGATCGTAAATTGAAGAAGGACAGACAACACAATGACCATGAAGGATAATCAGAGATCGTAAATTGAAGAAGGACAGACAACACAATGACCAGGAAGGGTAATCAGAGATCGTAAATTGAAGAAGGACAGACAACACAATGACCATGAAGGATAATCAGAGATCGTAAATTGAAGAAGGACAGACAACACAATGACCAGGAAGGGTAATCAGAGATCGTAAATTGAAGAAGGACAGACAACACAATGACCATGAAGGATAATCAGAGATCGTAAATTGAAGAAGGACAGACAACACAATGACCAGGAAGGGTAATCAGAGATCGTAAATTGAAGAAGGACAGACAACACAATGACCATGAAGGATAATCAGAGATCGTAAATTGAAGAAGGACAGACAACACAATGACCATGAAGGGTAATCAGAGATCGTAAATTGAAGAAGGACAGACAACACAATGACCAGGAAGGATAATCAGAGATCGTAAATTGAAGAAGGACAGACAACACAATGACCATGAAGGATAATCAGAGATCGTAAATTGAAGAAGGACAGACAACACAATGACCATGAAGGATAATCAGAGATCGTAAATTGAAGAAGGACAGACAACACAATGACCAGGAAGGGTAATCAGAGATCGTAAATTGAAGAAGGACAGACAACACAATGACCATGAAGGATAATCAGAGATCGTAAATTGAAGAAGGACAGACAACACAATGACCATGAAGGATAATCAGAGATCGTAAATTGAAGAAGGACAGACAACACAATGACCATGAAGGATAATCAGAGATCGTAAATTGAAGAAGGACAGACAACACAATGACCATGAAGGATAATCAGAGATCGTAAATTGAAGAAGGACAGACAACACAATGACCAGGAAGGGTAATCAGAGATCGTAAATTGAAGAAGGACAGACAACACAATGACCATGAAGGATAATCAGAGATCGTAAATTGAAGAAGGACAGACAACACAATGACCATGAAGGATAATCAGAGATCGTAAATTGAAGAAGGACAGACAACACAATGACCATGAAGGATAATCAGAGATCGTAAATTGAAGAAGGACAGACAACACAATGACCAGGAAGGGTAATCAGAGATCGTAAATTGAAGAAGGACAGACAACACAATGACCATGAAGGATAATCAGAGATCGTAAATTGAAGAAGGACAGACAACACAATGACCAGGAAGGGTAATCAGAGATCGTAAATTGAAGAAGGACAGACAACACAATGACCATGAAGGATAATCAGAGATCGTAAATTGAAGAAGGACAGACAACACAATGACCATGAAGGATAATCAGAGATCGTAAATTGAAGAAGGACAGACAACACAATGACCATGAAGGATAATCAGAGATCGTAAATTGAAGAAGGACAGACAACACAATGACCAGGAAGGATAATCAGAGATCGTAAATTGAAGAAGGACAGACAACACAATGACCAGGAAGGGTAATCAGAGATCGTAAATTGAAGAAGGACAGACAACACAATGACCATGAAGGGTAATCAGAGATCGTAAATTGAAGAAGGACAGACAACACAATGACCATGAAGGGTAATCAGAAGCCGTAAATTGAAGAAGGACAGACAACACAATGACCATGAAGGGTAATCAGAAGCCGTAAATTGAAGAAGGACAGACAACACAATGACCATGAAGGGTAATCAGAGGCCGTCAATTGAAGAAGGACAGACAACACAATGACCATGAAGGGTAATCAGAGGCCGTAAATTAAAGGACAGACAACACAATGACCATAAGAAATAAACGACAAAAGAACAAACAATGATCTACCATACACTACACACACAAACAACTGAATGTTGAACAACACGAACCCCATAAAATATTATGGGTTATTCTGTATAATCTATGGTAACAACAGATAAGTCTGAAACTTATTTGTTTTACCAGCAACCACGATATTAAGGTGCAAATGCAACAATGTAGAAATATTTCCACGATTTGTTTTATATTAAGATAATTATCACTATATACTTACCATTGCCGTCTTCTAGATCGTACGTTTGTCGATATTGTTTGACAAAATCTTCAAGTTTCTGTTGTGCATCACCTGTAACATTAAACTCACATAATACATATACTCAATTAAGAAAACAAAGAAAATTATTTAAGTTACTAAACACAAAAATGAATATTTATCTCTATTTTAATGTGACATCAGCCGATTTTGGCTATCTTGTTTAAACCGTTTGGTTTTATTGCTCCCAAAGCTTTAAATTATTTGACTTTCCAATCTTTTGACATTGAGCATACCTGGTGAAGGTTATTCCGGAAGCGCGTCGTGCACGCTAAATTTAATATCTAATTTTTAATTAATATATTTTTATATCGTATATTGTTTTTTTATCGTGTCTAAGCTGATTCAAACCTGAGCTTACAATGGATTTTGTGTCAAAATACGTCATAAGTATATTATGTTTTATATAATTTATGGTAACTAATTAAAAATGAAATCTTCTTAAACATCTCCAATACCACAATGGCTATTCTTTTTCAAAGATCTAATTCTATTTTATACATTGCTCATCATATTACCAGGCAATAAATTATTAATCCTATGTTTTATTACATGTATTACCTAACATATTGTTGCTGTATCTTGTTATTGATATAGACATGCTGGTTATTATGCACATTATCCTTTCAACACGAACGTACTGAGTGAAATGTAAAACAGCATTAACAGCACTGTCTCTTTACTTTAATGCGTATCTATGTGTAAAGTTGGCCAGTCTCTCATGTTAATTTACACTATATCCTTCATCACTAAGAGAGTGTATGAGTGTATGAGTGCTTAACGACAAAATGATCAATTTTTAAGCCATGCATGAGTGGGCGAGTAATTGTTGTTTATCGCCAAATGGATAAATGTTTAAGCTTTATCATGACGAGAACAAGTTACATTCGATAAAATGATAGTTCTGTCCGCTTTGTACTAGACCAACACGCTTAGTTGAATAGCTATGGTGCTAGCTCACTGAAACAACAGTCCGCCCAACTCGGACACATTATCCAGATTCCGAGACAACTAGTCATTGCTCTTTCTCTGTTAATGCTGCGTGCTTAGCAGAGAAGCAACACATACTAATTTTATGGTCTTTTATTTGACCAGATCGGGGATCGAACCAACGATCAACCGCACTCGATGCGAGCACGCTTACCATTACAAAACCGATGCAGTTGAAAGTGGATGACATACCATATTCATCGTAATATCATAAACTACTGGTTACAATTTAACACTACAATAAACCAGACTTCCTATGTTATTTCCCAATAGGGCAAATGATTGATATCTTCAATTTCTTTCATTCTTTAAGCGTAAAATATTTCCGTATAGAGAGTAATCAGTGAAGATGCAATTAAAACTGATTGTTCTGGTCATGAAATCAAAATTAGGAAATACTTATATTTTAAAACAGTTTCTGATTTTTCAAAGTAAAATTCAAAGGTAATAGAAATGTATAATCTTGTCTATATCTCAGAAATGGTTGAAATGAAATACTAATTTGTTTCTCAGTTGGACTGTTCATCGTATCGGGAATACATCATGAATATTGGCAGATCCATGACGAATGTCATTGCATTCCAGACATTTTTCCAATAATATCGTCAGAAACATGATCTCCTTATGTAACACTGGGAAATAGGACTTGATTACTGATTCCAGGTAAGAATCAAGAGGACCAACCCTTACTGATTCCCGCGTCTCACTCCCGCATTCCTGACTATTGTTCTTTTTATTGATTATTCGCATGTCCTATCAGACTTGCTGCGATATTGATAATTATTTCTGTCTCGACTTTCAAAACTGCCATTAATATATGCGCTAAGACTTATTACTAGTGTTATAAATACCTTGGTCTACGATTGGCTGCTCATACCAAACACCTAAATTATCTTCATAAGTTGGTTCACTGCGCTTAACGTCTACTGGTTCTGTTTCGTCATCTAGTTTCTCGTCTGTGTCTGAATCCTTAATTTCTTGAAGAGCTTCCTCTATCTCTAATGCTTTTTGAATTTCGTCATACTCATCTTGGAGATAACTTTCAGCATTACCCAGTTGTGCGAGCGTTGCATCTTTCAAAGCAGATGCCAAATTATCATTCTCTTTGTCTTCAAGATATTCTATCAATTTCAGTCTATAAAGCTGTCCTCGTAATTCTTGATTTTCTTGTACCAGATTTAAAAGAGTTTCATCAGTGTTCGCTTGAACAATTTTACCAGAATTATTGTCTCTCTTTGACATCCGCTTTTTCTTCTTTGAAGGGGAATTTCCTTGATTTGAATCTATGTATTCTTGACTAATTGATTTAAGTTTTCCTTTGTTATCTTGATCTCGTTTTTGAGTGGTTTTGGTTTCTTTAAAAACTTCTTTCAATTCGTCTGTCGAGACTGGTTCAGGAGAATTTGTCTTTACATATGGTTCTTCCGAATGTTTCGTATTAGAAGGTGCAACTTTAACTGCTTCTGATAACATTTCATCCATTTGTTGTTGTGAAATCTTATCGTCTGAATCAGAATTATCTTGTGCATTCTCGCTTTGCTTTGCATCATTTTCATCGATTTGTTTAAACATTTGTTTTAATTCATCGATGGTAGGTTTATCTGTTTCGTCGTTCGGACTATCTTTGTTGTCACCATTGCCTTCTCCATACTGATCTGCTGGATATGTATTAAGCATATTAGCTAGTACATATTGATCTGTCAAATCGGGATCTTCTTCTCTATACTCATCTGTGTAAGGAATATATTCATCATAAGGCAAATACGGGTTGGACATATCACCATATAATCTGTCACGGATGTTTGAGCCTTCTATCCGTCGTCGTTTCCTTTGTAAAACATTGAGAGCATTTTGTAAGTCCGAAGGTGATTGTACATGACGTTTTTGAACGGAAAATGAATGAGATTGTTTAAAATCTAGAAATGTCAATAGGACTGATATCAACAAGAATTCCTTCATTGTGATCCAAACCCTACAACAGAACGAAAAAGACAGTAGTATTAATTAACGTCACATTATCAATGTATTATTAACGAAAACAAGAACTCTGTTTGTTTTTCAGTTCTTGAAAAAGCTGAGATTTCATTAATATTGAAATAAATCAGAGAAATTCATAACATTAAATACATTTTTTTAGGGTTACGATGTTATGCTGTTTAATGTCATTTTCAACAATATTTCAGCTATATCGTGGTGGTCAGGTTTATTGCTGGAGGAAACTGGAGGACCCGGAGAAAACCACCGACCTGTCACAAGTCACTGACAAACTTTATCACATAATGTTGCATCGAGCATACCTCGCCATGAGCGGGATTTAAACTCACAACTTTAGTGGTGATAGGCACTGATTGAATAGGTTGTTGTAAATCCAACTATTATACGATTACCATGCGTATTTTCAGTAATAATATGAGGCAGGTGCAACCTGAAACGCTCCCGTAGAACAGTAACTTTTCTTCCCGTTTACAAAATATCAAGCTTAAAAATAACACCTCCTAAAACTCCAAACTCCGGACAGTTTTCGTATCTGCTACCGAACATTGTTTCATATTTATTTGAAAAAAAATCGACTAGAGTTCCGGTTTAGGTCACGTGATTTTTCTTTTAATTTATTTCCGGTTTGGCAGCCATATTGTTGAAGATTTTGCAGTGCCATAGTACCTATTCATACTTCTACCATTAACGCTCCTTTCGGGAGCGTAATAAATTCGACATACATCAAAAATATTTCTAGGTTGTGTTAAATAGGGCAAATCATTCGTCATTATGCTATAGAATTAGTGCTGCATTGTACCAACGGTGTTGGCTCGGATCTCGCCGAGTGAAGTACAAAAGATGCAAAATATTTCGGGTGAACAACCTAACTCTAACATTGTTGTGTTGAATTCTACATATCAATATATGTTGTGTCAGATATATACATATCCATTTATAATTCATGTCTATATCCTTGTGGGATTCAGTGCGAAATATTTATTGTATGGTTGTCACTTGCTTGAGACGATTGTAGTATTTATTACCAGTGACTGCGTGATATGAAAAATCATCCAGTACAATTTATTACTCAAAATGCTGAAATATATTGCTGTCAAATTGATAACAATACATGTGTATAAAATATCGCCACACTCTTAAACACACCTATAATGTCAGCGTTACGTGACAAAATATCACTTCCGTTAATTAAGCTGGTTTTCTATATTGCGGAATTGTCCGACGGATATACACGGTTTGTCATTATAGTAGCCTATTGACGCTGCAGAGTACCAACGGTATGGGTTCCAATCATGCTGAGAGAAGAATACAGATACCAAAAACATATCAGCTAAATAATAAATCTCTAACACTGTTTATTTAAATTTTCAGACGCATATAAAAATGTATATAAACCCAATATCCTTTCGGTTTCCAGTTAGGGAGATATTCTGTATGATTTTCATTGGCTTAAGATGAATATATATATTATACTAAAATAATAATATCCTGCAATTAGGTTATTTTTTTGTCATAATAAATGGGTTGAAATAAACTGTTGCTTTATTATGACAGTGTCATAATAACCCTTTTCACACTAGCCTAATAATGCTATCAAGCCACACCCCAGTCATAATAACACTTTTCACATTAGCCTAATAATGCTATTAAGCCACACTCCTGTCATGATAACACTTTTCACATTAGCCTAATAAAGCTATTAAGCCACACCCCTTACCGGAACTACTGTTGAGGTACCAAATGAGATTTCCGTTATCTTTTCTTTATTATTAAATCAAATAACATTTTTTTTTGCAATTGTATTGCAGGATAAATACAATATTAGTGTATTGGCGGTAAATATAGAATTTATGTGGCTCGGCACGAAACGGTTGGAAAGACTCGCTAAAAGCTCGTCTTTCTTCCGTTTCTAAGCCTCGCCACATAAATTCTATATTTACGGTCAATACACCAATATTGTATATATATCCCCCCATATTTCCAGAAAGATATAGGTATATGATAATACATAATATTATATTACAAAATCGCATTGAAACATGCGACATTGCTTGAGATTTGTCTGGAGAGTTAAAATCAGATGTATAAAGTAGTTAAAAAAACTCCATAGATATCTAATTTAGTGCGCACTACACATTTATGGAGAAAGTTTCATCAGGTCAGGTACGCTCATAGGATAAACATTGATCAGGTACGCTCATAGGATAAAACAATCAAAAACCATGTAATCTAAAAGTCTTTGTGAGCATTTTACGACAAAGCTATTTTTAACCACAAGATGATAAAGAAGAGTAAGCTTTGTCAAACCATAAATCACGTCTTATTTAGAATTAAGAATATATAATATATATGTAGCCACAAATATGCCAGATAAGAAGTACTTGCTATTGAAGTGTTTGTGTGTAGTTACTTTAGATTTCCCCCTTCAAATTAGATATACAAAGTACGGTTAAATGTTTTTGCCTGACACAATTTGTTCTTGACTATATGATGAAAAAAGTTAGATAGAAGAATTTGAAGATAACAAAGGGGTAATCAGGGGCCGTGAATCGGAAAAGAACAGACAATGCAATGGTAAAGATTTTTTTTTTTTAAAAGGAAAAAAAAACCAACCAAAAACAAACACTGATCCATGAAACACTACACACAAAAACCGCCAAAAGGTTGAGTAACACGAACCCCACAAAACCAGAGGTAGTTTGTCAAGACATGATAACGTCACATGTTATTTCTGATTAATTTTCTGTTTTGTGTTGTATTGTATATTTTTGTTTGTTTGTCTTTATAGTGTGTCTTGGGTAACCAATGCTGCCAGTGTTTCTGGATTGTCCATTCATGATTGCCCCTCCGGTTTTTTCTATAACATTTTCTTGTCTAGATAGGTTGATTATAATATTACTTATTTATTGATGCCTCGTCAAAGTAAAGATGACTTATCTAAGTAGTGAATATAATTATCAGCATCCATTTAGAAATCGCATGCCTAATCACAGCAGATGTTTCTGACAGAGAAGACAAACCGTAAGGTGGTATTGATTTAATATAGAATTCCTAATTAACACAGTGAATTTGAGAATGTTTGCTTGAGGTTGTAATAGGCTTGTTGACGACTTGTCAACGACGATTAATTTTGAAACGACAGGAAACCAATATAAATGATAGTGCTTGGTACTTTAATATAGTAGTTTTTCCAAGCTTGATTTTTGCCACAAGAATAAACAAGATATTTGTGTGGTCAAGTAAAGCATTGTAAAATGTTGTTTACGTCATGTATAATATTTTATTACCTCTACATTCAAAATCACTTGCATGCACTTGACGTTCATGTCGATAAACACAAGTTCAACTGTAGTGCAATTCGCGATAACGTTAATTTTAGCTGAGTTCTGTCAGAGAAAGGAGGTATATTTGTATAACACAAGAAGGATATGTATTTCTATTTCTATTTCAAATGGAAACGACCGTATTTGCTCCACATCGTTCATATAAACCGTCATCATTAAATGCTAAATATCTGATAATTTCAACGAAAGGTGGTTAAATCATACAACTAAATGACTAACAATTAACTAGAATATATGACAAACCCGATAATTTTAGTTTTCCTATCGTAAATTTCCTTATTCTTAATTAACAATATCCATATCTGCTCATATATTTGAACAACGTATCTAATTTTAAAGATCCATGTTCTAACCAACGCTATATAATCAGGGTACAACAAAATTACTAGTTCAAGGGTATCAACTACGATGTCCTTCTTCAAAACGTTGAATGGTCGTGATTATCAATATGCCCGGATGAACTATTGGAACAGTGACTTCTTTATCAGATGTGGAGTTCACGATGGGTACCATGTATGATATTGATGGAACTGTTGACCATCACTGTTTCAGCTTTCTCTTCATAATAGAGTTAGCAGACTGCTATCTATTTGAAGCACCAAAGTTCATCGTCGGTATTTGGAGAAATTCTGATCTGTGTTATATTATTTAGTTTTAATTTTATGTTTCATCATTGTAATTTTGTCTATATGAATAATGATTTTGTATATTAACTTATATTTGACCTTTATTATCACAGATTATTATCATCACTTGAACTTAATGAACACAAGATATATCACTCTCAGTATAATAATACAGTAAATATCTTGATCACCCAATAGGACCGACAATACTGTTAATTTGTATTGCTATATCTGTTTATTTGCGAAATATGGGCATGAAAGCAAACGATATATCAATGCGGGTTGAAATATTCACGAAAATTCGTGTGAGCCATGCATTTACCCATAAAGTCACTACTAATTAATTTTGCACTTCTCCTTTTTCATCTTAAAGTTATTCTTAAAGTAAAAACTCCTATTGAACACATCTGATACTGACGTGACACGTACATCTATTTTTAGTTTATTCAATATTACCAATTTGTGTCTCTACATCTTTACCACAAAACCATACTCAAAACATAATGCCAATAGCATGTATAGATAAATGATATTTGCTATGCGGTTTTATCTAATCGTTTTTGTATTCTCATTTTGTGCTCAAGGAATAACAGTTTTTTTTTGTTCAACTAGTGAAACATTCAATAATGTTTATACATCGACAATTATGGCTAAATTAATGTAGCATATATCATCTTCCTATTGACACTCATATGATAAGTATGATTTAACTTTAATAGCATGGTTAATATCATGGATATACAGTTGTTTGGCTATTAAGTCCTCGATAGTATCACCCGCCAAGTAGTTAGTTTTTCAGCACTAATATTGTTTATTAGATATATTTATCATTGAAATTTACAGTTCCTAAGAAATGTAATAATTATCAAAGATAGGTTTTTCCTACTTCAGGTATAGATGACACTAACCGATTTCGTTATTTTGTTTAAGCTCTTTGGTTTGCCTGCTCACAAGGACGTTTAAATTATTTGACTCTACAATCAGTTTATCTTGAGTGTACCCGATGAAGGTTATTCCAGAAACCCGTCGTTCACACTAAATTTAAGGGCCCGGGTGGATCAATGAATTAGGTAGTTAGATTACCTAACAACTCATACAATCCTATCACCAATATGGCGTGGGTTCGCGCCCGGCTTTGTAATTTACAAAAAAGGGTGCACTCGACTCGCAGCCACAAGTGATAAAGTTTACCAGTTGCTTGCCCATGGTCGGTGGTTCTCTCCGGGAACTCCGTCTTCTCCAACAACAAAAACTGATCGCCATGATATAACGAAAATATTGCTGAAAGTGGCGTTAAAACACCAAAAATCAAAACAAAATCAATCACACTAAATTATTAAGTTTTTATTGAATTCATCTGATATGATTTAGAACATAAACTGCTCCAGTAAATACATTATCTATTTAGAACGATCTGTTCGTGTTCTTCCACTCGTGGAAATATTAATCATATCGAGTAGAGGGCATCAAATTCCGCTTTGTTTGCAATGTGTGATTTTACAAAATATACAGTTGAGTACACATTTCTGCAAATTATTTTCTTTGCATACAAAATTAATTTATAAAAACCTGTTTAAATACTCGCTCACAAATCAACACATATTTTGCTATGGTAAGGAATTGCAAATACAAGTATTAGAAACACTTTACTTTCAATGAATATAGCAAAAACAGCGACGTCCATTTTACGTCTTATCATTTGCATCTTTGCTGGTAAATTTAACAAACGTGCTTTTATCTAAATGCGATAGAAATTCATTTTTTTGCCTTTTCTTGAACGGTGATGTATATTTAGAAACCATCCTATTGAAAATGAATATTTTCTCAATTTGTTTTGAATGTATTGGTAAGAATATTTTACCGTAGGGTGTATTAGAATTCTCGTGAGTAAGAGAACCAACACTTTTTTACACCAAGCGTCAGGTTTCTGTTTCCATTAACTATTGAAAACATTTACTAAAGTTTATTAATGCATATAAAGATCCTGTATACTAATTTAATTCAGCTAACAAATATCTAAGGAAATAGGATATTTCTCTTCCTGGTTTCTATGGTGATATTACTATTAGGCTTAATCCTGATACTACTATACAATGTATATTTACAAAGATTTTGATATACCAGCAGTACTTAAGTCTTTGCGACAGGTTTTATTTGATTAACAATATATAGATCGATTGATATTTGAATGAAACGTAGATATCAAATTTAATGCACACGACACGTTCCTGGAATAACCTTCATCTGGTAAGTTTCTGGAATAACCTTCATCAGGTACGTTCCTGGAATAACCTTCATCAGGTACGTTCCTGGAATAACCTTCATCAGGTACGTTCCTGGAATAACCTTCTTCAGGTACGCTCAAAATCGAAATATTGGAATACTAGGGTTATCTTGTATCATTCGGATATTGTAAATATATCGTTTCTGATATCGTGTTAGGAAATTCATTCCCAAAAACCAACATGATGAAGGTAATTCCAGAGACGATTCGTGCGCACTAATTTATATATCTACCTTTTTATAATTGAAGATACATGTTTAACATCTGTTCTCTCATGACGATAAATAATTCCTTTTGGAAGTCTCAAAGGCAAGCGTACAAAGTGAGTGGTCAGTTTTGTCACAAAAGTATGCATTGTTCGCCATTACTACTGCGCTTCAACGTTACCATATTGCTGAAGTTTGGATTATTAAGTGAGTTCCAGGTTATGTTTCCATTACTTCCTTGAATTCAAATCGAATGATTAATTATATAGTAGATATATATGGCGTTATGAAAAGAAAGGTTAAACAGTATTGTTCAACAATTCCACCAATATCAAATAAATGAACAACCACCTCTCACCTCAAACCTTTGTATACAAAACCACCATAACATATGGCTTTGGGATCAAGGTTCTGGTGTAGGGCAGGTATAACAATGTGGCTAGGCTATGTAAGAGTACGAGAATTAAGTTTTTTTGTGAGTCTTGGGTTTGGGTGGGGCTATATTATTTTTTGATCAGAATATATGTCAATAAATATCATAGAAGAAAATAATTGGCCTGAAAAATGCCAAAACAAATAATTTGACTCTTAATTTTTTGTAAAATTTGAAAAAAAATTCCGATTTTATTTTAGTGTGAAACATTTTCTTGATCAGCGGAAAAAACCATAGTCCCCTCACTAATGGTTAAATGGTCCGTCTTTAAGTGAAAGTAAATCATGTCCATTCCTGTCCTTACACAGGGACAAAGAGCTCGAACACATCCATTTGAAGCCATTCATTGTTAAAGTGGAATTTTATTTTAAACATTCATTATTCCTACAATATTGACAGTCCATCAAATATTTAGTCACATTGCATCAACTAAACATGCCAAAGAATATTATGCAGAGTAGCTATGAGCGATAGAACATGATAGAGAATACAAAATCACAATATCTAGTCTACTACAGATCTGAACCTAAGCAGATTACTATATCTTAGACACATTCTGTGGTATTAGCCAAAGATGATACTCACCATGCGAACCAAACTTCGTAATAATAAACAATTGTTTTGAACTTGATTGTTCGCATTTTTTTTCTTTTTTGATCATGAAAAAACTTATTATTCGTAGAAGAGTGGGAACAACAGAATTCTTAGATATTTAATTTGTTACTTATATAGCTTAGACAGTCAGTTCATATTTGTTTATTTCTGCGACTTATCTGTCATCAAAACCATTAGTTTATAACTGATATAACTAAGTTCAAAGTGTTACTCCATGCTTTGGTGTTGTACAGTAAGTAAATAAATGTCTTTGTAGGTGTATTGGAGTGCTAAAAGCCATAACACAATTAACATTATTTCCCTGGTCTCAAAAATTAACTATTTACCAAAAAAAATCCCCACATCATGAGGGAATGCCACATATTAACTAGTACAGTCATTGACATGGCGGTACCATATACACTAGACAATATACCATGAACAAATCTTTATATCTTGACAGAAGAATATAATATTAGACGTTTGGGAGTAGACTTGATACAATACTTAAATGTATTGATGTATTACACAGACCATCCCTATCTTATTTATCATTTTCTTACTTTTGATAAAAAAAATATATATAATTGTCTGCCTTTGGAATTGTAACTCTTATAAGGAAACACTTATATAATGCAAATTCATAGGTGATATATTATAAATAGTACTGTATGAGATGACCAAAAAAAATACGCTTTCCGCATATGAAACGCGTGATTAGTAAATGAATACTAAAGTCAGCACGAAACGCAGTTCGTTCACGTATACATGAGTGATACTTCTCATAGTCTGAACGATGGATGATATATCTGGATTTCATTATAATTAGTGATACGTCTCATAGTCTGAACGATGGATGATATATCTGGATTTCATTATAATTAGTGATACTTCTCATAGTCTGAACGATGGATGATATATCTGGATTTCATTATAATTAGTGATACTTCTCATAGTCTGAACGATGGATGATATATCTGGATTTCATTATAATTAGTGATACTTCTCATAGTCTGAACGATGGATGATATATCTGGATTTCATTATAATTATGAAAAAAATTAAAACAGTGACGGTAAACAATTCCACCAATATCAACAAAACAAACAATCATCTCTCACCTCAACAACAATCATCTCTCACCTCAACAACAATCATCTCTCACCTCAACAACAATCACCTCTCACCTCAACAACAATCACCTCTCATCTGAACTCATTGAATACAAAAAAGACCACGACATACGATGTTTGAGATCCATGTTCTTGCTTGGGACATGCACAAAGTCTTAGCGGGGTTAAACCTATTAATGTGATCTCAACCAATATATTGATTTGGTGAACTAAATATACCCTGCATTTAATAAACCAAATATACCCTGCATTTAATGAACCAAATATACCTTGCATTTAGTGAACCAAATATACCCTGCATTTAATGAACCAAATATACCCTGCATTTAGTGAACCAAATATACCTTGCATTTAGTGAACCAAATATACCCTGCAATTAGTGAACCAAATATACCCTACATTTAGTGAACCAAATATACCCTGCATTTAGTGAACCAAATATACCCTGCATTTAGTGAACCAAATATACCCTGCATTTAGTGAACCAAATATATATACCCTGCATTTAGTGAACCAACTATACTCTACATTTAGTGAACCAAATATACCCTGTATTTAGTGAACCAAATATACCCTGCATTTTGTGAACCAAATATACCCTGCATTTAGTGAACCAAATATACCCTGCATTTAGTGAACCAAATATACCCTGCATTTAGTGAACCAAATATACCTTGTATTTAGTGAACCAAATATACCCTGCATTTAGTGAACCAAATATACCCTGCATTTAGTGAACCAAATATACCCTGCACTTAGTGAACCAAATATATATATACCCTGCATTTAGTGAACCAAATATACCCTGCATTTAATGAACCAAATATACCCTGCATTTAGTGAACCAAATATACCCTGCATTTAGTGAACCAAATATATATACCCTGCATTTAGTGAACCAAATATACCCTGCATTTAGTGAACCAAATATACCCTGCATTTAGTGAACCAAATATACCCTGCATTTAGTGAACCAAATATACCATGCATTTAGTGAACCAAATATATATACCCTGCATTTAGTGAACCAAATATACTCTACATTTATTGAACCAAATATACCCTGCATTTAGTGAACCAAATATACCCTGCATTTAGTGAACCAAATATACCCTGCATTTAGTGAACCAAATATACCCTGCATTTAGTGAACCAAATATATATACCCTGCATTTAGTGAACCAAATATACCCTGCATTTAGTGAACCAAATATACCTTGCGTTTAGTGAACCAAATATACCCTGCATTTAGTGAACCAAATATACCCTGCATTTAGTGAACCAAATATACCCTGCATTTAGCGAACCAAATATACCCTGCATTTAGTGAACCAAATATACCCTGCATTTAGTGAATCAAATATATATACCCTGCATTTAGTGAACCAAATATACCCTGCATTTAGTGAACCAAATATACCCTGCATTTAGTGAACCAAATATACCCTGCATTTAGTGAACCAAATATACCCTGCATTTAGTGAACCAAATATACCCTACATTTAGTGAACCAAATATACCCTACATTTAATACAAACCTAGATATCTAATTAAGATCGCACGACGCTTTTCTGGAATAAACTTCATCAAGTACGGTTAAAGTCGAAGGATTGAGAAAGCCGAATGATATAACAGTTTTTGGGAGCAAGAAAGCCAGAGGGCATAAGTAGGATAGCCAAAATCGGCTAACGCATTTAGTGAACCAAATATACCCTGCATTTTGTGAACCAAATATACCCTGCATTTAGTGAACCAAATATACCCTGCATTTAGTGAACCAAATATACCCTGCATTCAGTGAACCAAATATACCCTGCATTTAGTGAACCAAATATACCCTGCATTTAGTGAACCAAATATATATACCCTGCATTTAGTGAACCAAATATACCCTACATTTAGTGAACCAAATATACCCTGCATTTAGTGAACCAAATATACCCTGCATTTAGTGAACCAAATATACCCTGCATTTAGTGAACCAAATATACCCTGCATTTAGTGAACCAAATATACCCTGCATTCAGTGAACCAAATATACCATGCATTTAGTGAACCAAATATACCCTGCATTTAGTGAACCAAATATATATACCCTGCATTTAGTGAACCAAATATACTCTACATTTAGTGAACCAAATATACCCTGCATTTAGTGAACCAAATATACCCTGCATTTAGTGAACCAAATATACCCTGCATTTAGTGAACCAAATATACCCTGCATTTAGTGAACCAAATATACCCTGCATTTAGTGAACCAAATATACCCTACATTTAGTGAACCAAATATACCCTGCATTTAGTGAACCAAATATACCCTGCATTTAGTGAACCAATATACCCTACATTTAGTGAACCAAATATACCCTACATTTAATACAAACCTAGATATCTAATTAAGTTCGCACGACGGTTTTCTGGAATAAACTTCATCAAGTACGGTTAAAGTCGAAGGATTGAGAAAGCCGAATGATATAACAGTTTTTTGGAGCAAGAAAGCCAGAGGGCATAAGTAGGATAGCAAAAATCGGCTAATATTGTATTTATCCTGCAATACAATTTGCCCCCAAAAAAATGTTATTTGATTTATTAATAAAAAAAAGATAACGCAAACCCCATTTGGTACCTCAACAGTAGTTCCGGTAAGGGGCGTGGCTTAATAGCTTTATTAGGCTAATGTGAAAAGTGTTATTATGACTGGGGTGTGACTTAATAGCATTATTAAGGTTAGTGTGAAAAGTGTTATTATGACACTGTCATAATAAAGCAACAGTTTATTTCAACCCATTTATTATGACAAAAAATAACCCAACTGCAGGATAAAATTTGTTTCCAGAATACATCTCCATTTTTTATTCGCTGTAATTGTAGTTACAGAGTTTATTAAATTTTCGCTGTAGCTAATTTTGTATATATATGTCGTATCTGACACAATAAGTATTCGCTATGAACACAATCAACATGACTGTAGTTATTGGTTACCTAGTAAATTTAAAGAAACTTGACATTTTTCGTCTTTTCTTCACTCATATGCTTTAACAAAATATCATCAACGTAATATGTCCAACGAAACGAACTACACGATACGAAGTACGCTCAAAGTTTGTTGTATCGAAGTCAAGCAGGACGTACGATTTCACTTCAAATTAACAGAGTACTCAAGTTGTTCGTGGTACGTTATGCTAGACAGAAGTGCAAACGGTTCTTATTACACTTATACTTTGCTGAATTCAACATAACGAGATTTGGTTGTATATTTAGTCAGTACAATGATAAATGTAAAACCTATTATGTTCTGTACACAAATGTAATACAAAATGTAGAATGTCTATTACATGTATTTGCCAACATTGTGTAAATCAGTATTTCTTTGTGGCCAATAATTAAATTTTGATATTCACATAATTCCCATTAAAGCCACGTAGTGTTATTACAAGACAATAATTTGTTAATCTTTCTAATGTATTTATATGCCGGAACTTCATTATTTCTTATAATTAACGATGCATCTCTTGACTCAAATAGGCTAAGAAAAAAGCATATTTTAAAAGTATAATTACTTTTAGACATTATGCATTCCAGCAGGCTAGAAAAAAGGTTTTCGTCGTGAGTTGCACAGATCAATTCACTCAAGCACTATTAAGTTAATGGAATATGGAAGGGGAATCCCTTCAAGATTTTCTGTTTTGCGTTCAATTTGCACTATATCCCATACATTATCAGCGTTGTATTACACAGCTGACGTGTATAAATAATCTCATGTTTGCATAAAAGATCATATGTTTTACAAACTAAATAAGAAGCGGAACTATTTAAATTAATTCCGTTTCTTATTTTAATTTAAATTACAAGACAAACGTAGAATGTTGATAAAAACACACCAGTACTTAGCAGTCAAGGTCACATTCATTTTGTAACAAACATAACATACGATTTGAAATGCATAAAAGGTGAATTTTTTCCTGATCAATATGCCTTCAAAATAATATAATGCTGCTATAGTGTGAAGTTCCGTGGTCCATTGATACAACAAATGATGATACATTTGCTTCATAAAACCAAATAAAAAATCCACTAGAAGCTATAGCAGAATGAGTAAAAAATTGATTGTTGTTTTACGTCAAACGTGCAATTTTTCAGCAATATAATGGCGATATTAAGTTACATTCGATGAGATGATGATGGTCGCTTTGTACTCAATATAATTTCGATAGTGCTAGCTTACTGAAACAACAATCCGCGGCTAGACATGTCGCTCCACTTGAGCACATTATCCTGATTCTGAGTCAGGCAATATTTCCCAGTAAGGGCAAATGTATATAACAAATCACTGCCTATAAAGGACATTTTCATTTTCAATGTATCACACGTAGCAATAGGTCATTTACCATTGAACTAATATACAACGCATACATACTTAGAAATCGTAAGAAATCAGTGCAACTCTATCCAAGGATGGTTTTTAATGAACTGCTAAAGATAGGATTAATAATAATGAACACGCCGCGTGTACATCAAATTGGTAGTATTGAATGATACGAAATACATTAAAAAAAATCAATTGACGACGTATCGCATTATACTGTCCAAGAAACACAAAATCATACAGGCTGAAATTTTGCTTTAAAAACATAGATATCAAAATTAGTGCCCACGACGTGTTTCTGGAATAACCTTTATCAGGTACGCTCAAAATCGAAAAATTGGAAAGCCAAATAATTTAAAAGTGTTTGGGAGCAATATGACCAAAGAGCCTAAACAGGGTAGTCAAAATCATCTAAGGTCACCTATGTACCTTAGATTTATGAATGGCAATAGTATTTCGTACTTTGAACGACCAAAGGGGAAAAAACTCCCAAACACTTTTTTTGATATTACAATGAGTAAAACGGCCAACGGACTACATAAGACATGTATCATGTACAGATTGTGTAAAATCTGACTACGAGAGAAACGGCCAACGGACGACATAATATATGTGAAAGGCAGACGATACCAAGAAGTTACTAAACAAATGTAAAGTAGTATAGAAAGAAAACACACAACCAAACAATACAAAGAGAGAGAAAGACACACAATAATTAACGTGTACAATGATAGAAAACTAAAGGGACAAACTCATGTGCTCCAGAAAGGTAACAGCTCCTATACAGAATGTGACACCGGCCATGTAACGCAAGCTTAATTCCAATACATATCGTAAAAGATATAAAAGATTGGAGAGAGATTACGACAGTGCAAGTAGAATCCGGGTCATCCGCCTGTAAGATAGAAGAACATTAATTTCATAATGGCGACCACAAAATGTCTTAATGTTAGGACTTTAAACTAACTGACTAAGAAAATCGTATTAATTAAGATATATAAACTCCATATACAGATGCTGCTGAATGGAAAGTTTACAATTGGAAAACTGAAGTCATCTCGTTTGTCGTACAATTTGTGTCTCAATTGGTACTCACTCTCCGTTTCCATGCAATGTACACATGTTTTATTTTACAATGGGTAGAACGTCAAACGTCTAACATTATACATGTCTATACCAGAACTTTATACATTTGTAAATACCATAATGGTTTAACAAATATTGATTGATCAAATTACAGACTAATGGGTTCTTACACGAGTCTCTATTGAAGATCTGGGATTTCTTCCACGAGTGTGAGAAATTCTGTCTTTTCACGAGTGGAGCGTAGCGGAATGAGTGAAAAGACGTAGAATTTCTCACACGAGTGGAAGAAATCCCAGATCTTCAATAGAGACAAGTGTAAGAACCTATTCCTTCCGTTTTAAACAATGTTTACATTTTGGCCCCGAAACTAGATCACCACGTGCTAGGAGAGAAGGACGTTTATGTAAAGTTTGCAAAGTAGGCGTTTTAATTATTTTTGTGTATTGTTGTAAATATGGCTTTCAATCTGACACTATCGTAATTTCCCGTCGTCGGTCGCCATATTCAATGTGATTGGCCAATTCATCCATGACAGACACGGTCGCATGATCCTGTCTGTCATGGGCTGTCTGTCATAGTAAATACACAAAAACGGAAGAACAAATATTTTCTTATGCAATTTCGTAGTATTGAATGACCAAAATGAAATAATTGCTAGAACTGACGTCAAAGATGAAATATTCACAAAGATATATGTACTTTCATTTAGGAATGGATATATCATCACATGCTAAAATTGATAATATCCGGTTCCGCAATGCCATGGTTTCAGCAGTATTGAAGTCTGTTTACATGACATCAACGTCGTAACAGTTTTTAATTATATATGTATTCAATATTCACGAAAACAGATCCTGTCTGGTCTGAAGAGATCAATTAACTTTAATAATGTGTTTGGTTTCATGTTTTTACATTATTGATAACTAATTTACGATTCTGGATTCCATTTTATATTATTTCCTTTCGAAGAGTTATATTACGCAATAATACAGTTTCTCTCGACATCATGCGTCATTCAGCACGGTGAACATTACTTAAAGGTCTTTTGTAGCTCAAAGAAATGGTCATGGGCCATAATCAACATCACCTGAAACATAGTGCAAGACACAAAGAAAACAATAGTACCAACAACATGGATACCAATAGAAATAAAACAATTACAAAAATAAAATAGGGTATGAGACCAGGAAGGTTTTGCATTTCATGCATCATAATTGTTTTGATCAAATTATGTTATTTTGTGCAAAATGGGGAAATGATGTAAAAAAAAATATATACCAATTTCATCGTATTTCCTATACTTTTACTATTTCCTCTTCTATTGACGAAACAATTATGGATTTTCTTTCATGGGTTCGATAATATGAATATAGATAGTTTCTCACTGAATTTTAGATCTAACACATTAATACAATCTGCTATCTTCCCAATATTTTCACAATATTTGCCACCGTAAAAAGATGCATAAATTTACATATATCACCGATCTAATTATATAACTGTTTGAGAAAACCAAATGAGCAGTCAAGCATGGGCAATCCAGACACAAAGGCAGCATTGGGTACAAGACACAGAACAACGATTATATACTTGTTTGAAGGTGGTTTTTTCTCTCCATCCACTAAGATGTAACAATCACTGGTATGAGGTGATGCCAGCTAGAGGTCATATTGCAACTAGCCAATCAGTAATAAACTTACAAAATCTTGAGGCTTTCGAAAACAATTTATAGCTTCCGAATGCTTAAAATATAAAACGTCAGTGAAAAGGAACAAATCGCAGTGCCAATATGTTTACTGAGTTGTCTATTGTAATGTCGTTTACTTCACGTTTTATTGCTAAAAACATTAACATCCTCTATGCTCAGAATAGTCGTTATCGCCATATCAGTTTCGTCAGTTGACGTGTTTAACGTGTGAGGTGCACAGTAATGCCCGTTCGAAATTCGCTGTGATGACATTTCTATGCAGTAAACAGTTTATGTATTTCACTTAACAAACCTTTACACGTTTTTGAATTTGGAAAATATTTAAGTTACTAATTAGTTTGAACCCAGTAAATAAATTGTATCATGACTGGTAATTTTATATTGATATAAGTGTGTCAAAATATCAAGAGGTGTCGTTTTCGACATACAATTAGTTGGTAATTAATTACATGCCGCTAGGTTTATTCAATAGCGGTTTTTGCTATAATATCCAAACGTTTGATTTACCTTATCACATGTTATATTCAACGTAATTTTGGGGGGAGATGGCTCACGTGTTCACAACTGCTGTTTCCCGTTACACATTCTGAAATTGACTTCTTAAAACCCCCCATATGAGTGTGTTTGTTTGTTTGTTTGATGGTGTTTAATGCCACTTTCAACAATATTTCAGTTACATCGTGGCGGTCAGATTTATAGGTGGAGGAAACCGGAGAAAACCACCGACCTGTCGCAAGTCATTGACAAATTTTATCACATAATGTTGTACACCTCGCCCTGATCGAGATTCGAACTCACAACATCAGTGGTGATAGACACTGATTGCATAGGTAGCTGTAAATCCAACTACCATACGATCACGGCCACGACGGCCATATGAGTGAATCGTATGATGATCAGCATTACATTACTGGAACAGAAGGCTCATTTAATTTTTCAGATAGCATTAATTTGTTATTTTACCTGACTGTAATTGAAATGTGAACAACTCTTAAAAATCAATTGATATCATTTAATTGGGTCTATTTGGTTACCACCGCAACACGGTCGATTCAAATGAGATTTTCCATCTAATTTGATCTTATAATATTTCTATGAAAATATACGATTTCCAATTATGAAGAGAGGGCGGGGAGGGGGATACTTTATATTACTTCTTTAGTGATATTTATAATGAATAAATTGGTTTTTGAGAGAAAAATATAATATTATGTAATATTGCTAGATTTGTAATTTGGAATAAAACATATATTGAAATTGATGTAGAGAATAGTTATTTCTTATATAATTTAGAAAATGAGATATTAGATATATCATTTTCAGTTTTTGATGTCTGTTCTGAACTTCCCCCGACCAATATCTTACTCAATTTATATTCAAAAATAGTTGCGGGTGGCTGCTATTCAGATTTTTTTTTATGAATAATGAATAAAACTACTGTCAAAGAAATTATACAAACACAATATGATAACTATAGAAACGAAAACAACCTTAGAAGACGCATGAAAAACAATCTCTATTAGGTTATGATCAACGAGTTATCAAATGAAAAACTCAAAATTCCACACCGTCAGAACAGTTCCAAACCCTAATAGAAAAAACACAAAAACAAAGACGAAAATCGATACCCATAACACCCGATTTCTCTATTTTAAGAAGAGTTTGAAGATACCAAAGGGGTAATCAGAATTCGTAAATCGAAGAAGGACACACAACACAATGGCGGAAATAAAAAGGACAAACAACGATCAACAAAACATTACACAGAAAACTAAAGATCAAGCAACACGAACCCCACTTAAAACTGGGGTTGAACTCAGGCGACCCGGAAGGGTAAACAGTTCCTGCTCCACTAGTGGCATCCGCATTCGTCGTGTTACTCTAATTACAAACCCGTTGATAAGTCATGAATGCGGAAAGAGGAAGTGCCTACGACAAGTGGAACATATCCATGGTTATTTGTGACACAGTTAAATAATGGGTCGTAGAATGAACTTTTTCCAAATATTAGGTTTAAAAGTTGGATTATTTTAATGGCACGGAAATTCTTTTTCATTTGGCCATTGTGTTGTTTGTCCTTCGACTTACTGATTCTGATTACTCCTTTGGTATCTTCAAACTCTTCTTATGCTATTTTACGTGTGTTTGTGTGCAGACGTTTTTGGACTACAAATAAAGTCCTGTAAAACTTTGAATCAATAATAAGGAACCACAATGTTTTAATGTGACCTTTATCTTAACCTCGTCTATCGTTTTATTTCTATTATTAACCCAATATTAAAAAAAGACAAAAGACAGCTACCAACTATTGTGATTCATTGTATGTGGTTAAGTTACACATCTTATAAAGAATTATTGATCACAAGTAGTATTACATTGTGTTGAGGGGGACATTAAGTCATATGAAAAATAGTCGTTATTTGCAGTAAAACCACGTATTATCTGGGAGGCGAAAAGTCGTCGTTAACAGCATAAAATTAGCAAATTGATGATCATCTTATTGTCATGTAATCAATAAAAACAAGTGAAACGGACAATGAAATATTCAGATGTTTTCATCATAGATCAAATAATGTATTCCTATAAGCCCTGTAAGTTCATCCTAACTAATGTTTTTATTGCTATTCATTTTGTATTTTCATGTCGTAGACAATATGTTATTATTAACATTCTTATTATATTACATTGAAGGCTAGGAATATAAATATCTGAATACATTTGTGACATGCTGATTAAGAAAAGTTTGAAGATACCAAAGGGAGGTAATCATAATCTGTATTTCGAAGAAAAACAGACAACACAATGGTCAAAAGAAAAAGGACAAAAGGACAAACAACGATATACAAAACATACACATAAAACTAAAGATCGAGTAACACGAACCCAAATAAAAACCGGGGGTGAACAAAGATGATCCGAAAGGGTAAGCAGTCCCTGCTCTACTAGTGGCACCCGTCGTGTTAATCTAGTTACAAACCCGGTGATAAGTCATGATAAAATAATGTATTCCTATAAACCGTCCAAGTTCATCTTAGCTATTATTTGTATTGCTATTCATCTCGGAGACAATGCGCCTTTATTAACATTATTATTACATTACATTGGAGGCTAGGAATATTAAATAGCTGAAATATGTATTTATATATATTTGTGACATGCTGATTAAGGATGGTGGCTAATAAAAGTTGCAACCCGAGCCCGGGTCTGGGCCAAAAACACCGACTCCAAAATCAATAATTCGTGATTAAATAGTTATTTATGAACTTTTTGGATATATTTCGTAGAAATATATAACACATTGTAAAATAGAAAATTTTTTGTAGAAAAAAATAGTTTTTGATGACGTTTTTGGCACTTTTCATGATGAAAACTAATAAAATTGGTAACCCAGGCCCTGGTACAAAAATCAATAAATCCTGATTAAATAATATCCTAGGAATATTTGTTGGTAAAAAAATGATCTATTTTATTAAAATATAAAATATAAATAGATTTTTGTTATTAGCTGTTTAAATTAAGGATATATCGGCATGAATTAATAATAAAGAAATAATATTCATTTCGATCGATAGAATCCTTAATTTTGCAATGTAATAAAGTTTAATTAATAATTTAGGAGGTTATTTCGGAAATCATTATAAAGTTTAATTCCAATTAAACGCCCAATTAAAGACCCAAGCTAACAACGGTCGTACATCAATAAAGATATGAAGCTATAAATTATGAGTGTTTGCATTAAAAATAACAATTAATCTTTGATGTACAATACTTTAAACATGTCTTAATTGAATTATTATTTTCTTTATAATCGATTCAAAGAAATATTCGTATGCCATGTTTCAGGTGCAGGTTCCAGACCCTCATTTGTCTAAGGTGCAGGACTCGTATTTAACGGTTCAAATGTCAAGGATTTATGGAAAAAACAAAGACATTGTACCGGTCAAAATTCATAAAGTTCAACAGCAAACCAACTCAGTTGACTGTGGAGTTTTCGCCATTGCATTTATGACTGAATTTTGTTTCAGTGGCTGGAATGGAAAAAAATAGCGTTCATTTTGATACCAACGTCATGCGTAATCATCTCCTAAAGTACAACTTGTATTAGTTTTCATCATGAAAAGTGCCAAAAAACGTCATCAAAAACTATTTTTTCTACAATTTGTTTTCTATTTTACAATGAGTTATATATTTCTACGAAATATATCCAGGTTTCAGGAAAAAAGGTTCATAAATAACTATTTAATCACGAATTATTGATTTTGGGCCCGGGTTAGAACTTTTATTAGCCACCGACATGACCCTGATTAAGGTATAGGATAATCTGAGTTTATATGACTTACACTAATGTAAATAAATAAGAGATACAAATCATTGAACAGCCAGGATGACATGATGATGGTCTCTTGATGTACTAGACCAACAGATCATTGAACAGCCAGGATGACATGATGATGGTCTCTTGATGTACTAGACCAACAGATCATTGAACAGCCAGGATGACATGATGATGGTCTCTTGATGTACTAGACCAACATATCATTGAACAGCCAGGATGACATGATGATGGTCTCTTGATGTACTAGACCAACAGATCATTGAACAGCCAGGATGACATGATGATGGTCTCTTGATGTACTAGACCAACAGATCATTGAACAGCCAGGATGACATGATGATGGTCTCTTGATGTACTAGACCAACATATCATTGAACAGCCAGGATGACATGATGATGGTCTCTTGATGTACTAGACCAACAGATCATTGAACAGCCAGGATGACATGATGATGGTCTCTTGATGTACTAGACCAACAGATCATTGAACAGCCAGGATGACATGATGATGGTCTCTTGATGTACTATACCAACAGATCATTGAACAGCCAGGATGACATGGTGATGGTCTCTTGATGTACTAGACCAACAAATCATTGAACAGCCAGGATGACATGATGATGGTCTCTTGATGTACTAGACCAACAGATCATTGAACAGCCAGGATGACATGATGATGGTCTCTTGATGTACTAGACCAACAGATCATTGAACAGCCAGGATGACATGATGATGGTCCCTTGATGTACTAGACCAACAGATCATTGAACAGCCAGGATGTCATGGTGATGGTCTCTTGATGTACTAGACCAACAGATCATTGAACAGCCAGGATGACATGATGATGGTCTCTTGATGTACTAGACCAACAGATCATTGAACAGCCAGGATGACATGGTGATGGTCTCTTGATGTACTCGACCAACAGATCATTGAACAGCCAGGATGACATGATGATGGTCTCTTGATGTACTAGACCAACAGATCATTGAACAGCCAGGATGACATGATGATGGTCTCTTGATGTACTAGACCAACAGATCATTGAACAGCCAGGATGACATGATGATGGTCTCTTGATGTACTAGACCAACAGATCATTGAACAGCTAGGATGACATGATGATGGTCTCTTGATGTACTAGACCAACAGATCATTGAACAGCCAGGATGACATGATGATGGTCTCTTGATGTACTAGACCAACGGATCATTGAACAGCCAGGATGACATGATGATGGTCTCTTGATGTACTAGACCAACAGATCATTGAGCAGCCAGGATGACATGGTGATGGTCTCTTGATGTACTAGACCAACAGATCATTGAACAGCCAGGATGACATGATGATGGTCTCTTGATGTACTAGACCAACAGATCATTGAACAGCCAGGATGACATGATGATGGTCTCTTGATGTACTAGACCAACAGATCATTGAACAGCCAGGATGACATGATGATAGTCTCTTGATGTACTAGAACAACAGATCATTGAACAGAGAGGATGACATGATGATGGTCTCTTGATGTACTAGACCAACAGATCATTGAACAGCCAGGATGACATGATGATGGTCTCTTGATGTACTAGACCAACAGATCATTGAACAGCCAGGATGACATGGTGATGGTCTCTTGATGTACTCGACCAACAGATCATTGAACAGCCAGGATGACATGATGATGGTCTCTTGATGTACTAGACCAACAGATCATTGAACAGCCAGGATGACATGATGATGGTTTCTTGATGTACTAGACCAACAGATCATTGAACAGCCAGGATGACATGATGATGGTCTCTTGATGTACTAGACCAACAGATCATTGAACAGCCAGGATGACATGATGATGGTCTCTTGATGTACTAGACCAACAGATCATTGAACAGCCAGGATGACATGATGATGGTCTCTTGATGTACTAGACCAACGGATCATTGAACAGCCAGGATGACATGATGATGGTCTCTTGATGTACTAGACCAACAGATCATTGAGCAGCCAGGATGACATGGTGATGGTCTCTTGATGTACTAGACCAACAGATCATTGAACAGCCAGGATGACATGATGATGGTCTCTTGATGTACTAGACCAACAGATCATTGAACAGCCAGGATGACATGATGATGGTCTCTTGATGTACTAGACCAACAGATCATTGAACAGCCAGGATGACATGATGATAGTCTCTTGATGTACTAGAACAACAGATCATTGAACAGAGAGGATGACATGATGATGGTCTCTTGATGTACTAGACCAACAGATCATTGAACAGCCAGGATGACATGATGATGGTCTCTTGATGTACTAGACCAACAGATCATTGAACAGCCAGGATGACATGATGATGGTCTCTTGATGTACTAGACCAACAAATCATTGAACAGCCATGATGACATGATGATGGTCTCTTGATGTACTAGACCAACAGAGCATTGAACAGACAGGATGACATGATGATGGACTCTTGATGTACTAGACCAACAGATCATTGAACAGCCAGGATGACATGATGATGGTCTCTTGATGTACTAGACCAACAAATCATTGAACAGCCAGGATGACATGATGATGGTCTCTTGATGTACTAGACCAACAGATCATTGAACTGCCAGGATGACATGATGATGGACTCTTGATGTACTAGACCAACAGATCATTGAACAGCCAGGATGACATGATGATGGTCTCTTGATGTACTAGACCAACAGATCATTGAACAGACAGGATGACATGATGATGGTCTCTTGATGTACTAGACCAACAGATCATTGAACAGCCAGGATGACATGATGATGGTCTCTTGATGTACTAGACCAACAAATCATTGAACAGCCAGGATGACATGATGATGGTCTCTTGATGTACTAGACCAACAGAGCATTGAACACACAGGATGACATGATGATGGTCTCTTGATGTACTAGACCAACAGATCATTGAACAGCCAGGATGACATGATGATGGTCTCTTGATGTACTAGATCAACAGGTCATTGAACAGCCAGGATGACATGATGATGGTCTCTTGATGTACTAGACCAACAGATCATTGAACTGCCAGGATGACATGATGATGGACTCTTGATGTACTAGACCAACAGATCATTGAACAGCCAGGATGACATGATGATGGTCTCTTGATGTACTAGACCAACAGATCATTGAACAGCGAGGATGACATGATGATGGACTCTTGATGTACTAGACCAACAGATCATTGAACAGCCAGGATGATATGATGATGGACTCTTGATGTACTAGACCAACAGCTTTTTTGTTTTAAATAATGCCAGCTCAATTAAGCAACAGTCCGTGGATAGACATGTTGCTCAACCCAGGCATTTTAGCCTGAGTTTGACCCAACCTGTCTACTCTTACCCCTTAATGCTGATAACCAAAGAATCAGAATAGGCGACATCTGCAAAACATACAATTATTTGACAAAAATAATTGCAAACAATAATGTAGACATCTAATTAGGTGAGAACGACGTGTTTCTGGAATAACATCCACTATGTTCTTTTATGGTCAAAAGATTGGAAACCCAAATAATATAGAAGTCTTGAGAGCAAGTAATAAAAGAGTCTAAACGGGATAGACCAAAATCAGTTCCGTGTACATATACATGAGTGAGATTGACCTGTGTTTTAATGAATTGTAACTGTAAATTTGAAACATAAATGATATGCAAAGCAATATGATTATATATGAATGATGGAAACACTGTATTTCTAATTGTTGCTTTTCTATGATATGACTTGTTATAGTTAAAGTGTAACAAAATTATTGCCCACGTTTCAACATATTTTTTATTCCATCTAAATTCTGAAAGTTGCATCAGCCTGCAATTATCGTTAGTTCATTGATGAATTGTGTGATTAAATCAAGATTTATTGTCATTTGTTATTTATTTCCTCATTATGATTTGAATATTTACTATTTTTTATTTCCACTGAACATTGATTAAGCCCATTAAAGGCCAAAGCCATTCCCAAGAGTAGTATTTAATATGTCATTTCATTGTACATTTAATATATATTTCGTACATCAAAGGTTCAGAGATATAAATGTAGATTGACGATTATAAGAATAGATCATACGTAAGACGACTTGAATATGTAGATAGAAGACATACATGAACGAAAAAAAGACCTCAAGAAATATGTTCTCTGTGACTTCCGACGGAAAAGCAACTTTCATGATGTTTTAATTGAATGACCTTCAGGAACATCAGCTATTATATGCTATAATATAAATTTACGTAATAGTAATATTCAACCGCTCCTTATATTTCGCAATTAATTTTCTGACTATCAAGTCAAGGATTTTCTTTTTAACAACTTCTCTTTCAATTTTTTCCTAGAGATATCAACACATTGTTGATTTTTCTGAATATGTACGACTGTTTATTTTGATTGCACTATCTTTAGGAAACTTAAATACCAGTAAAAACTCCTTTAAAGTGTATGCTAAGTAAATTTAAATGCAGTAGAGTCCTAACCTTTAAAAAGAATAGAGCTATAATCACTGCACAGTCTTCATTTTTTAATTGTACTTTTATGCTTCATTAGCATCTTTTCACCGGCTACTCCGGCTTCCTCCGTACACATATGTTTCCCCACCAATAAAAAGGCCCGCCACGATACTACGAAACTACATTGGTATGGGGACAATTATATAAAATCACCGTCAAGGCAAAAAATGCAACACAATTGAATGCTAAAAGCATTAAACAATCATGAAAATAAGAGTTGGAAATAATCCCACAAAATAATGGAGATTGGACCAAGAACTCTTAATCTGACCTCCATGAACTGGCACCAATCCTATTATATCATTTGGCTTTCAAATATTTTGACCTTGAGCGTATCTGATAAAGGTTTATCCAGAAACGTGTTGTGTGCATTAAATTTGATATTTACGTTTTCTTTGTTTTTTTTTATTATGTGTGGACAATACATTACGTCATTATATTCTGTCAAAACGTCATCACATTTTATCAACATATATAGTTCAAGTATTGCATGTTAATAGGAAATTATATAGAGGCCATCAATTATTTTATAGATTCACGCTTTTTCCCCATTGCATGCAAACGATAGACCATATCTTGCTATGGCGTATTTGGACTGAAGCATAACTATATTACTGCCGATTTGTAAACGAATTCGCCAGAATCTGAACACTAAAAGTTATATAATCGTGAAATCATTGTCAGTTCAGTTATGCATTTGGAAATTAAACAGATTAATGGCTATGTATTATGACATTGTTATAATTTGAATCTTTATTCTTTTTATTGCTATTGAACATCAGAAACATTGATTGTGCGGAATAAAATCATAGTTGTTCCCCAGGGTATTATTTAATTTGTAATGTTATTGCACATCTAGCACATATTTGCATGTTTTGCACATTAAATATTCAAATAAATGCTTTTAGATTGAAGATGTCGCGAGGGTCATGTTTTGTTTCGATTGTACGGCTATTTTGTAGAAGGGCATATTTTGAAACAGTAATTAATTAAGCGTTAGAGAATACCGAAGGGGCAATCAAAAATGGACAATTCAGAGAAACTGGCAACACATGATAAACAAGACAAAGAAAAACAAACAAAAACGCACACTATACAACACCATTATACGCAAGCAAACACAAATAACGTAAATAAGACGTGAACCCTCCTACTAACAACTGGAGGTACAGATAAACCGACCATCGTTTTTTTATCGCTTTTAAATGTGGATTTTTCATATACTTTTGAGTGGATTACACTATGTATCCACCAGCCATAGTTTGCAATTAATACCACGGGATGGATACATCTGATGGTGAACTGTTAGTTATTGATGGTATCATCCGCTCAGTAGTCAGTGCTACGGTACTGACATGGTGTATTAGATAAATGTATTTGATATTTACAGTTCCTAAACAACGTAATGTATAATTACTAAGCACCTTCGTAACCTTAGCTGATTTTGACTATCCTGTTTAGGCCCTATGGTTTACTGGCTCTCAAAGATTTTTAAATTATTTAGCTCTCCAATATTTTGAGCTATGAAATAACATTAAATATGACTGTTGAAAGAGCAGAAACATCGTACTCTATGAAAGGCAGACTTAGTAAAATAAAGGTTGACGAGACTCAAGATATAGGACAACTTTCACTATATTTCAGTTACATGGTGACGGTTAGTTTTATCGCCGGACGAAACTCAGAAATTCGCCGAAATTCCATCGGTCACAGAAACACATTATCATGTGATGACGGTATTTGTAAGATTACTTCATCCAATAAAATTTATACACGAATACAAACAAAGATGACAACATACAGCGGTTATCGACAGAAATAAAGAATAGAGTTCAACTACACTCGTTTTAGAGTATGATTTATACTCATTATTGAAGACCCTACTACAACTGTGAAATATAGAAGAACAATAAAAGTGCTGTTCTTCCCTACTGCAACTGTGAAATATAGAAGAACAATAAAAGTCCTGTTCTTCCCTACTGTAACTGTGAAATATAGAAGAACAATAAAAGTGTTGTTCTTCCTTACTGCAACTGTGAAATATAGAAGAACAATAAAAGTGTTGTTCTTCCCTACTGCAACTGTGAAATATAGGAGAACAATAAAAGTCCTGTTCTTCGCTACTGTAACTGTGAAATATAGAAGAACAATAAAAGTGCTGTTCTTCCCTACTGCAACTGTGAAATATAGAAGAACAATAAAAGTCCTGTTTTTCGCTACTGTAACTGTGAAATATAGAAGAACAATAAAAGTGTTGTTCTTCCCTACTGCAACTGTGAAATATAGAAGAACAATAAAAGTGTTGTTCTTCCCTACTGCAACTGTGAAATATAGAAGAACAATAAAAGTCCTGTTCTTCGCTACTGTAACTGTGAAATATAGAAGAACAATAAAAGTGCTGTTCTTCCCTACTGCAACTGTGAAATATAGAAGAACAATAACAGTGCTGTTCTTTCCTTAACTTTAAGGAAAAATCTCACATACCTTATATCAATAGTGACAGGAGCTGTTTGCATATGAATACAACTACCATGCTATAGGCGTAACAAAAGAAAAGTTGAAGAATAGCGTTGGTAGAGCAACCTCTAAATCAACCAATTGCTTGTTCATTCATACATTTCTTATGTCCAAAATAATTATCTATGGGTTTGTCGTGCTGTCTGAAGCTTTCCTTAATTGACACCTCATAGTCTCCACTGTTGGTAATTTATTTGAATTATATATATCCAATTAACTTCTTTCTACTATTGTAATCTATTGGCGTTGTCGATTGCTTTATTATTTAGTTCCGGACACTACTTAAAGGCAATGTGTGTGATGAAGTTTTATTTAAAAAAAAAACCAACACCCACTCCCGTGTTTGACATTAAGAAATGTCTAGCCATCATTTGTTTTCTTTGAGATTCAATTATTTTGCTTACATGTAAGAGTTTAATATGATACACACCTGCAATTTTATATTTTGATTTACATAATAGATGTGATTTTCTATCCTTTGTTTACGCAATTCTTCTAATAACAAACCAACTAAATTACTATTATAAAACATTATCACATTATAATATAGTAAGCTTTGATATTTAAGAAATGTTAATAGGCAAAAACATGTTAACTATATGACGTTAGACCTGCCAACGGGATATACGCTTAGATAACATTCTAAGTTGTAGCATTTGGCTTCGTCATCAGTTGACTTCTCTACTAGACAATTGAGTTTGACTGCAACTGGAAAAGTATAGAAAATTGGGAAGGGACGAAACATGTAATCTTTAAGTTGTAGCGGCTACAATACATCTGCTTTTTTCGAAATCTACAAAAACAATTCTTTAGCGTACAGGAAGTGTAGTACTCTTCACGCGTTTTACCCACTATGGTTCACGGTTTAGTTATCTGCACTATAAATTGACAACCCTCCATCGAGATAGGGCACCGCTATCCACCATCTGGGGACGCGATGACCAGCTCTGTTGGTTTGAGCCCTGGGAATCCTGTCTAGTGTTATCTTATGTATGAACTCTTACTGACAATGTATTATAAAATTTTAGATAGAATTGTTTTTCATCATAATATACCGTATGGATATATGTATGTTAATCAAAAATCATTATTTGGTGTTTTTTTAGTCGATCCACTTTTATTCATTTCTTGTTTTCTTTTATCTTTAGATGTAGGATGACTAATATTAATGGTTGAAGACAATCTCTAGTTCATTGTTAGGAGAAATGAAATGTGTTATCACACATTGGTGACTCGTAGTACCTTTTGTCTAAGATTATTGATTCTACACTCATTTCTTTACATTATGACGACAATAGTAGTCTAGTTTTTCGTATGTTTTGTCGTTAAATAATGAGTCGTTTTCGCCTTTAAAACACTGGCAGAACAGACGTTATGATATTAATATACAAAAAAAAATGTATATCCCTTTAATAAACATATCCATACATTGTTTATCAACATGGTTCAACCTTCCCCTCCCACCTGTTATATTCTAGGTGGGCTTGTGTTGTTCTTTCGTAAGTTTTCTGTGTAGTATTTTGTCAGCAATCTTTGTGCTTCTTCACTTGTTCATTGTGTTGTCTATGCTTCTTCGATTTGCGGATTCCGATTGCTCCTTTAGTATCTTTAAACTTTTCTAGTAGCTTACTTAATACAGTCGATAATGCTTGCCATTTTACTCTTGAACTTGTCTCATAAACAACCGTAGTCTATTGAATTCATACTACTGTTGGTCCACCTACTTTTTAGTTTTCTGTGTTGTGTTGTGTTTTAGCGTTTTGTTTGTCTTCGTCCTCTGTTCTGTGTGTCCAATGTTGCGTGTCTTTGGGTTGTCGTCGTCCTGTGTTCTGTGTGTCCAATGTTGCTACTGTCTCTGGATTGTCTTCGTCCTGTGTTCTGTGTGTCCAATGTTGCTACTGTCTCTGGATTGTCTTCGTCCTGTGTTCTGTGTGTCCAATGTTGCTAGTGTCTGGATTGTCTTCCTCCTGTGTTCTGTGTGTCCAATATTGCTAGTGTCTCTGGATTGTCTTCGTCCAATGTTGCTAGTGTCTCTGGATTGTTTTCGTCCTGTGTTCTGTGTGTCCAATGTTGCTAGTGTCTCTGGATTGTTTTCGTCCTGTGTTCTGTGTGTCCAATGTTGCTAGTGTCTGGATTGTCTTCGTCCTGTGTTCTGTGTGTCCAATGTTGCTAGTGTCTCTGGATTGTTTTCGTCCTGTGTTCTGTGTGTCCAATGTTGCTAGTGTCTGGATTGTTTTCGTCCTGTGTTATGTGTGTCCAATGTTGCTAGTGTCTTTGGATTGTCTTCGTCCTGTGTTCTGTGTGTCCAATGTTGCTAGTGTCTTTGGATTGTCTTCTTCGTCCTGTGTTATGTGTGTCCAATGTTGCTAGTGTCTTTGGATTGTCTTCGTCCTGTGTTCTGTGTGTCCAATGTTGCTAGTGTCTCTGGATTGTTTTCGTCCTGTGTTCTGTGTGTCCAATGTTGCTAGTGTCTTTGGATTGTCTTCGTCCTGTGTTCTGTGTGTCCAATGTTGCTAGTGTCTTTGGATTGTCTTCTTCGTCCTGTGTTCTGTGTGTCCAATGTTGCTAGTGTCTTTGGATTGTCTTCGTCCTGTGTTATGTGTGTCCAATGTTGCTAGTGTCTTTGGATTGTCTTCTTCGTCCTGTGTTCTGTGTGTCCAATGTTGCTAGTGTCTCTGGATTGTCTTCGTCCTGTGTTATGTGTGTCCAATGTTGCTAGTGTCTTTGGATTGTCTTCTTCGTCCTGTGTTCTGTGTGTCCAATGTTGCTAGTGTCTCTGGATTGTCTTCGTCCTGTGTGTCCAATGTTGCTAGTGTCTTTGGATTGTCTTCGTCCTGTGTTATGTGTGTCCAATGTTGCTAGTGTCTTTGGATTGTCTTCGTCCTGTGTTATGTGTGTCCAATGTTGCTAGTGTCTGGATTGTCTTCGTCCTGTGTTATGTGTGTCCAATGTTGCTAGTGTCTTTGGATTGTCTTCGTCCTGTGTTATGTGTGTCCAATGTTGCTAATGTCTTTGGATTGTCTTCGTCCTGTGTTATGTGTGTCCAATGTTGCTAGTGTCTTTGGATTGTCTTCGTCCTGTGTTATGTGTGTCCAATGTTGCTAGTGTCTGGATTGTCTTCGTCCTGTGTTATGTGTGTCCAATGTTGCTAGTGTCTTTGGATTGTCTTCGTCCTGTGTTCTGTGTGTCCAATGTTGCTAGTGTCTTTGGATTGTCTTCGTCCTGTGTTATGTGTGTCCAATGTTGCTAGTGTCTTTTGATTGTCTTCGTCCTGTGTGTCCAATGTTGCTAGTGTCTCTGGATTGTCTTCGTCCTGTGCTATGTGTGTCCAATGTTGCTAGTGTCTTTGGATTGTCGTCGTTCTGTGTTCTGTGTGTCCAATGTTGCTACTGTCTCTGGATTGTCTTCGTCCTGTGTTATGTGTGTCCAATGTTGCTACTGTCTCTGGATTGTCTTCGTCCTGTGTTCTGTGTGTCCAATGTTGCTAGTGTCTTTAGATTGTCTTCGTCCTGTGTTCTGTGTGTCCAATGTTGCTAGTGTCTCTGGATTGTCTTCGTCCTGTGTTCTGTGTGTCCAATGTTGCTAGTGTCTGGATTGTCTTCCTCCTGTGTTCTGTGTGTCCAATGTTGCTAGTGTCTTTGGATTGTCTTCGTCCTGTGTGTCCAATGTTGCTAGTGTCTGGATTGTCTTCGTCCTGTGTTCTGTGTGTCCAATGTTGCTAGTGTCTCTGGATTGTCTTCGTCCTGTGTTCTGTGTGTCCAATGTTGCTAGTGTCTGGATTGTCTTCGTCATGTGTGTCCAATGTTGCTAGTGTCTGGATTGTCTTCGTCCTGTGTTCTGTGTGTCCAATGTTGCTAGTGTCTCTGGATTGTCTTCGTCCTGTGTTCTGTGTGTCCAATGTTGCTAGTGTCTGGATTGTCTTCGTCCTGTGTTCTGTGTGTCCAATGTTGCTAGTGTCTCTGGATTGTTTTCGTCCTGTGTTATGTGTGTCCAATGTTGCTACTGTCTCTGGATTGTCTTCGTCCTGTGTTATGTGTGTCCAATGTTGCTACTGTCTCTGGATTGTCTTCGTCCTGTGTTCTGTGTGTCCAATGTTGCTAGTGTCTGGATTGTCTTCCTCCTGTGTTCTGTGTGTCCAATGTTGCTAGTGTCTTTGGATTGTCTTCGTCCTGTGTTCTGTGTGTCCAATGTTGCTAGTGTCTGGATTGTCTTCGTCCTGTGTCCTGTGTGTCCAATGTTGCTAGTGTCTGGATTGTCTTCGTCCTGTGTTCTGTGTGTCCAATGTTGCTAGTGTCTCTGGATTGTCTTCGTCCTGTGTTCTGTGTGTCCAATGTTGCTAGTGTCTCTGGATTGTTTTCGTCCTGTGTTCTGTGTGTCCAATGTTGCTAGTGTCTCTGGATTGTTTTCGTCCTGTGTTCTGTGTGTCCAATGTTGCTAGTGTCTGGATTGTCTTCGTCCTGTGTTCTGTGTGTCCAATGTTGCTAGTGTCTCTGGATTGTTTTCGTCCTGTTTTCTGTGTGTCCAATGTTGCTAGTGTCTGGATTGTTTTCGTCCTGTGTTATGTGTGTCCAATGTTGCTAGTGTCTTTGGATTGTCTTCGTCCTGTGTTCTGTGTGTCCAATGTTGCTAGTGTCTTTGGATTGTCTTCTTCGTCCTGTGTTATGTGTGTCCAATGTTGCTAGTGTCTTTGGATTGTCTTCGTCCTGTGTTCTGTGTGTCCAATGTTGCTAGTGTCTCTGGATTGTTTTCGTCCTGTGTTCTGTGTGTCCAATGTTGCTAGTGTCTTTGGATTGTCTTCGTCCTGTGTTCTGTGTGTCCAATGTTGCTAGTGTCTTTGGATTGTCTTCTTCGTCCTGTGTTCTGTGTGTCCAATGTTGCTAGTGTCTTTGGATTGTCTTCGTCCTGTGTTATGTGTGTCCAATGTTGCTAGTGTCTTTGGATTGTCTTCTTCGTCCTGTGTTCTGTGTGTCCAATGTTGCTAGTGTCTCTGGATTGTCTTCGTCCTGTGTTATGTGTGTCCAATGTTGCTAGTGTCTTTGGATTGTCTTCTTCGTCCTGTGTTCTGTGTGTCCAATGTTGCTAGTGTCTCTGGATTGTCTTCGTCCTGTGTGTCCAATGTTGCTAGTGTCTTTGGATTGTCTTCGTCCTGTGTTATGTGTGTCCAATGTTGCTAGTGTCTTTGGATTGTCTTCGTCCTGTGTTATGTGTGTCCAATGTTGCTAGTGTCTGGATTGTCTTCGTCCTGTGTTATGTGTGTCCAATGTTGCTAGTGTCTTTGGATTGTCTTCGTCCTGTGTTATGTGTGTCCAATGTTGCTAATGTCTTTGGATTGTCTTCGTCCTGTGTTATGTGTGTCCAATGTTGCTAGTGTCTTTGGATTGTCTTCGTCCTGTGCTATGTGTGTCCAATGTTGCTAGTGTCTGGATTGTCTTCGTCCTGTGTTATGTGTGTCCAATGTTGCTAGTGTCTTTGGATTGTCTTCGTCCTGTGTTCTGTGTGTCCAATGTTGCTAGTGTCTTTGGATTGTCTTCGTCCTGTGTTATGTGTGTCCAATGTTGCTAGTGTCTTTTGATTGTCTTCGTCCTGTGTGTCCAATGTTGCTAGTGTCTCTGGATTGTCTTCGTCCTGTGCTATGTGTGTCCAATGTTGCTAGTGTCTTTGGATTGTCGTCGTTCTGTGTTCTGTGTGTCCAATGTTGCTACTGTCTCTGGATTGTCTTCGTCCTGTGTTATGTGTGTCCAATGTTGCTACTGTCTCTGGATTGTCTTCGTCCTGTGTTCTGTGTGTCCAATGTTGCTAGTGTCTTTAGATTGTCTTCGTCCTGTGTTCTGTGTGTCCAATGTTGCTAGTGTCTCTGGATTGTCTTCGTCCTGTGTTCTGTGTGTCCAATGTTGCTAGTGTCTGGATTGTCTTCCTCCTGTGTTCTGTGTGTCCAATGTTGCTAGTGTCTTTGGATTGTCTTCGTCCTGTGTGTCCAATGTTGCTAGTGTCTGGATTGTCTTCGTCCTGTGTTCTGTGTGTCCAATGTTGCTAGTGTCTCTGGATTGTCTTCGTCCTGTGTTCTGTGTGTCCAATGTTGCTAGTGTCTGGATTGTCTTCGTCATGTGTGTCCAATGTTGCTAGTGTCTGGATTGTCTTCGTCCTGTGTGTCCAATGTTGCTAGTGTCTCTGGATTGTCTTCGTCCTGTGTTCTGTGTGTCCAATGTTGCTAGTGTCTGGATTGTCTTCGTCCTGTGTTCTGTGTGTCCAATGTTGCTAGTGTCTCTGGATTGTTTTCGTCCTGTGTTATGTGTGTCCAATGTTGCTACTGTCTCTGGATTGTCTTCGTCCTGTGTTATGTGTGTCCAATGTTGCTACTGTCTCTGGATTGTCTTCGTCCTGTGTTCTGTGTGTCCAATGTTGCTAGTGTCTGGATTGTCTTCCTCCTGTGTTCTGTGTGTCCAATGTTGCTAGTGTCTTTGGATTGTCTTCGTCCTGTGTTCTGTGTGTCCAATGTTGCTAGTGTCTGGATTGTCTTCGTCCTGTGTCATGTGTGTCCAATGTTGCTAGTGTCTGGATTGTCTTCGTCCTGTGTTCTGTGTGTCCAATGTTGCTAGTGTCTCTGGATTGTCTTCGTCCTGTGTTCTGTGTGTCCAATGTTGCTAGTGTCTGGATTGTCTTCGTCCTGTGTTCTGTGTGTCCAATGTTGCTAGTGTCTCTGGATTGTCTTCGTCCTGTGTTATGTGTGTCCAATGTTGCTAGTGTCTCTGGATTGTCTTCGTCCTGTGTTATGTGTGTCCAATGTTGCTAGTGTCTCTGGATTATCTTCGTCCTGTGTTATGTGTGTCCAATGTTGCTAGTGTCTGGATTGTCTTCGTCCTGTGTTATGTGTGTCCAATGTTGCTAGTGTCTCTGGATTGTCTTCGTCCTGTGTGTCCAATGTTGCTACTGTGTCTGGATTGTCTTCGTCCTGTGTTCTGTGTGTCCAATGTTGCTAGTGTCTGGATTGTCTTCGTCCTGTGTTCTGTGTGTCCAATGTTGCTAGTGTCTTTGGATTGTCTTCGTCCTGTGTGTCCAATGTTGCTAGTGTCTGGATTGTCTTCGTCCTGTGTTCTGTGTGTCCAATGTTGCTAGTGTCTCTGGATTGTCTTCGTCCTGTGTGTCCAATGTTGCTAGTGTCTCTGGATTGTCTTCGTCCTGTGTTCTGTGTGTCCAATGTTGCTAGTGTCTTTGGATTGTCTTCGTCCTGTGTTATGTGTGTCCAACGTTGCTAGTGTCTGGATTGTCTTCGTCCTGTGTTCTGTGTGTCCAATGTTGCTAGTGTCTTTGGATTGTCTTCGTCCTGTGTTCTGTGTGTCCAATGTTGCTAGTGTCTTTGGGTTGTCTTCGTCCTGTGTTCTGTGTGTCCAATGTTGCTAGTGTCTTTGGATTGTCTTCGTCCTGTGTTCTGTGTGTCCAATGTTGCTAGTGTCTTTGGATTGTCTTCTTTCTGTGTTCTGTGTGTCCAATGTTGCTAGTGTCTGGATTGTCTTCGTCCTGTGTTCTGTGTGTCCAATGTTGCTAGTGTCTTCGTCCTGTGTTCTGTGTGTCCAATGTTGCTAGTGTCTGGATTGTCTTCGTCCTGTGTTCTGTGTGTCCAATGTTGCTAGTGTCTGGATTGTTTTCGTCCTGTGTTCTGTGTGTCCAATGTTGCTAGTGTCTTTGGATTGTTTTCGTCCTGTGTTCTGTGTGTCCAATGTTGCTAGTGTCTTTGGATTGTCTTCTTTCTGTGTTATGTGTGTCCAATGTTGCTAGTGTCTCTGGATTGTCTTCGTCCTGTGTTATGTGTGTCCAATGTTGCTACTGTCTCTGGATTGTCTTCGTCCTGTGTTATGTGTGTCCAATGTTGCTAGTGTCTCTGGATTATCTTCGTCCTGTGTTATGTGTGTCCAATGTTGCTAGTGTCTGGATTGTCTTCGTCCTGTGTTATGTGTGTCCAATGTTGCTAGTGTCTGGATTGTCTTCGTCCTGTGTTCTGTGTGTCCAATGTTGCTAGTGTCTCTGGATTGTCTTCGTCCTGTGTTATGTGTGTCCAATGTTGATAGTGTCTTTAGATTGTCTTCGTCCTGTGTCCTGTGTGTCCAATGTTGCGTGTCTTTAGATTGTCTTCGTCCTGTGTTCTGTGTGTCCAATGTTGTGTCTTTGGATTGTCCATTCTTGGTTTCCTCTAACGCTTTTTCGCTCCTAAATATTTAAAAATTATTTGGCTTTTCAATCTTTTGAATATGAACATACCTGATGAAGGTTATTTCAAAAACGTGTTATGCGCACTACATTAGATAATCTATTTTGTTATTAATTCAATCTTTTGTATGCATAATCAATTGATTGTATTCAGAACAAACACAGTTGCATGATTCTACTGGAATGAATAATTGAAATACTTTTTAATGGTGATTAACAAACCAGGACCGTCATAGATTATGATTTTTGTTTATCTATCTATATGCTTTGATGCGTAAGGACTAGGACAGAATTATGGTTGGCTAGATTTTCAACTGATTACAGAAGTAGACATATTAAATATAGATTTTTAATTTTAATAATTATAATAGTTATTAAAATGATCTACCGTTCAAAAATATTTGGATAATTAATAATTTAATTGATATAAAAAAAAAATATTTGGATAATTAATAATTTAATTCATATAAAAAAAAATAATTGCATAACGACGCGTAACACAGTTTTCCTATAATTGATGGTAATTGATAGGCTATACACAATGATTCATGAATCATCCCATTTATATTTCATGATTAAATGTAATTTTACCTCACAAACAACCAAATGAAACAACAACAGAAACAAAATAAAGAACGAGTATTGTATTTAATTAATAGAGGTTTTCTACTAAATAAGCTACATACTCACGACAGACTAAATAACAAACAATTACAGACATAAACCATTAAAGATTCATCATGTTTTCAATGGATTGCCTGAGTTTTAAGTATTACTTTCTGGACTGATGCTATCAAATGTTTGGTTTTATCATTTTGTTGTTCAGTTGTTTTAACTTTGGCAAGAACACTGTAAAATGCAGAGATTGAAAACTATGTACAATAAAAACGTAGATATCGTGACGTATTAAGACGTTAATCATGACTTCCACAGCTCTATAAACTAACAATAAACTTTACATACATTTCTGGTCACGAATGTCTAATATAAAGTGGATATCTATCTTATTGTAAGATTTTCCTGTCCATATTCCGTATATTATAGATAAAAAACCAATAATTAAACATGCAAACAAACAAGGAAAACCCCACATATTTGGTATTGACATGGAATCACAATTTCTTCAGACAAGGCAAACTACTTTATTATTACAATTATGATTACCATTAAGTCTAACGTCCATGAGAAAAAACCCACATCAACCACACTGGCTAGTATACTCACCACGAGAGAGGTATATCGTGGGTTCGAGCCGCGGTCAGGTTAAACCAAACTGACACAAACTGGTTTGCTCGGAATCAGAATACATTAGTCCGAGTGCAGTAAAATGTCTAACTGCGGAAAGCACTATTAAATCCGCCTTGGTCTGTACAAAGCCGACATCATCATCATCATTATCATCATCTCATGGAAATATAACATGTTCTCATCATGATAAAGCTGAAAAATGACTCACTCAATCACTACAAAATATATGAAGATCCAATTCTGCATAGCAAAATATAATATTCCGATCTTCTTTCAAAGGAGTGTTTTGACACTTTGAGTGTGCGGGATAGGTTTAAGTTCATTTATTTTCAGCATTATTTGTTTTCAGTTTAAAATTCTTCAATTAATACTGTATTATTTCAATAAAGATCAACCATCCTTAATGGTCAATAAAATTATAATATTAGAAATAATCGTTTAACCAAGAAATAAAACAAATAAACATCCCTATTGAACCGTAATTCCATTTTTTAATTTCTATGAAGCACATGATCTAATCAAAGTGCTAAAGATGTAGGGTACGTGTTTAAAAAGTACAAACAAGAGAAAAGGAAAATAAACAATGTTGAAATACTTTTTCATATTCCAAACACTTATTCGAATTCGAAAGAGTTTGAAGATACCAAAGGGGTAATCAGAATCCGTGAATCGAAGGATAGACAAAACAATGGCCGAAAAGAAAAAGTACAAATAACGATCTAAAAAACATTACACATAAAACTAAAGATCGAGCAATACGAACCCCACTCAAAATAGAGGTCAACTCCGGAGGGGTGATCAAATCCTGCTCCACTAGTGGCATTATGATATCGACCTCGATACACACAGAAAATGTGTCAATGATTCGATTGGCTGATTGTTATATCTACAATGGGAGGTGAGTAGCTATACTATATCTGCAAGTACTGTGCAAAGTTTAAAAGATCTTGGTTGAAAAGCAACAAGTAAAAGTTGATTACACAAAAAAATACACCATATATATATTATACTTATTACTAAGAAAATGTGTCATATATATGATTGCTACAACACAGTTCAAGATATCATGTATATAATAGTATATGACGTTACCGCGAAAAGCAGAATGCTGATTGGCCAAGAGTCGCCTTTTATTAAACATTAAGTGAAGAAAGTATAAATTTGATTGGCTAATAATCAAATAATATCCTAATGTTTGATTAAATCAGACCATTCGTTTACATCCAACCCTTCATATGCAAAATCCACAACGATCGCCTCCTTCATCACAAACAGCAGACAACTTTACCTTTGATCACCTGTTATGCAACAAATAGCAGACGATTACAGAAAATCAAAATGTACATATTTCTGCTTCTCTTTTATTTGGGACATGCCTATTTAGATAAGAACGTTCAGATAGAAATGTCAGCAGTCTAGAAACGCCGGATATGGCGCTCGTGACAGACACAACTAGACATGTTTAAGGGTTCGGCTTGTAATTCACCATTCATCATATATAGCTATGTGTCAAGCGGCATATCCGACCTTTCTAAGACTGAAAACGTATAGCATAGAAAAAAAAAGCTTAGAAAAAAAATATCACATACATGAGAATGGCTCCGACAATATAATTGAAAATTAGATATTTTATTCTTTTTTTACCAGCAGAACGACGTCATATAAATGACATTATCCAAGAAAATAAAAAATATGATTGTTATTACGCACAACAGCGTCACATATATAATAGATCTTAATGACTATAATTAACATAAACAAATCACCTTCTATAATCCTTTCTATCCGGGAATGGTTATCTTTACCAAATGCATGAAATCTTTTCTTTATCTTGCATATTTAGGGATTGGCTGTCATGGACAAATAGATGGAATCTTTCCTTTTTTCTGATTATTTTTGGATTGTCAATCGATATTGATTTTGTCGATAAATACATTTGAATTATACATAATTTATCATTACATTGACGTGGTAAGTAGTTTGATAAATACATAATCTATATAATTACAAATATATGGCTTCTGATATGCTCTTGTGGAATTTCTTGTCTCGCCTTTCTACGTAACAAAAATCTGAAGATACCTCTGAAGAGGTAATTCAAAGCCAGCAATCGAAGAAGGACAGACTATACAATGGCCCAAAATAAAAGGGACAAAGAGACAAAACAATTGATATACAAAACATTGCACAGAAAATTAAAAATTGAGCAACACGAACCCTGCTAAATCGGGGGTGACCTAATTCACTATTATAGCGCACACCAGCTTTCTTTTGTTTTTACATAGAAAAATAATACTAAAAGCTACGTATAGCAGGCTAGCCAAGCTTTGAATCTAACCTGCAGTCATATTTGATTCAGTTGATATTCTCCTGTTATCCACGTGTTTATAACATCTAGACATGATAAGCATCATACATCAACACCCACATAACAAATAAACCACATTGTTCTACTTATCTCTTCTTAGGCCGGCTTTTGAAGCAATTATCAGTAGGGATTTGTTATGTCAGTCAATATCTATAATTATAAGCTTTATCCTCGTGGTATATGATTACGTCTACCCAAATATAACGTTGATTTCTACTAAAATATTATATTGACATCAATTACTAACATGGAGAAGGTTTTCTGTCTTCAGACTTTACGTAAGATTCAGCCCCCGTACACCCCACGCTATCTACTGAGCCTGACAAAATAATGAAGTAAATACTATCACTTGGTCGATACATCTGCTTGTGGACTATTCGTGCTAGACCCCCATCAACCCCACTCTATCTACTGAGCCTGACAAAATAATGAGGTAATATTATCATTGGGTCGATACACCTGCTGGTGGTAGCATTCACAAAGCAGTCAGTGATTCGGCACATACATGGTTTATTACATATATTTTCATAAGTCATGTAACTATTATTAATAAAAAAAACAAAAAACAATGGTTCTCCTCCCTCATGGCTAGGTGAACTCAGCCAATCTTATTTATACTCTTTGGTTTTCTTGCTCTCTAACATTTTTACCATTATTTGGTTTTCCAGTGTTTTGACGTTGAGAGTATCTGATGACGTTGAGAGTATCTGATGACGTTGAGAGTATCATATGACGTTGAGAGTATCTGATGACGTTGAGAGTATCTGATGACGTTTATTCCAGAAATACGTTGAGCGTACTAAATTTAACATGAGATAGGCAACCTGTTTGAAGGACGAAGTCCTAAAATTTAAATAATACGATGATCCGTACACGTTAGACTCACCGGACGCAATTACGAACAATTTCGATGATATTGACCGTGGCATTTTTATAATAATTTATAAATTTGACCAAATTGATGAAGCTGATTGCATGTTCATATTTCAGATTAAACACCAATATTCCTTTTGAATCATAGCCCATATATTATTCAATGCATTGTTACGGGTTTTAAACAGATTTGCATGACCCCGCCACTAGCCACTCTGTGACCTAGATCCGGACACAATTTCGAACGACATCATAATAACCTTTCTAGTGTAAATTATTTAATGACAACTGTTAAAATTGAAAGAGCATTCATTCATTCATTCATTTACGTTCACATATCCATTTGTATATAATACACATGACATAAAAACCTTTCCTTTATTAATACCATAAATGTGTGCCAGTTTGCATTCGGAATTCCTTGGACTCTTCAATGAATAAGGTACATCACGGATTTTGACATTTTGGGATAGATCAAGGTAAGGAAAATGTATTATATTGACTGTTTTTGTTTTAATTTCAATGTGTTCTACATATGCATAGAACCAGGAGATCATATTCTTTCCAATTACAGGCATAAGATAACAAAATATGCGTACCTCAATGAATTTTAGCGATAGATTCCAAGTGCAATTGTCGATCGTTTTATGTTTACAAATATGAAAACCCTGCAACATTCAACAACTGCGCATGAATAATTTTCTCCCAAAACACGAGTAATTTAGCGGGGTATCTATTTATAAAAGCATTTTTTTAATTCATGTTTTGAAGGAACAATTAGGGGACATACTTTTTATTTCGTTCGTAATTGCGTCCGGTGAGGCTATTATCTTTTATTTTGAATGAATTGTGTAGCCGATTTGTTACGACGTTCATTTTACCTACGCCGCTCTTCCATCGGGAGTTTCGTAGAAAGAGATTTTTTTATTAGAATTTTATTTCAAGTTTATTTTGATTTTGCATAGAGTAAATAATCAAAGAATTGGGAATTTTTCATTGAAATAGATTTCTTTTGCGTTTCTAAATTATCAATTGATCTATTTTTTAAACTTCCGGTGAGCAGATTTTTGGCTATCAATATAGAAGGAAAAATCGGACAGCTTACCGTTAGAAGGACTTCGTCCTTTAATATCTACTTTTTTAATACCTCTTTTTATCTAACATTATATACGTTTTCCTTTGAAATTAACGAAAGTCGCCTGTCTGATAAAAGATGTCTGATACAAGATGTTGTATCACCACACTGTGATGATAAAAGAATGGCTCGACGTTACACGAGACGTTCTCTGTCGAACTACTTTGACATGACGTCATACCATTGGAATGTGAGACAAAACACAATAACCTGACGTTGGTGAATGAACAGAAAAAATAACGTGACGTTATACACAAAATGTAGTCTCTCTCAGAGTGTTGTACACATTTTAATTCAACCCTTGCTATTTGTTTAAAATTCGTTTTTATTGAAATGTTAGATAAACGACTCGTAGTGATACTGGTTCACACAACAGACTCGACCTGATATAAAGTCTTGTACCACCACACTATGTATGTAATGGGTATATACAATAGAGCAACAAGGAAGCTTTATTTTCATTACACAATAACAGCCTTAATTTCGATCCATTTGGCTTTCCCTATTTAGATCAATTTGTATAAACATTATTGCATAATATTATCTGAATATGATGTAGTTTGACAAGCTGATTACCAATTCAATTTCTATTATTATCGATATGCGGTTGGTCTCTAGATTCCGTTCCGTTCAGACATATTTCCTGTCTCAATGTTTAGCTACCCATTATAGTTTCCCGAACATTTCCGTAAAGAATAATTTGATTCTGGTATAATCATTATTCTTTATCTATTTGATCTTGTTTTTGATGATAAATTAGAGGTTGTATTTGATCTGACCGATGTTCTTGTATCTCTATAATATTCCTGTAAACGTTGGTGAAAACCTAACCAATCATATTGGCTGTAATGATACTATTGATTCCATGGACTAGATTAACCTGATCTTCATCGGGATGTTATATTAATTGAAGACCATGTTGATGACAAGTCTTTTGTAGTGGAATATAGCCATTTACCGTTTTCAAGGACAGAAGCAGATATATTAATTAGGTGGAAATTCCCACTAAGAAAAAAGGACATTTTAATTTCCGTAGGCTAGTTTATTATTCACGCATGTAATTTAATTTTTTTTCATCTTGTTATCAAATAGCTTCAAATTGCAGCAGTAAACGGGCTAAACGGAAATATGGAGATATCATATTTTGACGATTTCCGGTAAAAAAAAACGTGTCGACACCGCATTCTTTGTTTGCCCGTTGGGGTACAATATGACAAACAATACTTGCAAAAATTAAGGAATATTCAGTTTTGCCAATAATTCAAGAAACAAGTTTAGCATTTCTATTTTATTTTTCCGCACGGATAGCTTTAAGTAACATATTTCAACCGACAAAGTCATAGTAAATGTTGTTCTTTTAGAAGCAGGAGCTGCTTACGTTTCGCCAGCACCTGGGTTCACCCTCAGTATTTTGATCGGGTCCGTGTTACTCATCTTTTTATGGTTTTTTTGTGTTGTCCTATTATGTGTCTTTACATTCTGAGCTCCGTGTTGTGATGTCCGTTGCGATTTCCGCATAAACCGATGTTCGGTTCGTCTTTACCTCCAGTTGTTTGTAAGACGGCCCATGTCTTATTTACGTTATTTGTGTTTGTTTTGGTATAGTGGTGTCCAACACATATCGTGTTGCGTTTTTTCTTTGTTTTTATTCGTCTTGTGTATCCTATGTTGCCAGTTTTTCTAGATTGTCCATCTTTGCTTGCTCCTTCTCCTTCGATATTCTCTAACGTTTATTTGCTACCGGTGTTTATTAATGTAATGTTTGATTGTTTGCTTGAAGGTTTATAAGACATTTATAAGTTATAGCTTCAGAAATTCTATGGTATCCATCATACATGTTGATCCAAATGATATTCCAGTATATCACCTGGTTACAGACATTTTTCCAATCTTTATATATCTGTTTCCTTATCCCTTTGGAAATTACGACTTTATGACTTTAATGGGTCAGGAGATTATAACATCGTCAGATCACCCGCTGTTATTCACCATTGATTTGTGAGCAAAAAGTTTCTGTTGTCCCTAAGAATGTTTTGCTTTGTTTATTTTTACCACTATATTACAGTAAGATATGTCTAAACCGAACCCTGAATAAAACGGAATCCTGTATAAACCCAACTCCAAATAAAGTCCCAAACCCAAACCTCCTCTCTTAGTGAAATGATGCGGTCATTGCAAGCGTTTTCCACGCGTGAGTAAATTGGCAACTCTCACATATAAATGAGTGAGTAGTGCGTTAGTTAAGAACACTTCAATCTTAATCTTGTACATAATAATTTAATCTTCTTAACACAGAAATGTTCATAATATTAGTTCTATGAAAACAAAAAAAGACCCGACGGCCTTGACCACAATTTCCATCATTTAAATATTACCCATCTGACTCTATTCAGTTTTTGTACAATACAAATACAAGTAAAAAGCCAATAAAATGTTCGATTCAGAACGCCATGGTGATATAAAATGGTTTCCTATCTCTTATTTATCTCCTCGTCTTAAATGTTTGCGACCGAAATAGTATGATTTCTCTTACCTTAATGTCCTGTTTTCTTGTCTAGACATTTCATTTGTAGTGGAAAATTAATGGAATGTTTTGACAGACAATAATAGAAAATATAAGTCAATAAAGTCCCGAGGAGTTTTGAGTGAAAGAAACAGATGAAGTATTAGATTCATAAAAAAGAATAACTATATTACAAAGAAACGAAAATTATGTTAAAAACAAGAAACGACTTCTCCCGTTAATATGAAAACTGATTAAAATATTCATAAAGGAAAGAAACGATTTCTCCCGTTAATATGAAAACTGATTTAAATATTCATAAAGGAAAGAAACGATTTCTCCCGTTAATATGAAAACTGATTTAAATATTCATAAAGGAAAGAAACGATTTCTCCCGTTAATATGAAAACTGATTTAAATATTCATAAAGGAAAGAAACGATTTATCCCGTTAATATGAAAACTGATTTAAATATTCATAAAGGAAAGAAACGATTTCTCCCGTTAATATGAAAACTGATTTAAATATTCATAAAGGAAAGAAACGATTTCTCCCGTTAATATGAAAACTGATTTAAATATTCATAAAGGAAAGAAACGATTTCTCCCGTTAATATGAAAACTGAATTAAATATTCATAAAGGAAAGAAACGATTTATCCCGTTAATATGAAAACTGATTTAAATATTCATAAAGGAAAGAAACGATTTCTCCCGTTAATATGAAAACTGATTTAAATATTCATAAAGGAAAGAAACGATTTCTCCCGTTAATATGAAAACTGATTTAAATATTCATAAAGGAAAGAAACGATTTCTCCCGTTAATATGAAAACTGATTTAAATATTCATAAAGGAAAGAAACGACTTCTCCCGTTAATATGAAAACTGATTTAAATATTCATAAAGGAAAGAAACGATTTCTCCCGTTAATATGAAAACTGATTTAAATATTCATAAAGGAAAGAAACGATTTCTCCCGTTAATATGAAAACTGATTTAAATATTCATAAAGGAAAGAAACGACTTCTCCCGTTAATATGAAAACTGATTTAAATATTCATAAAGGAAAGAAACGATTTCTCCCGTTAATATGAAAACTGATTTAAATATTCATAAAGGAAAGAAACGATTTCTCCCGTTAATATGAAAACTGATTTAAATATTCATAAAGGAAAGAAACGATTTCTCCCGTTAATATGAAAACTGATTTAAATATTCATAAAGGAAAGAAACGACTTCTCCCGTTAATATGAAAACTGATTTAAATATTCATAAAGGAAAGAAACGATTTCTCCCGTTAATATGAAAACTGATTTAAATATTCATTAAGGAAAGAAACGATTTCTCCCGTTAATATGAAAACTGATTTAAATATTCATGTATTCAAGATAACACAGCATCAATTTACAGTAATGTTTTTTTTATTTGATTGATACACAATATCACCTACTTAAGGTGGTACCATACACTTCAGTTAAAATTTGATCTGCTCGTTTACATTTCTTATTTTTTTGGCAGTGTGTTTGAATATATCCACTGTAATAAATATCAAAATTTTAACAAATTCCAACCAATAAACTCAGAGTTATAGATTCACTAGCCACATAACAGCTTTTCTCTCTGTGGTTTTGATCACCGAGATGCTTGAAATCTGCATACAAACATCATATGATCAAAACGTTCAACTAATTTTAAAGAGTTATCTCCCTGTAGTGTATGGTACCTACTTAAAAGATAGGTCTTGCAAAATATTACAAAAATTTCTATCATTCAGCAAGACGACATATAACTTTCAATTCCGTGTGGAAAATATTATCAGGAAAAGGGTGAAACATGACATAATACTGATAATGTTTGCACAATTTAGTACATTCATGAATAAAAAAACCCCAACAACATACCAGTAAAAACAGTTACAAAATTCAATCTAAAAAATCGTAGATACAGGAAAATTCGATACCTCTAACACAAATATAAATGATCGCGCACTCCATCGACTTCATGATCATTTGGTAGTTGGATTTACAACTACCTATGCAATCAATGTATATCACCACTAAAGCTGTGAGTTCGAATCCAGCTCATGACGGAGTGCACTCGATACAACATTATGTGATAAAGATTGTCAGTGACCGGCGACAGGTCGGTGGTTTTCTCCGGTACACCGGTTTCCTCCACCAATAAATCTGACCACCACGATATAACTGAAATAGTGTTGAAAATGACGTTAAACACCATAACCCTAACCCTAACCCCCAATAAAAATTGACCGGGTTAAGTTAGTTTTATTGGACCAAAACTCCCCTCTTAATGCAATGATGCTCGTGTTTTCCATTGTGAGTAAAATGCTGATACTCACATATAACCGAATGAGCAGTATTGTTGTAAGGAACACTGAATACTAATCTTAAAACTGATGCAAAAATTATTTGTTCTTCATGACTCAAAGATAGTAATGCATAGAATACCAGCTCTAAAAAAGAGAACCGACGGCCATGAAAAAAGCTTGAAGATACCAGAGGGGTGGTCCGAAGCCGAGGAAGGATATACAATGCAGTGACCAAAAGAAAAGGAACAAAAAGGCAAACAATGGTAGAAAAACATTACATAGAAAATCAAAGGTTGAGCATAACGAACCCAACAAAAAAACTGGGGTGAACTCAGGTGCTCCGGAAGTGTAAGCAGTTCCTGATCCGCTCGTGCAACATTTGTTAAAATTCCCGTGACAAGTTATGAAAGAGGAAAGAAAGGCGGGATTGTGATTGCGACAGAACATATCCGTGGGGATCTACGACACCGATATTCCGTAACGGTTAACCAAGTCATAATGGGGACAGTACAAAGTTATGACTTCAACTAAATCACTAGGAACTATATATAAGGGAATTCCCGATAGGAACCACAAGCTCTCTGAAATATCGTATTAACTGAGAGATATATAGTCCATATATAGGAGTTTGTGGCATGTTGCTACATGCAAATGGAAAGTTCACAAATGAGAAAATCGAAATCTTTTGTACAATACTTCCGTTCTAAACCGCTCCTCGCATGTAATTTCTATAAAGGTAATAACAAAATTACCGAACTCCGAACAATCTTACAAAGGGAAAGTCAAAACTCATAATTATATAAACAGACAAAATCAGTCAACAACCGGAAAACTGTGAAAACCGTAATGACCCTGACTTGGTACAGGCATTTCTAAAGAAATGGTGGGTTGAATCAGATTTTAAGGCGCCAAACCTCCCGCTCTCATTACGGTTCAAAGGTTCCGGCTGTCACTGTAACAGTATTTAAATACAGGAACAAAATAGGTAAAATAGTTGTCAAAGCAGTACCATATTCGGTGACGTAAATGTCAAAAATATTTTTACGTCACACATTGACAAAAAAAATTCTTGACATATTTGACTCTTTATCTTTATACATTTTCACTATATGAAAATGCATCGCTTATAATTTTTTCTGCAGAGACGGAATATATTTCGACAAGATATTGGTATCGGAATATAAACTTTTTAAGAGATCGAATAAGGCGAATCTTTTCATAGCCCTGGTCCAGTAGCCTGTTTCTCAGTGTAGGTCAATGGATAAAGCAAACCTAGCTGTATCTATGTTGTTTTTTACTTCAATCACAATTAGGATTAAAGATCAAAGAAACCGTTCTTGACATTTACCTCAAATTTAACACCAAGTCATATTACCACTTGACAATATGGCAAAAGAAACGACCCCAATTTTGCCTTTATATTTTTTCCACACCTATAGTAATTTACCAACCGCTCCCACATTCTTTTATCTCAAGTTCTTAAGGGGGTGTTAATGGAATCCTATTAAAAACGTTTGGATTATTGATTGACACAACATCATCAATATACCTGAAAGTGAGATTAAAGGCTTTAGCTTTTGTAATTATTACATTTGCCTCATAGGAGAAAAAGAAATGCATTAAAGTAAAACAGCCTTCAATTCTATGATGGATATACAATCTGAATAATTTATATATTATGATTCAGGATAGTCGTCAACGTCATTTTTTTCTTGTGGAAATACAACAGTTATATACCATGATACGAAACAACTTTTTTTAAATCATTCACAACACATTTTACTTTGAAAATGGTAAATAAAAGTTGAAAGTTTATAGTATTGGGTCACGAAATAACTTATTTTGCTAAGCAAGATACACAAGAAGTCATCAGCATGTTGGAGTTCCTTGTTGATAACATATTTGTCGAGTTCGGAAGGCACGGGTTTTTTTTAGCAAATCATCGGCATCCAAATGGGAATAAACTGCGCTCCTTTCCTTGCCGATCTTTTCATTAACTTCTATGAGGAAGAGTTTATGCAAAAACTTATCAAAGACAAAAGAAAAACTGAATATACAGCATTTAATCGGACATTCAGATAAATTGATGATGTTCTGCCCATGAATGATACTAAGTTTGCTAACATGGACTATGATTAATAGTCATAGATATTTTTTTATTATCTTTTCACGTGTGGAAAACACTTACATGATCGCATCACTTCACTAAGAAGAGAAGATTGGGTCCATAAAACTAGCTTTACCCTGTCACTGTTTTATTGAAAAATTCAGATGAGAGAGCGGTCATGTATATGTGTGCAAAGGGTATCGATATTGTCTTTGTTTCTACAATTTTTCGATTAGATTTTTGAATGTTTCCAGCACTGTGGTACCCTAGAATTTGTGTTTTCCATCTCATTAACCAACTTGGATAAGTGATATAGCATAATGATATGTCGGCAAATATGTCACTCTTAACTCATATTAACTGCACTTGTAACATAAATAGGATTTGATCAAATGGTGTTGAATAATAAAGTAAATATAACCTCTCTCTGTTGGGACAAAGGCAGATTAATTTGTCCCCCCTTTGTTAAATTTGTGACATTTCATAAAAATACTAATTCTTCTCCCTTAGTAGAATATAATAAAACCAACTTATATTTGAATGAATAGTAAAACCGTGATATCTCGAACTCCGACAAGTTGTTCTCTTAACAATACATTTTAAATACCTCAGTTATCTCGAATACACTGCTATCTCGAAAGTACAATAGTTACACGGCTGTGTATGCCAATTAACAAGCTATACCAGACCCAATCTCGTGGGTGTCTTCAACCTATGCCAACATTTTGAAATATCATATTCAAGGTATGCCAACAAACATTTTATTACAGGTGTTTATATAACACTTTAGCCTTAAATGTCACAAAATATGAACAATGGATTCCCATATTCAAGTAATTGCTGGTTTGTCCAGTGGCTTTAATACTCATACAAAGCTGTTATGCATAAAGTATTTTGGACATTATGTATATGTTTGATACATGTGTTTTTTTAATTTATAAATTGTAGTTAATATCTACTGCTAAATAAATTTATTTACTGTAAATAGAAAAATATTTCCTCAAACGAAATATTTGAATCAACATGAATTTAAAGACTTTTGAATTATTTCACTTGACTTTGAGCTCACCTGAAGAGGGTTGTTCCATAATCGCGTCGTGCGCACTAAAATAGATATTTACTTATTTCAATTGATATTCATAGAGGACTATTTAAGGAATATTTGAAATTGTTGAACAGGTTTTACGATATAACCTGGTTTGAGTCAGTTTACGCTTTTCATAAACCGCTTCGCGCTTTATTAAGCGTAAACTGACTCAAACCAAGTATAACCTGTTCAACAATTTCAAATATTCCTTATAATTTAATTTTTACAACCAAATTTAGTGATTCCTCGATTTTAATTACGATTATTTCGTGTGACTATTTGAATTTATCGTTGGCGGATGAACACGTTGGTGACGTCACAATACCAACCCAGGTAATCGAGTATAACCAAAATTTTCTCCAAGCGGATTAGCCAATCAGATTGCAGTATTCAAATCAAATTAAATTATTATTAGATACACGTGGACTTACATCAAAAGATAACAAATTTATATATATTGGGGGAATCTTCTTATTGGCTTGTGGGCTATTTAGTATGATAAGGTCATACGAGAGCAATGCGCGATTACAGATGTAATTAATACTTGTAGTATAATAAGTATTATATATTATGTATAAGTCTCTATATTATACAAGTCTCTGTAGTGTTATTTGTACTGATGGCATTAGACATACAGTTTAAAGACCTATGTTGAGCGATAGTCAAAAAGCCACGAGTGGCTCGCTCATTTTAATTTACCCCTGATCATAACTTATAATATAACCGGTCATCTGCAAATGTTTTCCTTCTCTGATTTCATATTTTCTTAGCAAACGGGTCTGATCGGACGCAGAAAATATGTATATTTGTATAATAACCAATGACGCACAGCATTATTGATGACTGGTCACTGTTAAATTACTCACATCTTGTGGAAATGTTGTGTACTCTTTTATTTGGTTACATAAGATTTGACTGAAATATGTTGTTGAAATATACTTTTTATCAATGAAACAAAAAACCAAAAAAGACCACATCATCAGAGCAGTATCGACTGATCAATCATCAGCATAAAAATTGCAGGCGTTTTCGTCAGTCTTGCATTTTAACAGGTAATTCATTAGGTTAATACAATTATGCGTGCAGAAAGCTGGAAAGAGTAAACGCTCCGGAATGGTCCATAAATGATTTTAGTGAAACTAATTATTTCTTTAATTTTCCATTTTTTCTTTCTTTCGATATTTAGTCATATATATGCTGCATTGAAGTGTTTTCAATAACTAAATTAGAATTACATTATTGCTGTTGTTTTTCCTTTCGTACGGTCTTTTAACCATGAAATCGCTGTTATATATTGCACAACGAAACTGTTTGATATTCGATAAAACAAGTTATTGATTAGATTTTATATATGCTTTGTTCTAATAAGATTTAATTTGTCGTTTTGAAAAAGCTCTAGGCACCGGATCTTGTTATAAATAAAACCACTGTATCTGATCGACCATAGTTATATAGGCACTCCGGAGACAAATCAATAGTGAAATCAATAGACGATTATAAGGTTTGGAATCGCTAATGGCGATTTCATGTTGTCGCAAGTCACTGTAATATACACATCATAAATCTTTTACTGTGATAAAAACATAGTATTCGATTGAAAATTTACAAGGTTACCGCTAATTCAGAATTGGTGATTATGTAAAGCGTTTTGCACTAGATTATCTAACTAAATTAATTTTAAATACAACAGGTTAGAACAAATGATATAGTCATTTGAGGAAGTTATTTGATATTTTGTCAGATATTTAAAAAGTATTGGTTTCCCATTATGCAAACAAGATCATGATTATCCAATCTGTGAAATGGAGTTGGCAGAGATTATGGATATATATCAATAATATTGGAAAGTTCAACTGAATAAAGAAAATGTCTACTGATCTTCATCAATTTCAATATGTCTGAGAACTAACCGTTTTAATTTGAGTCACTGAGAATAAATAAATTTACTAAATACCATTTTATGAAATCATTAACAATTAAAGCAGAAACCCTATAGAGATAAATAAACAAAGGAGTTGAATCATTGATTGCTCCATAATGTTAGCCTGTTCTAGCTCAAAGCATATATGTACAAGAATTTTTTAGAAAACTATTTTTAAAGATTTCAGCCAATCAGAGATCAATATATGGACATGGTGGTCATCTTGAATTTTTAGATCTCTCGAAAAAGTAAATAGACTTGGCTGTGATCGTTGTGACTGTTTCTATCTAACATTTGCTTTGTTACTGATGAGTAAATATTTGTTGTTAAACACATTCCATGGTTAACCTGAAAAGCTTTATCTAATTAATGTATGTGGAGGCAATCATAGGGGAATTATGTACCAATTATATAAAGAAAAAAATATGTCTCGATGTTTTAATAAATCGTCTCGACAAATGAGATTTGAATTGTCTTGGTCAATTTTTCGGTAGAATGCAATTGTTGTACCATATACGCGCTAAGGCCAGTTCTTGGTAGGAGGGCTAATGTCTTATTTACGTTATTTGTGTTTGTTTGCACATAGTGATGTCCAACACATGTTGTGTTGTGTTTTTCTTCGTCTTATGTACACCATGTGGCAAGTTTCTTTGAATTGTCCAATTTTGATTGACCCTTCGGTATTCTCTACTGTTTATCTAAATTAAGTTCGGCGGGATTCCGATCACTGAGAAAAAAAACACCAACAACCTTGGCTACGACCCTCTATGGAATATGCTCAATATTTTGTTTTCAATAAGCCAATTTTGAGAATAATTGTTTTGTAATTTCAATCAACGAGGATGTGTCAATTAAAACCTGATACTAATTACTTGAACCAAGATATAAAAAAATGTTATTGTATAATCTAGTTCCATATTTACGATGCAAATCGTGACAAAATTACTTAAAACATTCGAAACACCACTCTTTAGCATACTAATGTAGCACGCACATAGTACTGTCATCTAAATTGGTTTAATTATACATAGTCAAATCTTTTTATAAATTGCTTTTTGTCAATAAAATATTTTGGATTTTAATTTATTCAACCAATAAAGGACTACGTCGACTTTGAAATAAACTAAGAAGAAGAAAAAAAAAACAGAACTACATACAAGGCTGATTGATTGAATGATTGGTGTTTAACGTCAGCCTTAGAAGTATTTCAGCTATGTCGTGGCGTTACATACACGAGAATCTGAGCATCTGAGTACAACCACATAGAACCAAACCTTAACAGTTATTGCACCAGGAAGACGTCTTCTTAATATAGACTCAGACACCTAAAGGCATTATACGATCTTGATTGTTGCCTTTTATTATCGTTGGTATTATATATCTCATCTATGAGAAAATATTTATTTTACCAGGAGGTAATTTTATTTTTATATTTCCATAAAGCGAATTCCACTATTTATTTAGTATTATTTGTCTGACACATTTTTTCGTTGATAATTGAAACCATAAATGAAAAACTGAAGATAAATGTTTATCATCCTTCCCTCCTGCTATATCTACCTGCTGACTCCATAAGAAAAACTCGTATCAAAGTTCGCGTGAGCTGAGCTGGACTTATCAACAGTGAGCAGGAGTTATCAGCAAATTATCCCAACATTTAAACGATAATTCCTGTCGTGTCAGCAATATCAACAAACATCGTCCTACAAAAATATACTTGACACAATTCTTGATAACCTCTGCTATGACGTCATAATTTTTACGTCATAAGGGAGGCCGTTTTGTGTTTTCTACTCCGGAACGGCATTGGGAAACAAAACCTTTAATGAAAATGGGTGACTTTGATATTTGTAATAAAAAAAACCAATGAATATCACCATTAAAGGAAAAATTCAACAATCTTAGCATTTAAATAAACCTGTAAAAATGAATGGTATATTTGCAAACTACTTATGAACTACGGTTTTGGGGAAGCGTCTTTTGAATATTTTGAATCATGTACCGGTAATTTTTTCCGCGAAAATACAAATATAGATGTATCCGTGTTTATGTTTGATTTAAGGATGATAAACATGTCATCTGAATGTGAATATGATTGATACTGAAAAAATAAAATATCAGCCTGCTCGGCAGAATATGAAGTTTGTGACTCGTTCGCTTCGCTCACTCGCCAACAAACTTCATATTCTGGCTCGGCAGGCTGATATTTTCGTTATAAATCAATTCACATCCAGATAACATATACATATTAACCACCGCAACATTATTGATTGATTGATTGATTGATTGGTGTTTAATGTCACCACAACATGGGTAACGTCTACCTGCAATGATTACCTCTACTTATAGATTAATGCATTCCCCTTTCCATATCAAGACTGTTATCATCCCGAGATACCGATATCGGTCAGAGGGCTTTAGTCCGAGGGTCGATATCGGTCGAGGGATGATAAAAGTCCTGATATGGAAAAAGGCATGCATTAATCTATTTATCACGTATTTCAACATTGAATTAAAAAGAACAAAATTAACTTCCCACACAGACACCAAACTTATGGATATGAGTGATCGATATCGGTTGAGGGTTATGCTTCCGAAACAACAACAAATCTTTCCTCGCTGGACGTCGACATTTTCCAAACGACAATTAACAGTTGGGCGGAAGTGACGTCATGGGTCTCACGAGAGGCTTGATATCGTGTTATCAGAGTTTTGCCCCGATATCTGCCCATGGACTGTTATCGCTGTAGCGCTTCTGGTGTTTACGTACGGGCAAGATTGACGTTATTACTTATAAATATGTGATAAAAACATGTAACATCTACCTCAACTAATTAATATGCAATGTCTGCGTATATGAGTTTGGGAATAAATTTAAAAAAAAAGGAAGGAAAACCTTGACTTTCTATGGATGACAATTCGAAATGGTGAAAGGTCTGAGGCATGAAATCTAAAGATACCGTTTTCCTCTTTAATTTCAATTAATATTTAAAAGAAAATAAATAAATAATGATATATCTATATTGACACGGGTATCTATAATCCAAAAAAATCGGACAAGATACTACTGAATTATAAAAAATAAAAAACCAGTCAATCTATCTGTTGATGACCAGAATTGACTGCATCATTTGTGAGAAAAATGCCTTTGAATGGATGGTCGAAAATAACATAAAATTCGGGTATTGCTTAATTTCATTCTTGCTTAAATCTCATGTCATGTTATATTTGAATAATTCAGAACAATAACAATTAAAGCAATATTATAAAAACAGAGTATTCAAAGCAGTTCTCATAATAAATACATTGGCTTACGTAACCCCAAGATAAAAAACCCAGATATGTTCCAACTTGAGAGTTTGACTGTACAACGGTGAATTAAAAATAAAATTTTATACTGGACTATAGAGAATATATATTACCTACCTGACTCAATACATCCACAGGGTATTGAATGAACTTCAAATGTTCTGTCTATCCGTCAACGACAGAAAGTACAGAATCTTACGTCTTGTTACGACACGAGCACAAGAATCAACGATAATTCAAAAAGTCATCAACAATTCCATTTCCTGCAAACTCTCACAGACGATCGATTCAAATTTGACCAATCGCCTTCGAGGTTTTAAGCAGTATTGATTGATGCGAACATAATTGTCTGTAGCCAAAAGAGTGCAGTGGTTTTATTGAAACCATATATTGAGGCTTTGCTATTGATCAGGTGTAAGGCGTTAATCATTAATACATTTCAGTTTATGATGGCTAATTAAATATGATATCATTGGTATGTCGAAGAATCCGGTTCATCAATATTAATATTAATATCAATATATTAAAATTAGAAATCTGCAACTGCCTATTGATTTACAGCTGAAAATTTTTGACTCATTTGTTGCTCCTATCCTATTGTATGGGAGTGAAGTCTGGGGTGTTGGTAAGAATGACAATATTGAAAAAGTACATTTACAATTTTTAAAAAGAATTTTGGGTGTAAGAGTTACAACTCCAAATTGTCTAGTATATGGTGAGTTGGGTAGATACCCTCTTAACATTAACATCAAATGCAGGATGCTCTGTTTCTGGAGTCGTTTAATGACTACAGAAAAGTTGTCTTCTAAGATATATAAACTTCTACTCAAGTTGTATGCAAATGAGAATAGTCAGACTTTATATGTGAAAAACATACAGACTATTTTGGATAATATTGGCCTTAGTTTTATCTTTAGAAACCAAATTCCTGTTAATATAATTTGGATTAAAACACATGTGAAACAAATTCTTATTGACCAATTCATACAAAATTGGCGTTCAGAGATTGGTAATTCCTCTCGTGGTCATTATTATTCTCTTTTCAAACAAGAGTTTTGTATAGAACCGTATCTGCTACGCCTCGAACAAAGGTATAGAATCTATATAACTAAATTTAGGCTCTGTAACATTAGAATACCAATTGAAACAGGACGTTGGCAAAAAATTACAAGAGAAAATAGAAAGTGTACAAAATCCTCAAAAGATGTAATATCACTACTTGTTTATATGTAATAACACTGAAATACAAAGATTAAGATCCAAATATATTCCAAAATATTATGTACAAAATAGTAGTCTAGCTAAAATGGCTGGTATCTTCTCTTTGTGTAATTCTCAATTATTGAAAAGTGTAGCATTATTTTTGAAAGGAATCAGTAAACTATTCTAGTACATTAGATATTAGAGTGATCACTTCTATTCACTATGGTTTTTTTCTCCAATGTTAATATTCTTGTTGTGTCTTTGTCTTATTTCCTATGTATGTATTTATGTTATAATAACTATATGCTCATGTTGCACACTGTGCCTGAGCCTTGTTAATAAAATCTTGAATCTTGAATCTTGAATAAAATTTCAAAGTAAGAAAATGCTTATTTTTTCTGATTGAAGAACGAACGAATAATTAGTCATATAAAGTGAAATACTGTCACAATCGTACTTAATAACAGAAGAAAAGAGAACCTTAATATGTGTTTGATGCTTATTATTTATCTTCATATTGTATTATTCCCAGATTATCGTGTTGAAATTCAATATTCGCCGTATCATGACGCGTTTGATAGTCAATACCAACTATATTTTTACTAGGCGTATTTGTTAGTTTCTGATGGCAAATTATATTCACTATATGATATTTCGTTTACTACGAGCATACCCGGTGAAGGTTATTCCAGAAACGCGTCATTCGCTCTAAGTTAGATCTACGCATTTTTATTTGCATGGATGGACATAATTATTATTATCTATTTTTTTTTAAAGTAGCAAACAGTGTAGGAGCAACCAGATTAGAACATTTGTTTAAATTAAAATTAGAAATAATTTCTCTTTAAAAATAAAAGATGGTTCCCATAGTAACATTAACATATTTTGTGATCTTCGTGGTTGCTGGAATATGGTTGGTTTGCACAAGCATATTTAGGAGCAGATCTTGATGCTCGTAATTTATCCATGCTCGGTTCACTAATTAAAATCAATGGCCATCTTAACAAAATAAATGCCAACTATAAAAATAATAATGTCATTATTTACGCAAATTTCAACGTGTATATTTTAAGAGAACCGCATCGATGGCGTACTGGTTAGTGTGCTCACCTCGAGTGCGGTAGATCGTGGGTTCGAGCCCCGGTCGGGTCAAACCAAAGACTTTAAAATTGGTATTTGTTGCTTCTCCGCTAAGCATGCAGCATTAAGGAGAAAGAGCAAAGACTGGTTGGCTCGGAATCAGAATAATGTCCGAGTAAAGCGACATGTCTACCATCGGACTGTTGTTATAGCTAAAACATTGCTGAATTGGCGTTAAACAACACTCACTCGCTATATTTTAAGACGTAATATGTTAACACCTTTATACTATAAGTGTTAATTAATGTGAACTATCAGTAGAAAGATCATTAAAGGTTGGAAAGGGAACCAATAAATCTTCCCTTTATCCTAAGCTAACAAGGAAGCTACTGAACCAAGGGTTCCTATTGGCTTAGTTGAAGTTATCACTTCGAAAGTTTTATGGTCGCCACCATGACTTGGTTAATCGTTACGGAATATCTGTGTCACAAATGACCACGGATATGTTTCACTAGTCCTACGCACTTCCTTGTCTTTTCCTAATTCATCACTTATCACCGACTTTGCAACTAGAAGTAAGACGACGGGTGTCACTAGTGGAGCAGGAACTGCTTACCCTTCCAGATAACACGAGTTCACCCCCGGTTTTAGTGGGGTTCGTGTTGCTCGATCTTTAGTTTTCTGTGTAGTGTTTTGTAGATCGTTGTTTGTCCTTTTGTCCTTTTTATTTTGGCCATTGTGTTTTCTGTCCTCCTTCGATTTACGGATTCTGATTCTGGTATATTCAAACGCGTCTTCCTAGCATTATTAGAAAAGATATCTGATTATTTAAAAAAAAAATGAAATAAAATAATTGCTAGTTAGACCTACTAGTTGTACCTGGCGATTGTCTAAATGTGAACTATGATAACCTAAGTCACAGCATGTTAACATAAGATTTTTTAATGATGTTACAAGTTTAGATGTGTCAAATTTTAACTTTATAGCTTTGTCAATTACGTCGCCATAGAGACATGGATGGAAAATATTTATATATTATTTTTAAATGTAGACAATTATATATATATATATATATATATAATTGTCTACATTTAAAAATTGAATAGCAATATGTATAAATGTACTGATTTAATTGCTATTTGGACCTATTATTTATACAAGCATAGCTTAAGAAAATAAATCCTGTCTCAAAGAGGCTAGTAAAGTTTGAAGATAGCAAAGGGGTAATCAGAAGCCGCAAATCGTAGAAGGACAGACAATATAATGGCCAAAAGAAAAAAGACAAAAGGACAAACAGTGATCTACAAAACACTATACAGAATGAAAATAATCGAGCGACAGCAACCCCACTAAAAGTAGCAAAAAGTTAATTTTGAAGATACGAAAGTGGTAAAAAAAAAAGTCATAAATCGTAGAGGTACAGACAATATAATGGCAAAAAGAAATGTAAACGCTATGTGATGATGGAACATCGCCATCCAAAATGAAAAAAACAATAGAAGCAAATTGACGATCAGAAATGAAATATCGTCTCTGTTGTCTTATAATGCAAGTGTTAACTTTAACTTGAAAACGGAATATGTCTATATTCGAAAATTTACACTATTATTAAAAGAAAGCTTAAACAGTGTTGATGAACAATTCCACATATATCAACAAAAGTAACCCCTGACCTGAAATGATTGACCACAAAAATATTTCGACATATTGCGTTTATTGGTAAAAAGAGGAATGTTTTTATAAGTAGTCTTCCTAACTGTTATCTTTAATCTCATTTGTATGGTTACCACCGTCATACATGTACATCCGTGTCATTTTTATCCTTGTTCAGTTGGTTGCTACAATTTTAAATAACAAACCGAATATGAATAGATATGAGTAACAATATATATATATACATGCAAACCTGTCTTAAAAGGTCACCTTTGGAGCAAAGAAAAAAGTGGTCTTTTAAGACAGGTGATCTGTTAAAGATGTTAAATTCATATGAAATCTAGTTACAAACCCGGTGATAAGTCATGAAAGAGGAAAGGAGCGGGAAGTGTTTACGACAACTGGAACATATCCGTGGTCATTTGTGACACAGATATTCCGTAACGGTCAACCAAGTCATGGTGGCGACCGTAAAACTTTCGAAGTGATGACTTCAACTTAACCAAGAGTTGTTACTATGGTGACACCTTCAATCAACATTTATCACTTTGATGTGCTATGATTTAACAGTCTTGTCTAGGTTATTGTCTGTTTTTCTTTAGAAAATATATTATAAAACGTTTGATGACACATCTTTCACCACAAACATAAATCTTTTAGCACAATGACTGTACTGAATATGTCTATGTTAATTTTGTGAAGATATTGATATAAATGCAAATTTTATTTCAATAACCTAATACATATTAAAACGATTGAAATGCAAAAGTTAGATATAGTAGCTTTAACAACAATTGCTTGTTTTCACTGAATTTATTCCTCCTATCCTATGTCTGTTCCATATGTTATCTTTATTTGTAAAAATCCTTTTGTTTTAGCCATAAATTTAAATTTTAAATCACCACTATTGTGATAAAACAGACGCAATGCCTCCAGACTGGCAGATTTATAGTAGGTACATTGTACCATTCTTTATATAAATCAATATACCTTTATTTATGTTAAGGTGCGTTTAAGCGGTCAATAAAAACGTAGATATCAAATTTAGCGGCTTCACCAGGTACGTTCAATGCCAAGAGATTGGAAAGCCAAATATTTTTAAAGTATTTGGAAGCATGAAAACTAAAGGGCCTATGCATGCTAGCCAAAACGACTGAGTTCACCCAAAGGGCCTAAGTATGATAGCCAAAACGACTGAGTTCACCCAAAGGGCCTAAGTATGATAGCCAAAACGACTGAGTTCACCCAAAGGGCCTAAGTATGATAGCCAAAACGACTGAGTTCACCCAGAGGGCCTAAGTATGATAGTCAAAACGACTGAATTCACCCAAAGGGCCTAAGTATGATAGCCAAAACGATTGAGTTCATCCAAAGGGCCTAAGCATGATAGCCAAAACGACTGAGTTCACCCAAAGGGCCTAAGTATGATAGCCAAAACGACTGAGTTCACCCAAAGGGCCTAAGCATGATAGCCAAAACGACTGAGTTCACCCAAAGGGCCTAATCATGATAGCCAAAACGACTGAGTTCACCCAAAGGGCCTAAGCATGATAGCCAAAACGACTGAGTTCACTCAAAGGGCCTAAGCATGATAACCAAAACGACTGAGTTCACCCAAAGGGCCTAAGCATGATAGCCAAAACGACTGAGTTCATCCAAAGGGCCTAAGCATGATAGCCAAAACGACTGAGTTCACCCAAAGGGCCTACGCATGATAGCCAAAACGACTGAGTTCACCCAAAGGGCCTAAGCATGATAGCCAAAACGACTGAGTTCACCCAAAGGGCCTAGGCATGAGAGTCAAAACGACTGAGTTCACCCAAAGGGCCTAAGTATGATAGCCAAAACGACTGAGTTCACCCAAAGGGCCTAAGTATGATAGCCAAAACGACTGAGTTCATCCAAAGGGCCTAAGTATGATAGCCAAAACGACTGAGTTCACCCAATGGGCCTAAGCATGATAGCCAAAACGACTGAGTTCACCCAATGGGCTTAAGCATGATAGCCAAAACGACTGAGTTCACCCAAAGGGCCTAATCATGATAGCCAACACGACTGAGTTCACCCAAAGGGCCTAAGCATGATAGCCAAAACGATTGAGTTCACCCAAAGGGCCTAAGCATAATAGCCAAAACGACTGAGTTCACCCAAAGGGCCTAAGCATGATAGTCAAAACGACTGAGTTCACCCAAAGGGCCTAAGCATGATAGCCAAAACGATTGAGTTCACCCAAAGGGCCTAAGTATGATAGCCAAAACGACTGAGTTCACTCAAAGGGCCTAAGCATGATAGCCAAAACGACTGAGTTCACCCAAAGGGCCTAAGCATGATAGCCAAAACGACTGAGTTCACCTAAAGGGCCTAAGTATGATAGCCAAAACGACTGAGTTCACCCAAAGGGCCTAAGCATAATAGCCAAAACGACTGAGTTCACCCAAAGGGCCTAAGCATGATAGTCAAAACGACTGAGTTCACCCAAAGGGCCTAAGCATGATAGCCAAAACGACTGAGTTCACCCAAAGGGCCTAAGTATGATAGCCAAAACGACTGAGTTCACCCATGCAAATTTTCCTTTTCTAATTCGCTTCAATTTTTACCTGCGCAGATGTTTCAAACACTAATTGTACCGCCTTAGCACGTCGTCAAGCATGTTTGATTAGTCCATCAAATATTGAAAGAAGAGATAGATATGTGCTTAGACTGTCCGATTCGTGCTTCGAACAAGTGCTTAGGTAAAATCCAATGCGAATTTGAAGGGACGTTTTGACCATGTAAACGCACCCTGAGTTATGAAAATATTTCATTAAATCATTTTGTGATGACTATTATGTTTTTTTCAAGTAGCAATCTAAATGTTGATTAAATATTTAGTCTCTTTGTGTACACGTATACAGGGGGTGACTGTTGAACTTGGTCAGTCATAAAAAAAACCACATTACTATTTTAACGAGGGGACTGTAATATAACAAAGTTCTAAGATATTGTCGAGTAAAAGGGTGATGTGAACTAGAAAAACAATTACTGTTTATACATAAATATACACCAAAATCTCAATGCCAATTTCCACAAAGAAATTGGGAATGATTCCAACTACCATAGTCCCATCGATAGCTACAGTTGTAACTCACAATTCCCAAAGGAAGAAAGAAAAGTATTATTCTAAAAGGAATATCAGAATCACACATGAAGCACTGGTAATTAACAGAACATGACACAGCGTAATAATGTTACCTTCACTTTCATCTAATTTATTTTTAGATGATAAATTTACGCCTATATATTCATTATGTGTAGAAAACAAATCGTGACGCAGTTTAATTGTTACAGAAGGTGTACGACGTATATAAAACATCTTTCACAATGATGAGCCTATGGATTTTCTGAAGAACAAAAATAGAAATCTAAAAGCTTGATAAAATATTTAGTCTCCATGTGTATAGAAGGAGTGTAAACGTTGACTATATAAATAAATCACTAGTATATTGAAGGACCGCAATGTATTTATGTCTCAGTTCTAAGATAGTGTAGTGTAAATGGACGTCACAGAGAAGAATAACAACAACAGTACAAACATATGGGGGAAATAAAAACGTAGATATCAAATTTAGTGTGCACGACGCATTTTTGGAATCAGGTACGCTCAAAATCGAACGACTGGAAAGCCAATTTTCCACAAAAAAATTAAGAATGGTGTCAGCTAGCTCAGTAAACTCCCAATTCCCAAAGCAAGCAAGGAAAATGAGAATCTATTAATAATATCTGCAATCACTTAAGGCACTGGAACATTACAGAACATGATAGAGCTTAATTATGTAATTATGTTGCTCAATTTCGTCTTCAAATATATATTTTCAACCCCTTGTACATATTCATTCTGTGTAAAAAAAATATCATGGCGTAGTATAATGACTAAAGAAGGAATACGACTTATAGAAAACATTTTAACATAGAAGTCATAGGACTTCTATAATTACTAAATTTTGTAAGACAAATGTCAAAAGCAAGGTTATTGAACACAAACTAGCATATGTAATCCACATACAACACCAACATAAATTAGCAAAGCAATATTCATAATACCACAGTCTCCTTCATTACGTTCTTAATCTATATATGTCTTTATCAAACCAGTCATAATTATGAAAAAGAAAGTTTAAATAGTGATATTCAACAATTCCATCAATATCAACAAAATGAACAATCACCTCTCACCTCAACTCATTGAACATCACAAGGACCATGACATATATATGATGCTAAAAAGTCAATATAAATGTATTTCTTTTATATTCCCGTAGATAAAACATCACGAAACATTATATGACAAGTCTTCACACAGAGAGATAGCAATGCAAAGGAACATGAAAGGAAATTCTATTTTACACGTAGGAAACGACACATTTCTTCATGTCATGATCACAGTAGGATCTTAAATGATGAACATGAGATAAAGGTAGATACCGCAATGAGGTATAATAATCAGCAAGATTTAAAGTGGAAAAACCATGTAAATATCGTCCACGCGAAACCAAATAAAACGCGCGGCTTCTACGTCAAAACATTAACATTAGTTCGACCTCTGTTAAGGAACAATCCTATAAATCTCTAGTTAGAACAGCATTTCAGTATCTTTGTTGTGCCTAGGACCCCTGCAATAAAGGCTGAATTTATCAACTCAGTGCGAAATGGTTCAATGCAGGATTGCAAGGCTCACCCGTCACCAATAGACAGCGAAACAGTCAAGTGATGGTGACATGTTACAACGTTTGAACTGGCACAGTCTTGAATACAGGCGTAAAATGTTCTACCTGTCATGATCACTGTTTTTTGTGTAAAATATCAAACGTAAAGATAGTTACTACTCAGAAAGACGCACTAAAACAATGCTTGAGACGATCACAATACATGCATTTCTTGTCATTATCCCTCCGTGTAATACTAAACAAAGACAATAATGGTTTTAAGCTCGTACGATACCTGTCTGGAAACGGATGCTACAGTCTATATAGCAATGAGTATCGCGGCCGGCTGCTTCATAATATCCCTTTTTTCAATTGTCATGTGCAACCGCTGGCAAAATATGCAATCTGTTGAGGGCGGCCAGTATTTGGTAGAAGTAGACGAAAAAGTAGAGGTTCCTGTATCGAAACCACAAAACGTTTGATAACAAAGTCGGTGAAAGATAAACTTATATTATAAAAGATCACATTACACAAATTCTCACACAAACCAGGGGAAGTGGCATGTGCTTGGTCACAATATAATTAAGACTACCTTTAATTTGTGACAGTATGGAGGAAAACAATTTAATATAGGTTACGCCTAACATAATAATGAACGAGCAATACATCTCTGTTTATATGAATATTTGTGTAACATTGTAATCCATTGTAGGAAAGCAGATCAAAGAATGATTTTAAAGGCACGATTTGTACATTTGAAACAACAAATAATACCATTTACCACAACTTTAAGAGACAAAACATTAATCATCGTTTCAATTGAAGGCTAAGGACCATTTCACGCTCATCTTAGGATATGCGTTATGCTCATTGTTGAAGACCCTACTGTGACTGTGAAATGTAGAACAGCAATAAAAGCGCTATTCCTTTACATTAATTTGTGTCTAAGTGTAAGGATGGATAATCTCTCATTTACAATCGCATCGCTTCTCACTGATTGAAACGATTGCCAATTGTTACAAATATCATATAACTAATTTTACAACAATAATGATACTATTTCATTGATTTATAGTTCTAGTAATTTTGATGTTTACGTCAATGAGTAAATAACAGGTTCGCTGATTTTCCTAGTATCACTTAGCACAAAGGGGACACCCCCATTTTGATGACGGCATTATTTGTTATGTATGCATTTCCTGCGTAAACAAATACAAATATCAAATAAATCATTTGAAAATAATAACAATAATAATATTTTATTTATTTATAGGTGTGGTAATTTTGTTTTTACGTCAACGAGTAATTAACAGTAGCCCTTTTCACAAAAATTCGTAACAATAGTCCTAACTTTTTCACTTAAGATTATCTTACGACAATTCCTAAGTCCTTTTCACAAAGATTATCTTACGACAAATTTTAATCTTGCGACTAAAATTACACTTACGATAAAAATTCTTCCTTGGGTGTACTCGATACAACATTATGTGATAAAGTTTGTCAGTGATTTGCGACAGGTCAATGGTTTTCTCCGAGTACTCCAGTTTTCTCCACCAATAAAACTGACCGATATATTGTTGAAAGGGGCGTTAAACACCATAAACCATCTTCCTTAGCAACCTAGTTTCATTTCCATAGCACAACAAAACATTTTTTTAAATAAAATTATTCTATAAAATATCCCCGGCACTAATTTATAAGCAGTTTTTTTATGCTATGATGTGTTTGTATGTTTATATTGAATTTTTATCTAATATATGAATCAGTCACCAATAACTTCACAAAATATGAACGGGTATGATTTTCGTATAGAGGAACATTTCTAATGCATGTAAATTAAAATAATCTATAATAATTATCATTACTTGGGAGTTGTTCGCCATCATCCACGCGTGGTTGCTTTTGGTAGAAGCATTTTTTAAGGGAGTGCATCTGGTATGTGAAACAAAACCTATTCATATAATTCAATTTATCGGTTAGCAAAATAGTTACCCCCTTTTTTCCAATTAATCCCATCCCACATAAAATTAAACGCTTGTTCTTTTACTGATGAAAAGGAGTAAACAACAATGTCATTTGTAGCGTCTGTTTGTATTAAACCATATTCATTTCAATAAACATTATCAATATGTGTAATTAGGTTTGTCCTACGGTCAGAGAAAATGCGCTAACGATGAATTGCTCTCTTATTTTCAAGTCGAAGCGCCAATACATCGTCCATCTTTTTTTCTATTTGTTTCACTTACGATAAAAGATAAGACCAAAATTTCTCTTACGATCAAAATTTTACACTTAGGACAGGGTAGTTTTACACGTAAAGTTAGGACTATTTTTACACTTAAGATTATCGTAAGTATTTTTGTGAAACTCTTTTTAATCTTTGTTTTACACTTACGACAATTTTTTATCGTAAGAATTTTTGTGAAAAGGGCTACAGGTTCGCTGATTTACCTAATTTTGAGGACGTCATTGATGTGTTTGTAAGTATTTCCTGTCAAAGCAATTGCTAGCTGGTCTAAAATTAAGTCTCCGTAGACCTGATAAAACGACATTAAACAATGCTGATCTTTAGAGAATCAACACCACGCCAATTTTCTGATATTTATTATAATAGTGTCTTAGTCATAAAATAATACATTCATAAAAAAAGAGAGAGTATTAATTATTGGGAAATAATGATTTTCTGGTGGCCACTTTTGGGAAGGGGGTGCCGGTCTAGACAGATAAGAATTAATTACAATTTGCAAAGTCTGATACATGGCAGCTGTGTGATTTATATTGACCTCAAGGATCCCTATAAACTTTGTGATGGAACACGGCTTTTTGATATTTATTGTTATTCGAAATAGTGAACCATAACATCACCTCTCGCTTTCAAGCAGAGCACCACTCTCTGATTATAATAAACTTATGATAATGTAAAATAACAGATTGATCGTTATTCAAGTATTTAAAGAATAGCACATGTTGTCGTAGTTAAAAAAATAATGTAAAATATATACATGTACTTATCAATTACATCTTAGAAAAACATGAAGAGTGATCAATTCCTCGTGAAATGCTCAAATATTTTTAACTAAAAGAAAAATTGTATTCTTATTAAAGCATCAATTAATAAAATATTGACACAATAAAAAACATAATAAGAAACATTTACACATGCAGCTACTAGTAAAAACATTACATGTATTTACAAAGTATACGGCAAGTTTTCTGCTAACTTTTGAGCACGTACAAATGTGTTTTAATTAACTCTTTAACCTTGAAATACACAAATAAAAATAGGTTGAATAACTCTCTATCATTTTCTTTTGATAGAATTTCAACCAAACTGATGTACATCAACATTTCTTTTCAACAATTAACCGTAAGAGCTAAATTAATACACGTAAATTCATATTACATATTAATTTTTCTTTTTACTTCTGCGATCAGTTGATATTTTCTGATTCATTTTAGCTACATAACTTTTATATTCTGTATTTAAATCTTTGTATTTTACCCATGAATTATTTTTACTGTCAAAATTCAGCCATTTTACACGGTAAAACCATTTACCACTGGTATATTGTTTTCTCAATATCTTTCCTACTTCATACAAAGTTTCCTTATTATTTTGAACATTAACAATTTGATCATTTATATCCACATCTGCTTGTGACACCTCATTTTTGCTCTGAGGTTTCATTAGTTTCTAAATTAAAAGGGACCTTATCATCACCTAACATAGCGAGCTCAGTGGCATCTACATTTGGGGGAGATTCAGGGTCCGGTGTCTGTCTTGACATAAAAACCCATGTTTAAGTCTATTTATGTGAACTTTGTTCTTGATGAGCTTTCCATCACACTTTAGACGAATTTTTAACATGCATATCAGACAGTTTTTCAGCAATATAAAATGGCTCAACCCAAAGCCGTAAGAACCTGCGATGTTTTCCAGGAGTGACTATTGGGCGGTACAAGCACACTACATCTCCAACAATGAACTGTTTTTCATTGTCTTCTGATTCACCTTTCTTGTCATTTCCTTTTTTTCTTTCTCATCAAGAATTTCAACGGCCATCTCCCGGGTTTTCTGTAGGTTTTCCATTAACGGAATAATGTAGTCTCGACAAGTGAAGGAAATGTCGATATTGTCAATGTATACGTAAAGCAACGAACGAGGATGACGTCCGTGCAACAACAAAAACGGTGTATATTCCTTGCTGTCTAAACAAGGGGTGTTATACGAAAACTGAATAAACGGAATAAAGCTATCCCAATTGTCCTCATTGTCATCAATAGGTTTCGAAATTGAGTTTACGATGGTCGACATCATTCGCTCGCTTTGTCCGTTGCATTGTGAGTGAATACTAGTAGTTTGAGTTTTTCGAATATCTAAATAAACGACAAATTTCCTTCACTAAATTTGACAGATAATTTGTCCCCCCGATCAGTTTGTAGAACTTTGCATATTCAATGACGACATAGCACATTTTTAATGAACGCGTCAGCAACAGTTACAGCACACATTTCTTTTAAAGGTATAAGTTCAACATATTTTGTCATGTAGCAGATAAAAACGATTACGTATTTGTTTCCAGTTGTTGTTTTTCGCAGTGGTCCTAAATTACCAGTACTTACAGCTTGAAATGGCTTACTGGGAGCAGGCATGGGGACTAATTATTGACCTCTAGTGTCCCAATAAACTCTGAGATGGAACACAGCTTTTTGATATTTATTGTTATTTGAAATTGTGAATCGTAACATCGATGTATCTAGCACACAAATACATACCCGCTCACTTTCATGGCTTGGTACAGACACTTCAATAAAAAGTGGCGTGTTAAACTAGTTTTATGGGCCGAAATCTCCCCTCTTAGTGAATAAGGGTAATAACAAAATTACCGAACTCTGAACAATCTTCCAAAGGGAAAGTCAAAATTCATAAGTATATAAACAGACAAAATCAATCAACAACCGAAAAACTGTGAAAACCGTAATGACCCTGACTTGGTACAGGCATTTCTAAAGAAATGGTGGGTTGAATCAGATTTTAAAGCGCCAAACCTCCCGCTTTCATTACGGCTCAAAGGTTCCGGCTGTCACTATAACAGTATTTATAGTGAAATGATGTGGTCCTGCAAGTGCTTTCCACATGCGAGTAAAATACAAACCCTCCCATATAATTGGGTGAACAGTCATGTATAACCTATTAGTTCTATTACAGACGTATGCAATCCTGTTGGCTATATTACATCCTCTACCGACATTTTAAATATACAATGTATAATTTACTCGCATCTCCCATTGGGTGCTGTAAATGATTTTCTATAAAGTATATGGTATTTTGGAATTTGATTTCTGAAACACATAATAACGAATCCATTGATTCACCATAGACATATAGTACCAAACTCCTTCAATAGGCCGAGTGTTTCTGCTTACAATAAGATGGGTAATGTTGTCCTTGTTCCGATTGTCATTTAGGGTAATATATTAAAGTGTGGATGACTGTATCACCAAGCATAAAGCTATAAAAACTCTAGATCAGTTTAGAACAAATATTTAATTGTGTTGTTTCTTTTCATGCATGGTCCTGTAATTTTTATTTTTATATACAAAATAAAACATCGGTCTAAATTATTGAAGGTCAATAAAAAAGAATATATTCGGGTTTGGTGTGCCTTATGTCGATCAGTATAATGGGGATAAATGTCGCTAACTTTATAATATGTCTGAATGGTACTCTTCATTTTTTCACAGTTGTTTCTGTTCAGTTGTCTAGGTAAACTATTGCACTGGTTAATTTAGGAATATTTATATTCTGCTAAGCCTGGTATGCTTTCGAAAACTGGGCGGCTTGGTCTAATGGGGAAATCAGACAAGTTATCCGACATGACACTGAACGTTTGTCCTTTTATACGTTTCTCTTTCGTCTGAGGGCCAATGAGATTGTGGAATTTCTCACAACCATCCCGTGGGCCAATGGATGCTGGATCCCTGTCTGTCTAGTTCTTATCTTAATTATATACAAAGAGAAATGCTTAATATGCCTGTCGCATAAAATCTAATTGAATGAAGGAAATACTACCTTATACTTTAACATGTTTGACAAATGCGAATTCTTTAAACGAATATGTTCTATTTGGGAAGCAAATATTGCAGACGACGCGCGTAATATTTGTTAACATTTTGCGACAATTGGTTGAGATAAAGTCTCATTAAGCATACTTCAAACTATCACCAAGACTAATTAAATATGAAGGCAAAGCCTACATTTTCTTCAAAGTAATACTTTCCCCAATGTCTCACAAGATATGACTTTTTGGACTTAACTGGTAGAAACGTTTATGGATATGTGACCGGCAAAATGGCGAACTACGTAGTGAAAACATGTTTTATGGCAGAGGAAAAACATCGATTCTCTCTGATCTGCAGTAATTCAGTTAATATTGTAAACCTGTGACGATACAAAGTGGGAGAGTTTGAATTACATATACATGGTCTTGTGAGCAAAAAATAATCGATTTGTATGCAGCAAATGCAAATTACATACAGCACATGAATAAAGTATTATTATGTTAATATAACGTTGAGTCACAAAATTCTTGAAAGAAATAAGATGATATTCTTTAACTTCACGGCAATAGTGAACTTTAAACGGAGCTGTTTTCGCATGTTTAGGGATTGCTTCCTAAACTTTAAATTATTGGTTTTCCAATCTTTCTATTTTGAGCGTACCCGATGAAGTATATTCCAGAAACGTGTCGTGTGCACTAATTTTGATATCCACGTTTTTATTATTTTTATTATTTAAGTTTTCATAAATTGTCATTATTACTGTGTTACTATATACGATCATGCTATTACAATATAAAACAAAACAAAAACACGGTGTCCCTTACCTTCCAAAAAACGTCTGCATATATAATTGTATTTACATATAGTTTATATACATCCTATGGAATAACCTGATAGAATTCACTACAAACTTCTTAGAATTTCTGCAGCTGTACGACGTACATTATTGTCATAATTTACACAACCCTTCAGGAGGACCAACACCTCTTTATTTATATTTGATTCATCTTCATCCTGAAGTGGTGACACTTTTTCCCGCATTTTATCCATAATTATTGAAATTGCATCTAATTCATTGTCAACAATCCAGGCATCTTTTTCCGAAAAGAATTCAATTAGGGTTACACCCTATGACCACATATCTGTGGCCGTGGAAGACCTTGCTGACATAATAAGCATTCTGGTGCAATGTAACCCGGCGATCCACATGTAGTGCCAATTGCGTTGTTGTAGCTGCACCATCCGATTGTATTCGACTAATACCCATGTCACATAGCATTGTGGATAAGCAACCTTTTTTGATCATCACATTACCTGGTTGTAAGTCATTATGGAGAACAATTGGTACTAAGGCATGCATATAGGCCACAGCTTGTACAGCCTGCCGCATAATGAACAATTTGTCATGTTGCGTAAATGTCATTTCAAGCTTTTTCTCCTCACAAAAGATTACATCTTCCATATTGCACCCATTGATGTATTCATGAACGAGATGAATGGTAGTTTCTCTTCGTGCAACAGTTAAGAATTGGATGATGTTCGGATACCGTAATTTCGAACTTATTTCAATTTCTTTATCGACAATACGCAACATAGCTTTTTGTAATCTGTTGTTGATTGATATGGCCTTGATTGCTACTTTTGATCCGGCCCAGTTCCCCTTGTATACAGTTCCGAATGTTCCGCTTCCTAAAACTGAGGAGTAGTCGATATTTAAATCTTTTACAAAGACCTCCGGAACTGCAAAAGAGGGATTGTTCTTGGCAATACTTTTATCCTCTATGGAAAAACTTTCTCCTTGTCGTACTGAAATATCTTCTACAGTAGTGACTACGCTAGAAGTTAAGGAGGAGCAATCCACAAAAGATGTTGATACAGCTGAGATGGAACCACATGTACTTGCTGTTTTGGCAATATCCCTAACAGAGATAATTTGAAGGGGTTTTGACATTTGCATTATGTCAGCAAATGAAACTTCGCACGAATATACCCCAGGCTCCGTCACTCCGATCATATTCATTGATCCACTGCTCGTCAGGGTGTCATTTTTGTACCACCTGTACGTGACGTCCTCTGTAGTACCAATTAATATTCCAATCGTGAGATTCTGTTCATCATACCCCCAAATTTCCAATGGCTCGTGAATGATTATGCCATCTATATTGTCCATTGATGACGGAAATCGCAGTTTTTCTCAGCACAGAATCTAGCTTCTCAAATTCAGTTTCTATGAAAGCCTTCCCTCCAATCTTTGTGCTGCCTATTAAAAATCCATTTTCGCAAGGGTTGTAAACTTCGCTTATTAAAACAGGTTCGTCGAACGAGGTTATTCCTTTGTATTGACTAATGGAATAACAATGAACAATCGATGTTTCGTCAGAATATTTCGACGTACGTTCTGCATAATATCTTATGACAATATCTTGCCTTGTTCTGACAGTTCATCAACGGGCAGTAGTACGGAATCTACTGGGTGTTCCGATGTATGGCTGTCAGATTGTATTGTTAACGGTACGTTGGTGCCTGGTTGTTTTATTGATACAGATCATGATGGCTGATTACGTTCGAGGACGTCTGGCTGGATGTGTGTTGTGCTGTCTGACATGTGAATTGTGGTACTGTCAGTTTGACGGGATACAGAAACGACTGACTCGTCTGCTTCTGACTTCACTGATGTTTTCTCCTTCTTTTTGTCATTAAATAAAACGTGCTTTTTGACAACTGAAAGCCATTCTCACGCAGGTAGTTCCCTAATTTTTTTTTCTTTTTTACCTTTTATCGTCTCAAATGTCAGTCGGTTTCCTGCCGAATCACCAAGGAAGGTTTCCATGTCATCTAGAAGGCCAAATATTGATTTGCCATTACGATAGAACACGTCAGTTCCCAACTTAACTACCCCATCGATATCAATATCCAGTGTTTGTATCGGAAGTGTGCGAACTCCGCCCTCGTTATGTTGGAAAACTTGTTTAAAATCATTTGTTTTAAAGTGTTGATAGCCCAGGTGTATTTTAGGATTCCTACTCCGTGTGTACTCGTCTAACTGTTCATGCTTTCTCCTCGGTATATTGCCTTCCTGCAGAAACAATAAAGTACATCCATTGAATAATCTGGCATGAAAGGCAACCTTCTTATTGAATTGTTACATGCTTGTGCCTGTTCTAAGCCATGGCCATGAATTCAATTAGCAAATATCATGGGAGTTTTAAAAACTTGTTGATATTGGTGAAATTAAAATGTCTATCAGTGATTTAGATCTGGAATAAGAAGAGCTTGAAGATGACAAATGTGTAATTTTAAGTCGTCAATCGAAGAAGGACGGAAAAAGACAAAGAGAAAAGGAACAAAGATCTAGAAAACACTTCACAGAAAACTAAAGATTGATCAACACGGAACCCACAAATAACCATGGGTGAACTCGGATGCTCCGGAAACTTTAACACGGAACCCACAAATAACCATGGGTGAACTCGGATGCTCCGGAAACTTTAACATGGAACCCACAAATAACCAGGGGTGAACTCGGATGCTCCGGAAACTTTAACACGGAACCCACAAATAACCATGGGTGAACTCGGATGCTCCGGAAACTTTAACACGGAACCCACAAATAACCATGGGTGAACTCGGATGCTCCGGAAACTTCAACACGGAATCCACAAATAGCCACGGGTGAACTTGGATGCTCCAGAAACTTCAACGCGGAATCCACAAATAACCAGGGGTGAACTCGGATGCTCCGGAAACTTTAGAAACAAGTGAAATGAATAAAAAATCACAAAACGTTTATTTGATAGTTTTTCTGTATGATATCTCATATATAAAAATGATATCTTAAAATAGTTAAGATTTCATTGGGTAAATATTTTTTTACTTTTCAGCACCTGATGAAGGTGTTCCATGAAGAAACAAGTGGCGTTAAAACCATAACACCCCCCCCCCCCCCCCCCCAAACCATGAAACGCATCGTCCGCGCTGGATTGGATTGAATAATTACATTTTACTAGGAATGTTGCACAAATTGACATACTTACATGTGTACATTACTCGACCTACGTATACGTATATAAGGGGATCGATTATTGATAGTTTTTGACAATGGCGAGATGCGTCCTTCTATCGTTGTAATATACAATTTTGCTGTATATAAACTAGAACATATTGAAATGAAATACAATTTCCATTTCTCGTGTTTAACAAAGCATGATCTATCGATAGAAATAACTGAGGTGCACTCGCTTTTTTAATTTTCAAAACTATGGAGATGAGTTTCTGTGTATCTGTAATGAGTAAATTAAAGAATATATCTTAAAGTTAGAAGAGACAATGTTTCCAATGGAAGGAAAAATATGTGACATCGCTTCGAAAATATCTGTTCCCTTTACAAGGACACATCGTGGCGCAGAAAAATTAACGCAAAAATTGTCCACACGTCCGATTTGAAAAAAAAAGTTCATCACTGTAACTGGATGACACGTGTTAAAAATTACACACACAAAAAAACAAAAAAAATTTAAAAATACAAACAAAACAAAGCACAAATAGTAAATAAATGTAATTAGTTGAGGCCGTTATCATAATGACAATATCTTAAAGAAACGTACACGGTCATCAAAGAAATGTCATTGAAGAGAAGATGTTTTAAAGTTTGTTGTTCGTGATGAGTAAAACAGTGTTGATTTGCCCTTATAAGTATTGTTTTACCTTAAATAAAACATTAAGTCTTAGTCTGTGAAAATTTGGTTATAAAGAGGATCAGAGGCCAACCATTTAACTAAGGGGTGTCTATGTCTTTGCCCGAGCCGGATTTTATTTCTGACACGAAACAAATATATTGTACATGAAAAAAATATGTTAATTTTATTCAACTTATACAAAACGTTATTGTTGAAACTGGAAGGTCAGGCGACCGTTTCACTAAAGGTCGTAAGTCGTAAACGTAGACGTATAAAGTGTACTCTTAAGAGATACGACCGTTTCACAAATAGTTAGGATTTACGACTTACGATAAAAAGTGATCGCAAAGTTAAGAGTGGTGGTAGGTACTCGTAGGTCGTAAAGCGTAAGCCTATAATAAAGGTAATAACAAAATTACCGAACTCCGAACAATCTTACAAAGGGAAAGTCAAAACTCATAATTATATAAACAGACAAAATCAGTCAACAACCGGAAAACTGTGAAAACCGTAATGACCCTGACTTGGTACAGGCATTTCTAAAGAAATGGTGGGTTGAATCAGATTTTAAGGCGCCAAACCTCCCGCTCTCATTACGGTTCAAAGGTTCCGGCTGTCACTGTAACAGTATTTAAATACAGGAACAAAATAGGTAAAATAGTTGTCAAAGCAGTACCATATTCGGTGACGTAAATGTCAAAAATATTTTTACGTCACACATTGACAAAAATATTCTTGACATTTGTGACTTCTTTATCTTTATACATTTTCACTATATGAAAATGCATCGCTTATAATTTTTTCTGCAGAGACGGAATATATTTCGACAAGATATTGGTATCGGAATATAAACTTTTTAAGAGATCGAATAAGGCGAATCTTTTTATAGCCCTGGTCCAGTAGCCTGTTTCTCAGATGAAGATGACGTTTCAGGAAATCAGAATAATTGCTACTGGCCCTTGCATAGCGAATCAATTGCGAGATGTAAACACCATATGCAGGAGAAGCTGGTATATTGCTGCACATGTTTGGAAAATTTATGATTTTAAAATTGAAGTCGTCCCGCTTATCATAAATTTTAGTACTGAGTTGACCATCGTCGTCAAATTCGAGGTATAAGTCCAAAAATGATGCGGACGAAGCTGTATCGGTGGTCTCTTTAACTTCCAGCTCTGGAGGATATATGTGCGTGTAGCAAAGATGATAGCGTTGTTTATAGCTCTTTTTCAGAAATAGAGACATGTTAGAGAAGACACGGCGGATTTTTCGGATATTTACTAGCACAGCGCAACAAATAAATAGAACCTGCATCAAATCATTATTTGAACATAGTTCTTCAATTCATTTATAGATTAAAACATTTCTTGGAGAATTATTAAACGGCTCTCTTGAAATTATTGAATGCGAAGCTTGTGATAAATTACAACTTTCATAGGCACCAACCATTTTATAACAGAGGGGGGAGGTGGCTGGGATTTTCGTGCTTGATAGATTTTGTTTTCATGTCAATAGAAAACCAATTTTTCACACATCAGGTAGATCAAATTGTTTTATACATACATGAGGCAAAAACAATTTTTCAAAGATTGTTTTTTACAAAAGATTTACTAGTAAATTCAAGCAGGGCTCAAATTTTACAAAAAGAGAATAGAAGTCTACATACATTAATCAGAACAAGAACATTTATTTACCCCCAATATCGTGTGCTGCTTGTAACAAATTTTCTAAACTTAATGATCTTTTCTGTAACTACAAATATACTTTTTATGTTCTAGTCACAATTCTTACTTTGTTTTACTTGGTAGTATTCATATACCAGCAGTTTTACATTTGTATGATATGCTTTAATTTCAACATGTTCAAGCATGCGGCTCTTCTTTGGATGTTCTCCAATGCCTTGATCTTACTTTGGCTAGTTGGATCCCATACAGTCGCTGCGTATTCGATGGTTGGTCTCACAATTGCGGTGTAGCTTGTCTCCTTGACTGTTCTCGTGCAGTCTTTCAAGTTCCTTCTAATAAATCCAAGAGTTATATTTCCTTTGGCAGCTACATTGTCAACATGTTTGTCCCGGGATAAGTTGCTGGTTAGGGTGACTCCTAGATATTTGCTGGAGTCCACTATCTCCAGTGTGTGGCCATGAAGCTGGTAGTTGGTAGGAATAACGGTCTTGGACTTATTAGGTGCTACTCTAATGACTGCATTTGCTCGGGTTGAAACTCATCTGCCATCTACTTTCCCAATTTTCCAGTGCGGTTAGGTCTTCCTGTAATAGTTGGCTGTCTATAGTCCCATTTATAGCTCGGAATAAGATGGTGTCATCCGCAAAAAGGTGTTTTTCTGAATGTATGATGGTCTCTGGCATATCATTAATGTAAGCTAGGAACAGGAGGGTCTAACACTGAGCCCTGTGGTACTCCTGACTAGACTTGAGCTGATGTTGACTTTGCTCCTTCCAGCACTACATTTTGGTTTCGGCTTTCCAAGAACGACTTGATCCATGTAACAGTGTTGTGGTTAACTCCATAGTACGAAAGTTTGTGCAATAGTCTGGCATGTGGAACCTTGTCGAATGCCTTTGCAAAGTCTAGCAAGATGATGTCGACTTGTGATCCTTTTGCTAAGCGTTTAACTATTGCCTGTTTTCTTTAGAAATGCCTGTACCAAGTCAGGGTCATTACGGTTTTCACAGTTTTCCGGTTGTTGACTGATTTTGTCTGTTTATATACTTATGAGGTTTGACTTTCCCTTTGGAAGATTGTTCGGTAATTTTGTTATTACCCTTATTTCCTGTACGGTGATGACGAGTTGTGATTCACAAGATCGCTTGTATCTAAAACCATGTTGCGTGTCTGATAAAATGTTGTTGGCATCGAAATGTTATGCTACTATGTATGATACGTTCCATTCTTTTGCATGCTATTGATGTCAGCGATACTGGTCTATAATTTGCTTCTATGTGTCTTTCACCTTTTTTTAAAGATGGGAACAACCCAAGCATCTCTCCTGTCTTGGGGAACTGCTCCAATGTCGAGGGAGTGCCGGTAGATTTGAGATAAAATAGGTGCCAGTTGTTGTGCTGCGGATCTAAGTATAAATGCAGGGACTTCGTTTGGGCCTGTAGCCTTATGTGGTTTCTGGTTCTTTAACAGTTTGTAGACTCCGTGTTCGGTGATGTTTATGTTCGTCATTGATGGAAATGGACTTGGTCTTAGATATCCTTGTTGGCTCTTCAGTGGTGCAACTCCTATAAATTCCTGGCCTTTGCTCTTGATGTATGACCATAGTTTGTTGGTGTTATCTTTGTCACATATTACATCAGTCATGTTTTTCTTGCCTGCTTTCCTGATTTCATACTTGACTTCTATTTGTAGTCTTTTATATCTATCCTTGTCTTTTTTCTTTTTTCTTTTCCTGGCTTTAGCGTAAGCTCTGTGTTTTTGGTTGATTTTTCTTCTGATGTCAGTATTCATCCAAGGATGAGTGTGCTTTTGCTTGGTCATTTAGGTTGGTACTCTCTTGTCTATAATAGATTTTATTTCTGTTTTAAATGACTGCCACATACTTTCGATATTTTGGTGGGTTTCATTCTTAAAGGTGGATCCAAATTCTGCTATATCTTTTTGTATGTTGTGTACCTCAGCTTTTTTCCATAGATAAAATTTCCACCTTGTTGGCTTAGGTTTAACTGGTTTGCAGGCTACGTCTAGTAGGACTATATCGTGATCGCTATTTCCTATGGATGGTAATGGTTTACAGCGTTGTTTAAATGATGGATGTGTTGTAAAAATCAAATCAAGTGTATTTTCCTTCCTCGTTGGGAAATCCACTAACTGTTCAAGACCGTTGTCCGCTATGGTGTCTATGTATGCTTGATTTGTGTGTGTAGGGTATTGATTCGCTTGGATTGACTGCTCAGACCAACTGATGCCGGGAAGGTTGAAGTCACCACCAATAATCAAGATAATTTTTTTACGTTTGATCCCGAGTCCATTAATTTCTTCCTTAAAGAGTTTATTATCAATATCACTTACTTGTTTTGGTGGTCTATAGTAAGCTGCTATTTTCATATTCTTTTCTCCTTCGATTGTTATAGTCCCACTTATTAATTCTAAGTTCTTGCTTCGTGTGATGTTAATAAGCAGCAGTTCTTTTCTGGCTGCTCTCAACACTCCTCCATGTGGATCTGATGGCCTGTCCCTCCTTTCGATGTCATAATTAAGATATGGTGGTAGAATCTCACTAGACTTTATGCTGGAGTCTAACCATGTCTCTGTGCCTAGGATTATATCTGGTTTTGATGACTCAATTAACGCCTCAAGTAAATTTCCTTTCTTCCTTAAGCTTTGAAAATTAATGTTCAATATGCGTATGTTATTGTTGCCGTTTCGTCTATTTTGATGGAACTCATTATTTGTTTTCGTGGTATGTTTCGGTGACGATGTCATGAGCGGGGATCCTGCATTTCCCAACAGTGAAAACAATGAATAGTTGGAACCAACGCTTGATCTAGATGTAGATGGTAAAGGCATGCCTGACAGACTATCGAGTCTGGATGGATGGGTTGATAAATGTATTGTTGATTCTTGTGGGTTTTCTGGTACATGGTATACTATAGAAGACGAATTGTTTTGTTTGGAGCATGATGGGCATGTCTATTTTTCATCACTGTTGCCAATGTTGTTGAATTCATCAGTTGTCATACCTAGACACGACTTGTGAATCCACATATCGCAGTCATCACAAGCTATAACGTTTGTTTTACATGCTTTGTCACAAATGCAACAAGGAAATCGAGGACGTCTGGGCCCTGGGTTCAGTTCAATGCTTGATAGCATGAGTAGTATGAGATGATGGGAGCTTGTGTCCTTTGCTGTAAACAATATGCATTGAGTGTGATGTTTGCTATAGAGAAACCAATAATACACATTTACTGTAAGGGTAGATGAGATCTCGTATTGTTCTGAGAAATATATGTTCAACCCGCTACTAAAGTCTTTGTGTTGCAATGGGCAGTGTATTGATGGATTATACTTGTCCTTCAATTGATTTTTTTCAAATATGATGTAGCTCTGTGCTATCAGCAGAGCCGACAACAAATATGCCGTCCGATGAAACATTGTTTTGGCTAGTTACCTGGGCGCCGCCATGTTTGCCTCGTTTTGGTTACTGTCCAACGTTCATTCACAAAGTGAGAAAAACGTATAAAAATCGTAGATCTGGAAATTTTCACAAATTATGTTTATATATCGTTCTCCTGATATCCAAAGTTCATAATGATGACTTGGAAAAACTTTAGAATCGCTAGTAATGTCCAAAATAAACTGCAAATTCGGAGTCCAAGGAAAAACAGCTGTCCGTGCCCGAGCATGCGCATATGATCCAAGAGAGTTGAATAAACATAATATCATAATTACTACTATAATAATAATCTCAAACATCAAAAATTGTTATTCTTCTTTTCAAAGGCTGTCTTTTAGATCTGCACTGCATACATTTCTTGAAGATTCTTCGGATCCTTTGTTTGAATGTATATTTTTGAACACTACTTTTTTGTTGGTGTTTTCAGACTTAAATTTTTATTGACATAGAATTTTTTTTTAGACTAACTTGGTCATAATTTTTTTCTTAGAAAGAATAAATATCCTCACTAATAAAATGGTTAGTGCCTTATGTGACATCAACCTCTCTATATTTCAGTTTCATATACTATATAAATTATACAATATCTTTTTTTTACCTCCGTTTTAGGAAATGCTACATGTAAGTCGTAAGTCGTAACTCTTAAGATTAGGACTAGTTTAGTGAAACGCACGTATACGTGCACGTAAGGAAATCGTAAGAGTGATCTTAGACTTACGATTTACAATCGCTTTAGTGAAACGGTCAGATTATTTAGTTTTTGCATCTTTCACGTTTGGCTCGGGAAATTGTTCGTCTCTCGACTGGTATTTTTGGCAAATACCCCTCCCAAACATGATATATCTGTATAAAATCTATATTAAATATTTCAATTCTATAAAACAAAAATGTTTAGGATAACAACCTCTTCCCAATCTCAGTGAAACTCTGCACTTGTCCAGCTGATAGTTACAATAGTATTCTATTCTCATTAGTACCCTAGTACGGTCAGATTATTTAGTTTTTGCATCTTTCACGTTTGGCTCGGGAAATTGTTCGTCTCTCGACTGGTATTTTTGGCAAATACCCCTCCCAAACATGATATATCTGTATAAAATCTATATTAAATATTTCAATTCTATAAAACAAAAATGTTTAGGATAACAACCTCTTCCCAATCTCAGTGAAACTCTGCACTTGTCCAGCTGATAGCTACAATAGTATTCTATTCTCATTAGTACCCTAGTGTCCCAATATATATGAGATATGGACTACAAGAAATCAAGGAAAAAAATACTGGGACACTAATCAGATAAGGAAAGTTGCCTGATCGCTCTGTAAGTTTTTTTTTTTTTTTTTTTTTTTTTTTTTTTTTATAATATATATAATACTAACAATCAACCAGCATATATTGTAATTAAAAGTACAGGATCCAAACCCAATACACTAACAAAACCTAGCCAGTCTCAATAAACTGAAGGGAAATCTTAGATCTCTTATCTATATATGTGACCCTTGGCTACCAATGAAAATAATAAATGTTGATGAAACAGACACATAAACCAGACTAGATTAGTAAAAGTAAACAATGAAAACATTCTATGATATGAATATGTTGGAATATTTTGTCATCAAAGTGTATTCTTACTCAACTTGGCTTTAGTTTTATTGTATGATGATAACAATGATGGAATAAATTTTGTTTATAAATTCCATGAGGTGTCAGGTGATTATGGAGATATTTAGAATGACAGATGACTTAGGGATAAGCTCAATGCATCAATGCACTTATTCAGGAAATATATCTAATAGGTTTAATATCACAATAATAAAAATAAAACAATGACTGTATAAATGAAAGAACCTGCCTTCTTTTCTTATCAATTCTCCGTGTTTTTACATTATCGTGCAAGTATTCTTGTTAAAAAAAATATAAACTGTAACCACAATGTCAAAAATGAAATGAGGAGTAACATCTTAATTGATCTATTATATCTTACATACAATTTACCCAAGATATAACAAATTTTGAATAGACTTACCCTTTTAAAAATAAAAAAAATAAAGCGCCATCGATCGAAAAGTCTGGATCCACCTCGTCTTTTAATGAATTTAATTGCTATATTTCGGATATGAGGATTTTGATACCAACGTTTCGTTTTTTTGTTTTAAATTTTGGGGATAAACAGGCCTGTGTTTGAGCCAATGGATCTCAGTAGCTTGATCAGCCAGGCAATAGGAACACAATTTATTTGAGAAGATGCGTGTTACAAGGCTCAGTCTCATTAAAAATAAGATGGTACTATTTTCATTATTTACTATTAAGACTATGAACTGATACTTCGGAGCCAAACCTTAGAATGATGAATATTTTGATTTCAAGTGTATAAGAGGCATAACATTGTAATTAACATTGAGGTTAACAAGAGTCTAATTATTGTAAATCTTGCATAGTCTATTAAATGTCGTCTGCAGTTGACTTCTGGGATTTCGTAATTCACTGACCCTGTTATTGTAATGCCCTACTGCAAGTCGTCGGTATGTCTATGATAGTGTATGGTCTTTCTGTATAGAAATGAATCTATCTAGTTCGTTAAATGCTGGTAGTGAATTGTCATTTACCACTTTAACTTTCCTATTTTAATTCTCATAGCATGTACTTATAAACCTACCTATTATATTTGAGACGCTTTTTCCGTCATTGGTGGCATTTCTATAAATAGAAACTTCAATATGTTATTTTTATAGTTTGTTTATATTAAAACTAGAATCACACTGTTTCTACAATAAGAACAAACGTAAATGATTATAGAATTTATTAATAAAGACAGTTAATTTGGCTAGTTGGTTTCCTAATAGGTAGTCATATGTTATATATTAATCTGACGTCAGTAAAACCAGGATATACGTCATCACCTCAATACACTATATGATCTTAACTACGTAAAACGTAGTGTTAATCAAACAGAAATTAGTTTTGTTTTTAAATTGTATAAAACAGCATTTCGTTTATCTATAACATAAGATTATATAGGATAGGTTTCTTTGTTATTTAGGTATATCTAACAGCATGTCGTTTATCTATAACATAAGATTATATAGGATAGATTTCTTTGTTATTTAGGTATATCTAACAGCATGTCGTTTATCTATAAAATAAGATTATATAGGATAGGTTTCTTTGTTATTTAGGTATATCTAACAGCATGTCGTTTATCTATAAAATAAGGTTATATAGGATAGGTTTCTTTGTTATTTAGGTATATCTAACAGCATGTCGTTTATCTATAACATAAGATTATATAGGATAGATTTCTTTGTTATTTAGGTATATCTAACAGCATGTCGTTTATCTATAAGGTTATATAGGATAGGTTTCTTTGTTATTTAGGTATATCTAACAGCATGTCGTTTATCTATAACATAATGTTATATAGGATAGGTTTCTTTGTTATTTAGGTATATCTAACAGCATGTCGTTTATCTATAAAATAAGGTTATATAGGATAGGTTTCTTTGTTATTTAGGTATATCTAACAGCATGTCGTTTATCTATAACATAAGGTTATATAGGATAGGTTTCTTTGTTATTTAGGTATATCTAACAGCATGTCGTTTATCTATAACATAAGATTATATAGGATAGATTTCTTTGTTATTTAGGTATATCTAACACCATGTCGTTTATCTATAAAATAAGATTATATAGGATAGATTTCTTTGTTATTTAGGTATATCTAACAGAATGTCGTTTATCTATAAGGTTATATAGGATAGGTTTCTTTGTTATTTAGGTATATCTAACAGCATGTCATTTATCTATAACATAATGTTATATAGGATAGGTTTCTTTGTTATTTAGGTATATCTAACAGCATGTCGTTTATCTATAACATAAGATTATATAGGATAGATTTCTTTGTTATTTGGGTATATCTAACAACATGTCGTTTATCTATAACATAATGTTATATAGGATAGATTTCTTTGTTATTTAGGTATATCTAACAGCATGTCGTTTATCTATAACATAAGGTTATATAGGATAGGTTTCTTTGTTATTTAGGTATATCTAACAGCATGTCGTTTATCTATAACATAAGGTTATATAGGATAGATTTCTTTGTTATTTAGGTATATCTAACAGCATGTCGTTTATCTATAACATAAGGTTATATAGGATAGGTTTCTTTGTTATTTAGGTATATCTAACAGCATGTCGTTTATCTATAACATAAAGTTATATAGGATAGATTTCTTTGTTATTTAGGTATATCTAACAGCATGTCGTTTATCTATAACATAAGATTATATAGGATAGATTTCTTTGTTATTTAGGTATATCTAACAGCATGTCGTTTATCTATAACATAATGTTATATAGGATAGATTTCTTTGTTATTTAGGTATATCTAACAGCATGTCGTTTATCTATAACATAATGTTATATAGGATAGGTTTCTTTGTTATTTAGGTATATCTAACAGCATGTCGTTTATCTATAACATAAGGTTATATAGGATAGATTTCTTTGTTATTTAGGTATATCTAACAGCATGTCGTTTATCTATAACATAAGGTTATATAGGATAGGTTTCTTTGTTATTTAGGTATATCTAACAGCATGTCGTTTATCTATAACATAATGTTATATAGGATAGGTTTCTTTGTTATTTAGGTATATCTAACAGCATGTCGTTTATCTATAAGGTTATATATGATAGATTTCTTTGTTATTTAGGTATATCTAACAGCATGTCGTTTATCTATAACATAATGTTATATAGGATAGGTTTCTTTGTTATTTAGGTATATCTAACAGCATGTCGTTTATCTATAACATAATGTTATATAGGATAGGTTTCTTTGTTATTTAGGTATATCTAACAGCATGTCGTTTATCTATAAGGTTATATAGGATAGATTTCTTTGTTATTTAGGTATATCTAACAGCATGTCGTTTATCTATAAGATTATATAGGATAGATTTCTTTGTTATTTAGGTATATCTAACAGCATGTCGTTTATCTATAAGATTATATAGGATAGGTTTCTTTGTTATTTAGGTATATCTAACAGCATGTCGTTTATCTATAACATAAGATTATATAGGATAGATTTCTTTGTTATTTAGGTATATCTAACAGCATGTCGTTTATCTATAACATAATGTTATATAGGATAGGTTTCTTTGTTATTTAGGTATATCTAACAGCATGTCGTTTATCTATAAGATTATATAGGATAGATTTCTTTGTTATTTAGGTATATCTAACAGCATGTCGTTTATCTATAAGATTATATAGGATAGATTTCTTTGTTATTTAGGTATATCTAACAGCATGTCGTTTATCTATAAGATTATATAGGATAGGTTTCTTTGTTATTTAGGTATATCTAACAGCATGTCGTTTATCTATAACATAAGATTATATAGGATAGATTTCTTTGTTATTTAGGTATATCTAACAGCATGTCGTTTATCTATAACATAATGTTATATAGGATAGGTTTCTTTGTTATTTAGGTATATCTAACAGCATGTCGTTTATCTATAAGGTTATATAGGATAGATTTCTTTGTTATTTAGGTATATCTAACAGCATGTCGTTTATCTATAAGATTATATAGGATAGATTTCTTTGTTATTTAGGTATATCTAACAGCATGTCGTTTATCTATAAGATTATATAGGATAGGTTTCTTTGTTATTTAGGTATATCTAACAGCATGTCGTTTATCTATAACATAATGTTATATAGGATAGGTTTCTTTGTTATTTAGGTATATCTAACAGCATGTCGTTTATCTATAACATAAGGTTATAAAAGATAGGTTTCTTTGTTATTTAGGTATATCTAACAGCATGTCGTTTATCTATAACATAATGTTATATAGGATAGGTTTCTTTGTTATTTAGGTATATCTAACAGCATGTCGTTTATCTATAAGGTTATATAGGATAGATTTCTTTGTTATTTAGGTATATCTAACAGCATGTCGTTTATCTATAAGATTATATAGGATAGATTTCTTTGTTATTTAGGTATATCTAACAGCATGTCGTTTATCTATAAGATTATATAGGATAGGTTTCTTTGTTATTTAGGTATATCTAACAGCATGTCGTTTATCTATAACATAAGATTATATAGGATAGATTTCTTTGTTATTTAGGTATATCTAACAGCATGTCGTTTATCTATAACATAATGTTATATAGGATAGGTTTCTTTGTTATTTAGGTATATCTAACAGCATGTCGTTTATCTATAAGGTTATAAAAGATAGATTTCTTTGTTATTTAGGTATATCTAACAGCATGTCGTTTATCTATAACATAATGTTATATAGGATAGGTTTCTTTGTTATTTAGGTATATCTAACAGCATGTCGTTTATCTATAACATAATGTTATATAGGATAGGTTTCTTTGTTATTTAGGTATATCTAACAGCATGTCGTTTATCTATAAGATTATATAGATAGATTTCTTTGTTATTTAGGTATATCTAACAGCATGTCATTTATCTATAAGGTTATGTAGGATAGGTTTCTTTGTTATTTAGGTATATCTAACAGCATGTCGTTTATCTATAACATAAGGTTATATAGGATAGGTTTCTTTGTTATTTAGGTATATCTAACAGCATGTCGTTTATCTATAACATAAGGTTATATAGGATAGGTTTCTTTGTTATTTAGGTATATCTAACAGCATGTCGTTTATCTATAACATAAGATTATATAAAATAGGTTTCTTTGTTATTTAGGTATATCTAACAGCATGTCGTTTATCTATAACATAAGGTTATATAGGATAGATTTCTTTGTTATTTAGGTATATCTAACAGCATGTCGTTTATCTATAAGATTATATAGGATAGATTTCTTTGTTATTTAGGTATATCTAACAGCATGTCGTTTATCTATAAGATTATATAGGATAGATTTCTTTGTTATTTAGGTATATCTAACAGCATGTCGTTTATCTATAAGATTATATAGGATAGGTTTCTTTGTTATTTAGGTATATCTAACAGCATGTCGTTTATCTATAACATAAGATTATATAGGATAGGTTTCTTTGTTATTTAGGTATATCTAACAGCATGTCGTTTATCTATAACATAATGTTATATAGGATAGATTTCTTTGTTATTTAGTTATATCTAACAGCATGTCGTTTATCTATAAAATAATGTTATATAGGATAGATTTCTTTGTTATTTAGGTATATCTAACAGCATGTCGTTTATCTATAACATAAGGTTATATAGGATAGGTTTCTTTGTTATTTAGGTATATCTAACAGCATGTCGTTTATCTATAAGGTTATAAAAGATAGGTTTCTTTGTTATTTAGGTATATCTAACAGCATGTCGTTTATCTATAACATAAGGTTATATAGGATAGGTTTCTTTGTTATTTAGGTATATCTAACAGCATGTCGTTTATCTATAACATAAGGTTATATAGGATAGGTTTCTTTGTTATTTAGGTATATCTAACAGCATGTCGTTTATCTATAAGGTTATATAGGATAGGTTTCTTTGTTATTTAGGTATATCTAACAGCATGTCGTTTATCTATAACATAAGGTTATATAGGATAGGTTTCTTTGTTATTTAGGTATATCTAACAGCATGTCGTTTATCTATAAAATAATGTTATATAGGATAGATTTCTTTGTTATTTAGGTATATCTAACAGCATGTCGTTTATCTATAACATAAGGTTATATAGGATAGGTTTCTTTGTTATTTAGGTATATCTAACAGCATGTCGTTTATCTATAAGGTTATATAGGATAGGTTTCTTTGTTATTTAGGTATATCTAACAGCATGTCGTTTATCTATAAGATTATATAGGATAGGTTTCTTTGTTATTTAGGTATATCTAACAGCATGTCGTTTATCTATAACATAAGATTATATAGGATAGGTTTCTTTGTTATTTAGGTATATCTAACAGCATGTCGTTTATCTATAATATAATGTTATATAGGATAGATTTCTTTGTTATTTAGGTATATCTAACAGCATGTCGTTTATCTATAACATAAGGTTATATAGGATAGGTTTCTTTGTTATTTAGGTATATCTAACAGCATGTCGTTTATCTATAACATAAAGTTATATAGGATAGGTTTCTTTGTTATTTAGGTATATCTAACAGCATGTCGTTTATCTATAAAATAAGATTATATAAGATAGATTTCTTTGTTATTTAGGTATATCTAACAGCATGTCGTTTATCTATAAAATAAGATTATATAGGATAGGTTTCTTTGTTATTTAGGTATATCTAACAGCATGTCGTTTATCTATAACATAAGGTTATATAGGATAGATTTCTTTGTTATTTAGGTATATCTAACAGCATGTCGTTTATCTATAAGATTATATAGGATAGGTTTCTTTGTTATTTAGGTATATCTAACAGCATGTCGTTTATCTATATCATAATGTTATATAGGATAGATTTCTTTGTTATTTAGGTATATCTAACAGCATGTCGTTTATCTATAACATAAGGTTATATAGGATAGATTTCTTTGTTATTTAGGTATATCTAACAGCATGTCGTTTATCTATAAGATTATATAGGATAGGTTTCTTTGTTATTTAGGTATATCTAACAGCATGTCGTTTATCTATAACATAATGTTATATAGGATAGATTTCTTTGTTATTTAGGTATATCTAACAGCATGTCGTTTATCTATAAGATTATATAGGATAGGTTTCTTTGTTATTTAGGTATATCTAACAGCATGTCGTTTATCTATAACATAATGTTATATAGGATAGATTTCTTTGTTATTTAGGTATATCAAACAGCATGTCGTTTATCTATAAGATTATATAGGATAGGTTTCTTTGTTATTTAGGTATATCTAACAGCATGTCGTTTATCTATAACATAAGATTATATAGGATAGGTTTCTTTGTTATTTAGGTATATCTAACAGCATGTCGTTTATCTATAACATAATGTTATATAGGATAGGTTTCTTTGTTATTTAGGTATATCTAACAGCATGTCGTTTATCTATAAAATAAGATTATATAAGATAGATTTCTTTGTTATTTAGGTATATCTAACAGCATGTCGTTTATCTATAAAATAAGATTATATAGGATAGGTTTCTTTGTTATTTAGGTATATCTAACAGCATGTCGTTTATCTATAAGATTATATAGGATAGGTTTCTTTGTTATTTAGGTATATCTAACAGCATGTCGTTTATCTATAAGGTTATATAGGATAGGTTTCTTTGTTATTTAGGTATATCTAACAGCATGTCATTTATCTATAAGATTATATAGGATAGGTTTCTTTGTTATTTAGGTATATCTAACAGCATGTCGTTTATCTATAACATAAGATTATATAGGATAGGTTTCTTTGTTATTTAGGTATATCTAACAGCATGTCGTTTATCTATAATATAATGTTATATAGGATAGATTTCTTTGTTATTTAGGTATATCTAACAGCATGTCGTTTATCTATAACATAAGGTTATATAGGATAGGTTTCTTTGTTATTTAGGTATATCTAACAGCATGTCGTTTATCTATAACATAAAGTTATATAGGATAGGTTTCTTTGTTATTTAGGTATATCTAACAGCATGTCGTTTATCTATAAAATAAGATTATATAAGATAGATTTCTTTGTTATTTAGGTATATCTAACAGCATGTCGTTTATCTATAAAATAAGATTATATAGGATAGGTTTCTTTGTTATTTAGGTATATCTAACAGCATGTCGTTTATCTATAACATAAGGTTATATAGGATAGATTTCTTTGTTATTTAGGTATATCTAACAGCATGTCGTTTATCTATAAGATTATATAGGATAGGTTTCTTTGTTATTTAGGTATATCTAACAGCATGTCGTTTATCTATATCATAATGTTATATAGGATAGATTTCTTTGTTATTTAGGTATATCTAACAGCATGTCGTTTATCTATAACATAAGGTTATATAGGATAGATTTCTTTGTTATTTAGGTATATCTAACAGCATGTCGTTTATCTATAAGATTATATAGGATAGGTTTCTTTGTTATTTAGGTATATCTAACAGCATGTCGTTTATCTATAACATAATGTTATATAGGATAGATTTCTTTGTTATTTAGGTATATCTAACAGCATGTCGTTTATCTATAAGATTATATAGGATAGGTTTCTTTGTTATTTAGGTATATCTAACAGCATGTCGTTTATCTATAACATAATGTTATATAGGATAGATTTCTTTGTTATTTAGGTATATCTAACAGCATGTCGTTTATCTATAAGATTATATAGGATAGGTTTCTTTGTTATTTAGGTATATCTAACAGCATGTCGTTTATCTATAACATAAGATTATATAGGATAGGTTTCTTTGTTATTTAGGTATATCTAACAGCATGTCGTTTATCTATAACATAAAGTTATATAGGATAGGTTTCTTTGTTATTTAGGTATATCTAACAGCATGTCGTTTATCTATAAAATAAGATTATATAAGATAGATTTCTTTGTTATTTAGGTATATCTAACAGCATGTCGTTTATCTATAAAATAAGATTATATAGGATAGGTTTCTTTGTTATTTAGGTATATCTAACAGCATGTCGTTTATCTATAAGATTATATAGGATAGGTTTCTTTGTTATTTAGGTATATCTAACAGCATGTCGTTTATCTATAACATAATGTTATATAGGATAGATTTCTTTGTTACTTAGGTATATCTAACAGCATGTCGTTTATCTATAAAATAAGATTATATAAGATAGATTTCTTTGTTATTTAGGTATATCTAACAGCATGTCGTTTATCTATAAAATAAGATTATATAGGATAGGTTTCTTTGTTATTTAGGTATATCTAACAGCATGTCGTTTATCTATAAAATAAGATTATATAAGATAGATTTCTTTGTTATTTAGGTATATCTAACAGCATGTCGTTTATCTATAAGATTATATAGGATAGGTTTCTTTGTTATTTAGGTATATCTAACAGCATGTCGTTTATCTATAACATAAGATTATATAGGATAGGTTTCTTTGTTATTTAGGTATATCTAACAGCATGTCGTTTATCTATAACATAAAGTTATATAGGATAGGTTTCTTTGTTATTTAGGTATATCTAACAGCATGTCGTTTATCTATAAAATAAGATTATATAAGATAGATTTCTTTGTTATTTAGGTATATCTAACAGCATGTCGTTTATCTATAAAATAAGATTATATAGGATAGGTTTCTTTGTTATTTAGGTATATCTAACAGCATGTCGTTTATCTATAAGATTATATAGGATAGGTTTCTTTGTTATTTAGGTATATCTAACAGCATGTCGTTTATCTATAACATAATGTTATATAGGATAGATTTCTTTGTTATTTAGGTATATCTAACAGCATGTCGTTTATCTATAACATAAGGTTATATAGGATAGGTTTCTTTGTTATTTAGGTATATCTAACAGCATGTCGTTTATCTATAAGATTATATAGGATAGGTTTCTTTGTTATTTAGGTATATCTAACAGCATGTCGTTTATCTATAAAATAAGATTATATAAGATAGATTTCTTTGTTATTTAGGTATATCTAACAGCATGTCGTTTATCTATAAAATAAGATTATATAGGATAGGTTTCTTTGTTATTTAGGTATATCTAACAGCATGTCGTTTATCTATAAGATTATATAGGATAGGTTTCTTTGTTATTTAGGTATATCTAACAGCATGTCGTTTATCTATAACATAATGTTATATAGGATAGGTTTCTTTGTTATTTAGGTATATCTAACAGCATGTCGTTTATCAATAAAATAATGTTATATAGGATAGATTTCTTTGTTATTTAGGTATATCTAACAGCATGTCGTTTATCTATAACATAATGTTATATAGGATAGGTTTCTTTGTTATTTAGGTATATCTAACAGCATGTCGTTTATCTATAAGATTATATAGGATAGGTTTCTTTGTTATTTAGGTATATCTAACAGCATGTCGTTTATCTATAACATAATGTTATATAGGATAGATTTCTTTGTTATTTAGGTATATCTAACAGCATGTCGTTTATCTATAAGATTATATAGGATAGGTTTCTTTGTTATTTAGGTATATCTAACAGCATGTCGTTTATCTATAACATAATGTTATATAGGATAGATTTCTTTGTTATTTAGGTATATCTAACAGCATGTCGTTTATCTATAAGATTATATAGGATAGGTTTCTTTGTTATTTAGGTATATCTAACAGCATGTCGTTTATCTATAACATAAGATTATATAGGATAGGTTTCTTTGTTATTTAGGTATATCTAACAGCATGTCGTTTATCTATAACATAAAGTTATATAGGATAGGTTTCTTTGTTATTTAGGTATATCTAACAGCATGTCGTTTATCTATAAAATAAGATTATATAAGATAGATTTCTTTGTTATTTAGGTATATCTAACAGCATGTCGTTTATCTATAAAATAAGATTATATAGGATAGGTTTCTTTGTTATTTAGGTATATCTAACAGCATGTCGTTTATCTATAAGATTATATAGGATAGGTTTCTTTGTTATTTAGGTATATCTAACAGCATGTCGTTTATCTATAACATAATGTTATATAGGATAGATTTCTTTGTTATTTAGGTATATCTAACAGCATGTCGTTTATCTATAACATAAGGTTATATAGGATAGGTTTCTTTGTTATTTAGGTATATCTAACAGCATGTCGTTTATCTATAAGATTATATAGGATAGGTTTCTTTGTTATTTAGGTATATCTAACAGCATGTCGTTTATCTATAAAATAAGATTATATAAGATAGATTTCTTTGTTATTTAGGTATATCTAACAGCATGTCGTTTATCTATAAAATAAGATTATATAGGATAGGTTTCTTTGTTATTTAGGTATATCTAACAGCATGTCGTTTATCTATAAGATTATATAGGATAGGTTTCTTTGTTATTTAGGTATATCTAACAGCATGTCGTTTATCTATAACATAATGTTATATAGGATAGATTTCTTTGTTATTTAGGTATATCTAACAGCATGTCGTTTATCTATAACATAAGGTTATATAGGATAGGTTTCTTTGTTATTTAGGTATATCTAACAGCATGTCGTTTATCTATAACATAAGGTTATATAGGATAGATTTCTTTGTTATTTAGGTATATCTAACAGCATGTCGTTTATCTATAAAATAAGATTATATAGGATAGATTTCTTTGTTATTTAGGTATATCTAACAGCATGTCGTTTATCTTTAAGATTATATAGGATAGGTTTCTTTGTTATTTAGGTATATCTAACAGCATGTCGTTTATCTATAACATAAGATTATATAGGATATATTTCTTTGTTATTTAGGTATATCTAACAGCATGTCGTTTATCAATAAAATAATGTTATATAGGATAGATTTCTTTGTTATTTAGGTATATCTAACAGCATGTCGTTTATCTATAACATAATGTTATATAGGATAGGTTTCTTTGTTATTTAGGTATATCTAACAGCATGTCGTTTATCTATAACATAAGATTATATAGGATAGGTTTCTTTTTATTTAGGTATATCTAACAGCATGTCGTTTATCTATAACATAAAGTTATATAGGATAGGTTTCTTTGTTATTTAGGTATATCTAACAGCATGTCGTTTATCTATAACATAAGATTATATAGGATAGATTTCTTTGTTATTTAGTTATATCTAACAGCATGTCGTTTATCTATAACATAATGTTATATAGGATAGGTTTCTTTGTTATTTAGGTATATCTAACAGCATGTCGTTTATCTATAACATAAGATTATATAGGATAGGTTTCTTTTTATTTAGGTATATCTAACAGCATGTCGTTTATCTATAACATAATGTTATATAGGATAGGTTTCTTTGTTATTTAGGTATATCTAACAGCATGTCGTTTATCTATAACATAAGGTTATATAGGATAGGTTTCTTTGTTATTTAGGTATATCTAACAGCATGTCGTTTATCTATAACATAATGTTATATAGGATAGGTTTCTTTGTTATTTAGGTATATCTAACAGCATGTCGTTTATCTATAACATAAGGTTATATAGGATAGATTTCTTTGTTATTTAGGTATATCTAACAGCATGTCGTTTATCTATAACATAATGTTATATAGGATAGATTTCTTTGTTATTTAGGTATATCTAACAGCATGTCGTTTATCTATAAGGTTATATAAAATAGGTTTCTTTGTTATTTAGGTATATCTAACAGCATGTCGTTTATCTATAACATAAGATTATATAGGATAGATTTCTTTGTTATTTAGGTATATCTAACAGCATGTCGTTTATCTATAAGGTTATATAGGATAGATTTCTTTGTTATTTAGGTATATCTAACAGCATGTCGTTTATCTATAAAATAAGATTATATAAGATAGATTTCTTTGTTATTTAGGTATATCTAACAGCATGTCGTTTATCTATAAAATAAGATTATATAGGATAGGTTTCTTTGTTATTTAGGTATATCTAACAGCATGTCGTTTATCTATAAGATTATATAGGATAGGTTTCTTTGTTATTTAGGTATATCTAACAGCATGTCGTTTATCTATAACATAATGTTATATAGGATAGGTTTCTTTGTTATTTAGGTATATCTAACAGCATGTCGTTTATCTATAAGATTATATAGGATAGATTTCTTTGTTATTTAGGTATATCTAACAGCATGTCGTTTATCTATAAGATTATATAGGATAGATTTCTTTGTTATTTAGGTATATCTAACAGCATGTCGTTTATCTATAAGATTATATAGGATAGGTTTCTTTGTTATTTAGGTATATCTAACAGCATGTCGTTTATCTATAACATAAGATTATATAGGATAGATTTCTTTGTTATTTAGGTATATCTAACAGCATGTCGTTTATCTATAACATAATGTTATATAGGATAGGTTTCTTTGTTATTTAGGTATATCTAACAGCATGTCGTTTATCTATAAGGTTATATAGGATAGATTTCTTTGTTATTTAGGTATATCTAACAGCATGTCGTTTATCTATAAGATTATATAGGATAGATTTCTTTGTTATTTAGGTATATCTAACAGCATGTCGTTTATCTATAAGATTATATAGGATAGGTTTCTTTGTTATTTAGGTATATCTAACAGCATGTCGTTTATCTATAACATAATGTTATATAGGATAGGTTTCTTTGTTATTTAGGTATATCTAACAGCATGTCGTTTATCTATAACATAAGGTTATAAAAGATAGGTTTCTTTGTTATTTAGGTATATCTAACAGCATGTCGTTTATCTATAACATAATGTTATATAGGATAGGTTTCTTTGTTATTTAGGTATATCTAACAGCATGTCGTTTATCTATAAGGTTATATAGGATAGATTTCTTTGTTATTTAGGTATATCTAACAGCATGTCGTTTATCTATAAGATTATATAGGATAGATTTCTTTGTTATTTAGGTATATCTAACAGCATGTCGTTTATCTATAAGATTATATAGGATAGGTTTCTTTGTTATTTAGGTATATCTAACAGCATGTCGTTTATCTATAACATAAGATTATATAGGATAGATTTCTTTGTTATTTAGGTATATCTAACAGCATGTCGTTTATCTATAACATAATGTTATATAGGATAGGTTTCTTTGTTATTTAGGTATATCTAACAGCATGTCGTTTATCTATAAGGTTATAAAAGATAGATTTCTTTGTTATTTAGGTATATCTAACAGCATGTCGTTTATCTATAACATAATGTTATATAGGATAGGTTTCTTTGTTATTTAGGTATATCTAACAGCATGTCGTTTATCTATAACATAATGTTATATAGGATAGGTTTCTTTGTTATTTAGGTATATCTAACAGCATGTCGTTTATCTATAAGATTATATAGATAGATTTCTTTGTTATTTAGGTATATCTAACAGCATGTCATTTATCTATAAGGTTATGTAGGATAGGTTTCTTTGTTATTTAGGTATATCTAACAGCATGTCGTTTATCTATAACATAAGGTTATATAGGATAGGTTTCTTTGTTATTTAGGTATATCTAACAGCATGTCGTTTATCTATAACATAAGGTTATATAGGATAGGTTTCTTTGTTATTTAGGTATATCTAACAGCATGTCGTTTATCTATAACATAAGATTATATAAAATAGGTTTCTTTGTTATTTAGGTATATCTAACAGCATGTCGTTTATCTATAACATAAGGTTATATAGGATAGATTTCTTTGTTATTTAGGTATATCTAACAGCATGTCGTTTATCTATAAGATTATATAGGATAGATTTCTTTGTTATTTAGGTATATCTAACAGCATGTCGTTTATCTATAAGATTATATAGGATAGATTTCTTTGTTATTTAGGTATATCTAACAGCATGTCGTTTATCTATAAGATTATATAGGATAGGTTTCTTTGTTATTTAGGTATATCTAACAGCATGTCGTTTATCTATAACATAAGATTATATAGGATAGGTTTCTTTGTTATTTAGGTATATCTAACAGCATGTCGTTTATCTATAACATAATGTTATATAGGATAGATTTCTTTGTTATTTAGGTATATCTAACAGCATGTCGTTTATCTATAAAATAATGTTATATAGGATAGATTTCTTTGTTATTTAGGTATATCTAACAGCATGTCGTTTATCTATAACATAAGGTTATATAGGATAGGTTTCTTTGTTATTTAGGTATATCTAACAGCATGTCGTTTATCTATAAGGTTATAAAAGATAGGTTTCTTTGTTATTTAGGTATATCTAACAGCATGTCGTTTATCTATAACATAAGGTTATATAGGATAGGTTTCTTTGTTATTTAGGTATATCTAACAGCATGTCGTTTATCTATAACATAAGGTTATATAGGATAGGTTTCTTTGTTATTTAGGTATATCTAACAGCATGTCGTTTATCTATAAGGTTATATAGGATAGGTTTCTTTGTTATTTAGGTATATCTAACAGCATGTCGTTTATCTATAACATAAGGTTATATAGGATAGGTTTCTTTGTTATTTAGGTATATCTAACAGCATGTCGTTTATCTATAAAATAATGTTATATAGGATAGATTTCTTTGTTATTTAGGTATATCTAACAGCATGTCGTTTATCTATAACATAAGGTTATATAGGATAGGTTTCTTTGTTATTTAGGTATATCTAACAGCATGTCGTTTATCTATAAGGTTATATAGGATAGGTTTCTTTGTTATTTAGGTATATCTAACAGCATGTCGTTTATCTATAAGATTATATAGGATAGGTTTCTTTGTTATTTAGGTATATCTAACAGCATGTCGTTTATCTATAACATAAGATTATATAGGATAGGTTTCTTTGTTATTTAGGTATATCTAACAGCATGTCGTTTATCTATAATATAATGTTATATAGGATAGATTTCTTTGTTATTTAGGTATATCTAACAGCATGTCGTTTATCTATAACATAAGGTTATATAGGATAGGTTTCTTTGTTATTTAGGTATATCTAACAGCATGTCGTTTATCTATAACATAAAGTTATATAGGATAGGTTTCTTTGTTATTTAGGTATATCTAACAGCATGTCGTTTATCTATAAAATAAGATTATATAAGATAGATTTCTTTGTTATTTAGGTATATCTAACAGCATGTCGTTTATCTATAAAATAAGATTATATAGGATAGGTTTCTTTGTTATTTAGGTATATCTAACAGCATGTCGTTTATCTATAACATAAGGTTATATAGGATAGATTTCTTTGTTATTTAGGTATATCTAACAGCATGTCGTTTATCTATAAGATTATATAGGATAGGTTTCTTTGTTATTTAGGTATATCTAACAGCATGTCGTTTATCTATATCATAATGTTATATAGGATAGATTTCTTTGTTATTTAGGTATATCTAACAGCATGTCGTTTATCTATAACATAAGGTTATATAGGATAGATTTCTTTGTTATTTAGGTATATCTAACAGCATGTCGTTTATCTATAAGATTATATAGGATAGGTTTCTTTGTTATTTAGGTATATCTAACAGCATGTCGTTTATCTATAACATAATGTTATATAGGATAGATTTCTTTGTTATTTAGGTATATCTAACAGCATGTCGTTTATCTATAAGATTATATAGGATAGGTTTCTTTGTTATTTAGGTATATCTAACAGCATGTCGTTTATCTATAACATAATGTTATATAGGATAGATTTCTTTGTTATTTAGGTATATCAAACAGCATGTCGTTTATCTATAAGATTATATAGGATAGGTTTCTTTGTTATTTAGGTATATCTAACAGCATGTCGTTTATCTATAACATAAGATTATATAGGATAGGTTTCTTTGTTATTTAGGTATATCTAACAGCATGTCGTTTATCTATAACATAAAGTTATATAGGATAGGTTTCTTTGTTATTTAGGTATATCTAACAGCATGTCGTTTATCTATAAAATAAGATTATATAAGATAGATTTCTTTGTTATTTAGGTATATCTAACAGCATGTCGTTTATCTATAAAATAAGATTATATAGGATAGGTTTCTTTGTTATTTAGGTATATCTAACAGCATGTCGTTTATCTATAAGATTATATAGGATAGGTTTCTTTGTTATTTAGGTATATCTAACAGCATGTCGTTTATCTATAAGGTTATATAGGATAGGTTTCTTTGTTATTTAGGTATATCTAACAGCATGTCATTTATCTATAAGATTATATAGGATAGGTTTCTTTGTTATTTAGGTATATCTAACAGCATGTCGTTTATCTATAACATAAGATTATATAGGATAGGTTTCTTTGTTATTTAGGTATATCTAACAGCATGTCGTTTATCTATAATATAATGTTATATAGGATAGATTTCTTTGTTATTTAGGTATATCTAACAGCATGTCGTTTATCTATAACATAAGGTTATATAGGATAGGTTTCTTTGTTATTTAGGTATATCTAACAGCATGTCGTTTATCTATAGCATAAAGTTATATAGGATAGGTTTCTTTGTTATTTAGGTATATCTAACAGCATGTCGTTTATCTATAAAATAAGATTATATAAGATAGATTTCTTTGTTATTTAGGTATATCTAACAGCATGTCGTTTATCTATAAAATAAGATTATATAGGATAGGTTTCTTTGTTATTTAGGTATATCTAACAGCATGTCGTTTATCTATATCATAATGTTATATAGGATAGATTTCTTTGTTATTTAGGTATATCTAACAGCATGTCGTTTATCTATAACATAAGGTTATATAGGATAGATTTCTTTGTTATTTAGGTATATCTAACAGCATGTCGTTTATCTATAAGATTATATAGGATAGGTTTCTTTGTTATTTAGGTATATCTAACAGCATGTCGTTTATCTATAACATAATGTTATATAGGATAGATTTCTTTGTTATTTAGGTATATCTAACAGCATGTCGTTTATCTATAAGATTATATAGGATAGGTTTCTTTGTTATTTAGGTATATCTAACAGCATGTCGTTTATCTATAACATAATGTTATATAGGATAGATTTCTTTGTTATTTAGGTATAACTAACAGCATGTCGTTTATCTATAAGATTATATAGGATAGGTTTCTTTGTTATTTAGGTATATCTAACAGCATGTCGTTTATCTATAACATAAGATTATATAGGATAGGTTTCTTTGTTATTTAGGTATATCTAACAGCATGTCGTTTATCTATAACATAAAGTTATATAGGATAGGTTTCTTTGTTATTTAGGTATATCTAACAGCATGTCGTTTATCTATAAAATAAGATTATATAAGATAGATTTCTTTGTTATTTAGGTATATCTAACAGCATGTCGTTTATCTATAAAATAAGATTATATAGGATAGGTTTCTTTGTTATTTAGGTATATCTAACAGCATGTCGTTTATCTATAAGATTATATAGGATAGGTTTCTTTGTTATTTAGGTATATCTAACAGCATGTCGTTTATCTATAACATAATGTTATATAGGATAGATTTCTTTGTTATTTAGGTATATCTAACAGCATGTCGTTTATCTATAAAATAAGATTATATAAGATAGATTTCTTTGTTATTTAGGTATATCTAACAGCATGTCGTTTATCTATAAAATAAGATTATATAGGATAGGTTTCTTTGTTATTTAGGTATATCTAACAGCATGTCGTTTATCTATAAAATAAGATTATATAAGATAGATTTCTTTGTTATTTAGGTATATCTAACAGCATGTTGTTTATCTATAAGATTATATAGGATAGGTTTCTTTGTTATTTAGGTATATCTAACAGCATGTCGTTTATCTATAACATAAGATTATATAGGATAGGTTTCTTTGTTATTTAGGTATATCTAACAGCATGTCGTTTATCTATAACATAAAGTTATATAGGATAGGTTTCTTTGTTATTTAGGTATATCTAACAGCATGTCGTTTATCTATAAAATAAGATTATATAAGATAGATTTCTTTGTTATTTAGGTATATCTAACAGCATGTCGTTTATCTATAAAATAAGATTATATAGGATAGGTTTCTTTGTTATTTAGGTATATCTAACAGCATGTCGTTTATCTATAAGATTATATAGGATAGGTTTCTTTGTTATTTAGGTATATCTAACAGCATGTCGTTTATCTATAACATAATGTTATATAGGATAGATTTCTTTGTTATTTAGGTATATCTAACAGCATGTCGTTTATCTATAACATAAGGTTATATAGGATAGGTTTCTTTGTTATTTAGGTATATCTAACAGCATGTCGTTTATCTATAAGATTATATAGGATAGGTTTCTTTGTTATTTAGGTATATCTAACAGCATGTCGTTTATCTATAAAATAAGATTATATAAGATAGATTTCTTTGTTATTTAGGTATATCTAACAGCATGTCGTTTATCTATAAAATAAGATTATATAGGATAGGTTTCTTTGTTATTTAGGTATATCTAACAGCATGTCGTTTATCTATAAGATTATATAGGATAGGTTTCTTTGTTATTTAGGTATATCTAACAGCATGTCGTTTATCTATAACATAATGTTATATAGGATAGGTTTCTTTGTTATTTAGGTATATCTAACAGCATGTCGTTTATCAATAAAATAATGTTATATAGGATAGATTTCTTTGTTATTTAGGTATATCTAACAGCATGTCGTTTATCTATAACATAATGTTATATAGGATAGGTTTCTTTGTTATTTAGGTATATCTAACAGCATGTCGTTTATCTATAAGATTATATAGGATAGGTTTCTTTGTTATTTAGGTATATCTAACAGCATGTCGTTTATCTATAACATAATGTTATATAGGATAGATTTCTTTGTTATTTAGGTATATCTAACAGCATGTCGTTTATCTATAAGATTATATAGGATAGGTTTCTTTGTTATTTAGGTATATCTAACAGCATGTCGTTTATCTATAACATAATGTTATATAGGATAGATTTCTTTGTTATTTAGGTATATCTAACAGCATGTCGTTTATCTATAAGATTATATAGGATAGGTTTCTTTGTTATTTAGGTATATCTAACAGCATGTCGTTTATCTATAACATAAGATTATATAGGATAGGTTTCTTTGTTATTTAGGTATATCTAACAGCATGTCGTTTATCTATAACATAAAGTTATATAGGATAGGTTTCTTTGTTATTTAGGTATATCTAACAGCATGTCGTTTATCTATAAAATAAGATTATATAAGATAGATTTCTTTGTTATTTAGGTATATCTAACAGCATGTCGTTTATCTATAAAATAAGATTATATAGGATAGGTTTCTTTGTTATTTAGGTATATCTAACAGCATGTCGTTTATCTATAAGATTATATAGGATAGGTTTCTTTGTTATTTAGGTATATCTAACAGCATGTCGTTTATCTATAACATAATGTTATATAGGATAGATTTCTTTGTTATTTAGGTATATCTAACAGCATGTCGTTTATCTATAACATAAGGTTATATAGGATAGGTTTCTTTGTTATTTAGGTATATCTAACAGCATGTCGTTTATCTATAAGATTATATAGGATAGGTTTCTTTGTTATTTAGGTATATCTAACAGCATGTCGTTTATCTATAAAATAAGATTATATAAGATAGATTTCTTTGTTATTTAGGTATATCTAACAGCATGTCGTTTATCTATAAAATAAGATTATATAGGATAGGTTTCTTTGTTATTTAGGTATATCTAACAGCATGTCGTTTATCTATAAGATTATATAGGATAGGTTTCTTTGTTATTTAGGTATATCTAACAGCATGTCGTTTATCTATAACATAATGTTATATAGGATAGATTTCTTTGTTATTTAGGTATATCTAACAGCATGTCGTTTATCTATAACATAAGGTTATATAGGATAGGTTTCTTTGTTATTTAGGTATATCTAACAGCATGTCGTTTATCTATAACATAAGGTTATATAGGATAGATTTCTTTGTTATTTAGGTATATCTAACAGCATGTCGTTTATCTATAAAATAAGATTATATAGGATAGATTTCTTTGTTATTTAGGTATATCTAACAGCATGTCGTTTATCTTTAAGATTATATAGGATAGGTTTCTTTGTTATTTAGGTATATCTAACAGCATGTCGTTTATCTATAACATAAGATTATATAGGATATATTTCTTTGTTATTTAGGTATATCTAACAGCATGTCGTTTATCAATAAAATAATGTTATATAGGATAGATTTCTTTGTTATTTAGGTATATCTAACAGCATGTCGTTTATCTATAACATAATGTTATATAGGATAGGTTTCTTTGTTATTTAGGTATATCTAACAGCATGTCGTTTATCTATAACATAAGATTATATAGGATAGGTTTCTTTTTATTTAGGTATATCTAACAGCATGTCGTTTATCTATAACATAAAGTTATATAGGATAGGTTTCTTTGTTATTTAGGTATATCTAACAGCATGTCGTTTATCTATAACATAAGATTATATAGGATAGATTTCTTTGTTATTTAGTTATATCTAACAGCATGTCGTTTATCTATAACATAATGTTATATAGGATAGGTTTCTTTGTTATTTAGGTATATCTAACAGCATGTCGTTTATCTATAACATAAGATTATATAGGATAGGTTTCTTTTTATTTAGGTATATCTAACAGCATGTCGTTTATCTATAACATAATGTTATATAGGATAGGTTTCTTTGTTATTTAGGTATATCTAACAGCATGTCGTTTATCTATAACATAAGGTTATATAGGATAGGTTTCTTTGTTATTTAGGTATATCTAACAGCATGTCGTTTATCTATAACATAATGTTATATAGGATAGGTTTCTTTGTTATTTAGGTATATCTAACAGCATGTCGTTTATCTATAACATAAGGTTATATAGGATAGATTTCTTTGTTATTTAGGTATATCTAACAGCATGTCGTTTATCTATAACATAATGTTATATAGGATAGATTTCTTTGTTATTTAGGTATATCTAACAGCATGTCGTTTATCTATAAGGTTATATAAAATAGGTTTCTTTGTTATTTAGGTATATCTAACAGCATGTCGTTTATCTATAACATAAGATTATATAGGATAGATTTCTTTGTTATTTAGGTATATCTAACAGCATGTCGTTTATCTATAAGGTTATATAGGATAGATTTCTTTGTTATTTAGGTATATCTAACAGCATGTCGTTTATCTATAAAATAAGATTATATAAGATAGATTTCTTTGTTATTTAGGTATATCTAACAGCATGTCGTTTATCTATAAAATAAGATTATATAGGATAGGTTTCTTTGTTATTTAGGTATATCTAACAGCATGTCGTTTATCTATAAGATTATATAGGATAGGTTTCTTTGTTATTTAGGTATATCTAACAGCATGTCGTTTATCTATAACATAATGTTATATAGGATAGATTTCTTTGTTATTTAGGTATATCTAACAGCATGTCGTTTATCTATAACATAAGGTTATATAGGATAGGTTTCTTTGTTATTTAGGTATATCTAACAGCATGTCGTTTATCTATAAGATTATATAGGATAGGTTTCTTTGTTATTTAGGTATATCTAACAGCATGTCGTTTATCTATAACATAAAGTTATATAGGATAGGTTTCTTTGTTATTTAGGTATATCTAACAGCATGTCGTTTATCTATAACATATGATTATATAGGATAGGTTTCTTTGTTATTTAGGTATATCTAACAGCATGTCGTTTATCTATAAGGTTATATAGGATAGATTTCTTTGTTATTTAGGTATATCTAACAGCATGTCGTTTATCTATAAGATTATATAGGATAGGTTTCTTTGTTATTTAGGTATATCTAACAGCATGTCGTTTATCTATAAGATTATATAGGATAGGTTTCTTTGTTATTTAGGTATATCTAACAGCATGTCGTTTATCTATAACATAAGATTATATAGGATAGATTTCTTTGTTATTTAGGTATATCTAACAGCATGTCGTTTATCTATAAGATTATATAGGATAGGTTTCTTTGTTATTTAGGTATATCTAACAGCATGTCGTTTATCTATAACATAAGATTATATAGGATAGGTTTCTTTGTTATTTAGGTATATCTAACAGCATGTCGTTTATCTATAACATAAGGTTATATAGGATAGGTTTCTTTGTTATTTAGGTATATCTAACAGCATGTCGTTTATCTATAACATAAGGTTATATCGGATAGGTTTCTTTGTTACTTAGGTATATCTAACAGCATGTCGTTTATCTATAAAATAAGATTATATTTGATAGATTTCTTTGTTATTTAGGTATATCTAACAGCATGTCATTTATCTATAACATAAGATTATATAGGATAGGTTTCTTTGTTATTTAGGTATATCTAACAGCATGTCGTGTATCTATAAGGTTATATAGGATAGGTTTCTTTGTTATTTAGGTATATCTAACAGCATGTCGTTTATCTATAAAATAAGGTTATATAGGATAGGTTTCTTTGTTATTTAGATATATCTAACAGCATGTCGTTTATCTATAACATAATGTTATATAGGATAGATTTCTTTGTTATTTAGGTATATCTAACAGCATGTCGTTTATCTATAACATAAGGTTATATAGGATAGGTTTCTTTGTTATTTAGGTATATCTAACAGCATGTCGTTTATCTATAACATAAGATTATATAGGATAGGTTTCTTTGTTATTTAGGTATATCTAACAGCATGTCGTTTATCTATAACATAAGATTATATAGGATAGGTTTCTTTGTTATTTAGGTATATCTAACAGCATGTCGTTTATCTATAACATAAGGTTATATAGGATAGGTTTCTTTGTTATTTAGGTATATCTAACAGCATGTCGTTTATCTATAAAATAATGTTATATAGGATAGATTTCTTTGTTATTTAGGTATATCTAACAGCATGTCGTTTATCTATAACATAAGGTTATATAGGATAGGTTTCTTTGTTACTTAGGTATATCTAACAGCATGTCGTTTATCTATAACATAATGTTATATAGGATTGGTTTCTTTGTTATTTAGATATATCTAACAGCATGTCGTTTATCTATAACATAATGTTATATAGGATAGATTTCTTTGTTATTTAGGTATATCTAACAGCATGTCGTTTATCTATAACATAAGGTTATATAGGATAGGTTTCTTTGTTATTTAGGTATATCTAACAGCATGTCGTTTATCTATAGCATAATGTTATATAGGATAGATTTCTTTGTTATTTAGGTATATCTAACAGCATGTCGTTTATCTATAAAATAAGGTTATATAGGATAGATTTCTTTGTTATTTAGGTATATCTAACAGCATGTCGTTTATCTATAAGGTTATATAGGATAGGTTTCTTTGTTATTTAGGTATATTTAACAGCATGTCGTTTATCTATAACATAATGTTATATAGGATAGATTTCTTTGTTATTTAGGTATATCTAACAGCATGTCGTTTATCTATAACATAAAGTTATATAGGATAGGTTTCTTTGTTATTTAGGTATATCTAACAGCATGTCGTTTATCTATAAGATTATATAGGATAGGTTTCTTTGTTATTTAGGTATATCTAACAGCATGTCGTTTATCTATAAAATAAGATTATATAGAATAGGTTTCTTTGTTATTTAGGTATATCTAACAGCATGTCGTTTATCTATTACATAAAGTTATATAGGATAGGTTTCTTTGTTATTTAGGTATATCTAACAGCATGTCGATTATCTATAACATAAGATTATATAGGATAGGTTTCTTTGTTATTTAGGTATATCTAACAGCATGTCGTTTATCTATGACATAAGGTTATATAGGATAGGTTTCTTTGTTACTTAGGTATATCTAACAGCATGTCGTTTATCTATAAAATAATGTTATATAGGATAGATTTCTTTGTTATTTAGGTATATCTAACAGCATGTCGTTTATCTATAAGGTTATATAGGATAGGTTTCTTTGTTATTTAGGTATATCTAACAGCATGTCGTTTATCTATAACATAAGGTTATATAGGATAGGTTTCTTTGTTATTTAGGTATATCTAACAGCATGTCGTTTATCTATAACATAAGATTATATTGGATAGATTTCTTTGTTATTTAGGTATATCTAACAGCATGTCGTTTATCTATAACATAAGATTATATAAGATAGATTTCTTTGTTATTTAGGTATATCTAACAGCATGTCGTTTATCTATGACATATGGTTATATAGGATAGGTTTCTTTGTTATTTAGGTATATCTAACAGCATGTCGTTTATCTATAAGATTATATAGGATAGGTTTCTTTGTTATTTAGGTATATCTAACAGCATGTCGTTTATCTATAACATAAGGTTATATAGGATAGATTTCTTTGTTATTTAGGTATATCTAACAGCATGTCGTTTATCTATAAGATTATATAGGATAGGTTTCTTTGTTATTTAGGTATATCTAACAGCATGTCGTTTATCTATAACATAATGTTATATAGGATAGATTTCTTTGTTATTTAGGTATATCTAACAGCATGTCATTTATCTATAACATAAGGTTATATAGGATAGGTTTCTTTGTTATTTAGGTATATCTAACAGCATGTCGTTTATCTATAACATAAAGTTATATAGGATAGGTTTCTTTGTTATTTAGGTATATCTAACAGCATGTCGTTTATCTATAAGATTATATAGGATAGGTTTCTTTGTTATTTAGGTATATCTAACAGCATGTCGTTTATCTATAAAATAATGTTATATAGGATAGATTTCTTTGTTATTTAGGTATATCTAACAGCATGTCGTTTATCTATAACATAAGGTTATATAGGATAGGTTTCTTTGTTATTTAGGTATATCTAGCAGCATGTCGTTTATCTATAACATAAGGTTATATAGGATAGGTTTCTTTGTTATTTAGGTATATCTAACAGCATGTCGTTTATCTATAACATAAGGTTATATAGGATAGATTTCTTTGTTATTTAGGTATATCTAACAGCATGTCGTTTATCTATAACATAATGTTATATAGGATAGATTTCTTTGTTATTTAGGTATATCTAACAGCATGTCGTTTATCTATAACATAAGGTTATATAGGATAGATTTCTTTGTTATTTAGGTATATCTAACAGCATGTCGTTTATCTATAACATAATGTTATATAGGATAGATTTCTTTGTTATTTAGGTATATCTAACAGCATGTCGTTTATCTATAACATAATGTTATATAGGATAGATTTCTTTGTTATTTAGGTATATCTAACAGCATGTCGTTTATCTATAACATAATGTTATATAGGATAGATTTCTTTGTTATTTAGGTATATCTTACAGCATGTCGTTTATCTATAGGGTTATATAGGATAGGTTTCTTTGTTATTTAGGTATATCTAACAGCATGTCGTTTATCTATAACATAATGTTATATAGGATAGATTTCTTTGTTATTTAGGTATATCTAACAGCATGTCGTTTATCTATAACATAAGGTTATATAGGATAGGTTTCTTTGTTATTTAGGTATATCTAACAGCATGTCGTTTATCTATAACATAAAGTTATATAGGATAGGTTTCTTTGTTATTTAGGTATATCTAACAGCATGTCGTTTATCTATAAGATTATATAGGATAGGTTTCTTTGTTATTTAGGTATATCTAACAGCATGTCGTTTATCTATAACATAATGTTATATAGGATAGATTTCTTTGTTATTTAGGTATATCTAACAGCATGTCGTTTATCTATAACATAAGGTTATATAGGATAGGTTTCTTTGTTATTTAGGTATATCTAGCAGCATGTCGTTTATCTATAACATAAGGTTATATAGGATAGGTTTCTTTGTTATTTAGGTATATCTAACAGCATGTCGTTTATCTATAACATAAGGTTATATGGGATAGATTTCTTTGTTATTTAGGTATATCTAACAGCATGTCGTTTATCTATAACATAATGTTATATAGGATAGATTTCTTTGTTATTTAGGTATATCTAACAGCATGTCGTTTATCTATAACATAAGGTTATATAGGATAGATTTCTTTGTTATTTAGGTATATCTAACAGCATGTCGTTTATCTATAACATAATGTTATATAGGATAGATTTCTTTGTTATTTAGGTATATCTAACAGCATGTCGTTTATCTATAACATAATGTTATATAGGATAGATTTCTTTGTTATTTAGGTATATCTAACAGCATGTCGTTTATCTATAACATAAGATTATATAGGATAGGTTTCTTTGTTATTTAGGTATATCTAACAGCATGTCGTTTATCTATAACATAAAGTTATATAGGATAGGTTTCTTTGTTATTTAGGTATATCTAACAGCATGTCGTTTATCTATAATATAAGGTTATATAGGATAGATTTCTTTGTTATTTAGGTATATCTAACAGCATGTCGTTTATCTATAACATAATGTTATATAGGATAGATTTCTTTGTTATTTAGGTATATCTAACAGCATGTCATTTATCTATAAGGTTATATAGGAAAGGTTTCTTTGTTATTTAGGTATATCTAACAGCATGTCGTTTATCTATAACATAAGGTTATATAGGATAGGTTTCTTTGTTATTTAGGTATATCTAACAGCATGTCGTTTATCTATAACATAATGTTATATAGGATAGGTTTCTTTGTTATTTAGGTATATCTAACAGCATGTCGTTTATCTATAACATAATGTTATATAGGATAGGTTTCTTTGTTATTTAGGTATATCTAACAGCATGTCGTTTATCTATAAGATTATATAGGATAGGTTTCTTTGTTATTTAGGTATATCTAACAGCATGTCGTTTATCTATAACATAATGTTATATAGGATAGATTTCTTTGTTATTTAGGTATATCTAACAGCATGTCGTTTATCTATAAGATTATATAGGATAGGTTTCTTTGTTATTTAGGTATATCTAACAGCATGTCGTTTATCTATAACATAATGTTATATAGGATAGATTTCTTTGTTATTTAGGTATATCTAACAGCATGTCGTTTATCTATAAGATTATATAGGATAGGTTTCTTTGTTATTTAGGTATATCTAACAGCATGTCGTTTATCTATAACATAAGATTATATAGGATAGGTTTCTTTGTTATTTAGGTATATCTAACAGCATGTCGTTTATCTATAACATAAAGTTATATAGGATAGGTTTCTTTGTTATTTAGGTATATCTAACAGCATGTCGTTTATCTATAAAATAAGATTATATAAGATAGATTTCTTTGTTATTTAGGTATATCTAACAGCATGTCGTTTATCTATAAAATAAGATTATATAGGATAGGTTTCTTTGTTATTTAGGTATATCTAACAGCATGTCGTTTATCTATAAGATTATATAGGATAGGTTTCTTTGTTATTTAGGTATATCTAACAGCATGTCGTTTATCTATAACATAATGTTATATAGGATAGATTTCTTTGTTATTTAGGTATATCTAACAGCATGTCGTTTATCTATAACATAAGGTTATATAGGATAGGTTTCTTTGTTATTTAGGTATATCTAACAGCATGTCGTTTATCTATAAGATTATATAGGATAGGATTCTTTGTTATTTAGGTATATCTAACAGCATGTCGTTTATCTATAAAATAAGATTATATAAGATAGATTTCTTTGTTATTTAGGTATATCTAACAGCATGTCGTTTATCTATAAAATAAGATTATATAGGATAGGTTTCTTTGTTATTTAGGTATATCTAACAGCATGTCGTTTATCTATAAGATTATATAGGATAGGTTTCTTTGTTATTTAGGTATATCTAACAGCATGTCGTTTATCTATAACATAATGTTATATAGGATAGATTTCTTTGTTATTTAGGTATATCTAACAGCATGTCGTTTATCTATAACATAAGGTTATATAGGATAGGTTTCTTTGTTATTTAGGTATATCTAACAGCATGTCGTTTATCTATAACATAAGGTTATATAGGATAGATTTCTTTGTTATTTAGGTATATCTAACAGCATGTCGTTTATCTATAAAATAAGATTATATAGGATAGATTTCTTTGTTATTTAGGTATATCTAACAGCATGTCGTTTATCTTTAAGATTATATAGGATAGGTTTCTTTGTTATTTAGGTATATCTAACAGCATGTCGTTTATCTATAACATAAGATTATATAGGATATATTTCTTTGTTATTTAGGTATATCTAACAGCATGTCGTTTATCAATAAAATAATGTTATATAGGATAGATTTCTTTGTTATTTAGGTATATCTAACAGCATGTCGTTTATCTATAACATAATGTTATATAGGATAGGTTTCTTTGTTATTTAGGTATATCTAACAGCATGTCGTTTATCTATAACATAAGATTATATAGGATAGGTTTCTTTTTATTTAGGTATATCTAACAGCATGTCGTTTATCTATAACATAAAGTTATATAGGATAGGTTTCTTTGTTATTTAGGTATATCTAACAGCATGTCGTTTATCTATAACATAAGATTATATAGGATAGATTTCTTTGTTATTTAGTTATATCTAACAGCATGTCGTTTATCTATAACATAATGTTATATAGGATAGGTTTCTTTGTTATTTAGGTATATCTAACAGCATGTCGTTTATCTATAACATAAGATTATATAGGATAGGTTTCTTTTTATTTAGGTATATCTAACAGCATGTCGTTTATCTATAACATAATGTTATATAGGATAGGTTTCTTTGTTATTTAGGTATATCTAACAGCATGTCGTTTATCTATAACATAAGGTTATATAGGATAGGTTTCTTTGTTATTTAGGTATATCTAACAGCATGTCGTTTATCTATAACATAATGTTATATAGGATAGGTTTCTTTGTTATTTAGGTATATCTAACAGCATGTCGTTTATCTATAACATAAGGTTATATAGGATAGATTTCTTTGTTATTTAGGTATATCTAACAGCATGTCGTTTATCTATAACATAATGTTATATAGGATAGATTTCTTTGTTATTTAGGTATATCTAACAGCATGTCGTTTATCTATAAGGTTATATAAAATAGGTTTCTTTGTTATTTAGGTATATCTAACAGCATGTCGTTTATCTATAACATAAGATTATATAGGATAGATTTCTTTGTTATTTAGGTATATCTAACAGCATGTCGTTTATCTATAAGGTTATATAGGATAGATTTCTTTGTTATTTAGGTATATCTAACAGCATGTCGTTTATCTATAAAATAAGATTATATAAGATAGATTTCTTTGTTATTTAGGTATATCTAACAGCATGTCGTTTATCTATAAAATAAGATTATATAGGATAGGTTTCTTTGTTATTTAGGTATATCTAACAGCATGTCGTTTATCTATAAGATTATATAGGATAGGTTTCTTTGTTATTTAGGTATATCTAACAGCATGTCGTTTATCTATAACATAATGTTATATAGGATAGATTTCTTTGTTATTTAGGTATATCTAACAGCATGTCGTTTATCTATAACATAAGGTTATATAGGATAGGTTTCTTTGTTATTTAGGTATATCTAACAGCATGTCGTTTATCTATAAGATTATATAGGATAGGTTTCTTTGTTATTTAGGTATATCTAACAGCATGTCGTTTATCTATAACATAAAGTTATATAGGATAGGTTTCTTTGTTATTTAGGTATATCTAACAGCATGTCGTTTATCTATAACATATGATTATATAGGATAGGTTTCTTTGTTATTTAGGTATATCTAACAGCATGTCGTTTATCTATAAGGTTATATAGGATAGATTTCTTTGTTATTTAGGTATATCTAACAGCATGTCGTTTATCTATAAGATTATATAGGATAGGTTTCTTTGTTATTTAGGTATATCTAACAGCATGTCGTTTATCTATAAGATTATATAGGATAGGTTTCTTTGTTATTTAGGTATATCTAACAGCATGTCGTTTATCTATAACATAAGATTATATAGGATAGATTTCTTTGTTATTTAGGTATATCTAACAGCATGTCGTTTATCTATAAGATTATATAGGATAGGTTTCTTTGTTATTTAGGTATATCTAACAGCATGTCGTTTATCTATAACATAAGATTATATAGGATAGGTTTCTTTGTTATTTAGGTATATCTAACAGCATGTCGTTTATCTATAACATAAGGTTATATAGGATAGGTTTCTTTGTTATTTAGGTATATCTAACAGCATGTCGTTTATCTATAACATAAGGTTATATCGGATAGGTTTCTTTGTTACTTAGGTATATCTAACAGCATGTCGTTTATCTATAAAATAAGATTATATTTGATAGATTTCTTTGTTATTTAGGTATATCTAACAGCATGTCATTTATCTATAACATAAGATTATATAGGATAGGTTTCTTTGTTATTTAGGTATATCTAACAGCATGTCGTGTATCTATAAGGTTATATAGGATAGGTTTCTTTGTTATTTAGGTATATCTAACAGCATGTCGTTTATCTATAAAATAAGGTTATATAGGATAGGTTTCTTTGTTATTTAGATATATCTAACAGCATGTCGTTTATCTATAACATAATGTTATATAGGATAGATTTCTTTGTTATTTAGGTATATCTAACAGCATGTCGTTTATCTATAACATAAGGTTATATAGGATAGGTTTCTTTGTTATTTAGGTATATCTAACAGCATGTCGTTTATCTATAACATAAGATTATATAGGATAGGTTTCTTTGTTATTTAGGTATATCTAACAGCATGTCGTTTATCTATAACATAAGATTATATAGGATAGGTTTCTTTGTTATTTAGGTATATCTAACAGCATGTCGTTTATCTATAACATAAGGTTATATAGGATAGGTTTCTTTGTTATTTAGGTATATCTAACAGCATGTCGTTTATCTATAAAATAATGTTATATAGGATAGATTTCTTTGTTATTTAGGTATATCTAACAGCATGTCGTTTATCTATAACATAAGGTTATATAGGATAGGTTTCTTTGTTACTTAGGTATATCTAACAGCATGTCGTTTATCTATAACATAATGTTATATAGGATTGGTTTCTTTGTTATTTAGATATATCTAACAGCATGTCGTTTATCTATAACATAATGTTATATAGGATAGATTTCTTTGTTATTTAGGTATATCTAACAGCATGTCGTTTATCTATAACATAAGGTTATATAGGATAGGTTTCTTTGTTATTTAGGTATATCTAACAGCATGTCGTTTATCTATAGCATAATGTTATATAGGATAGATTTCTTTGTTATTTAGGTATATCTAACAGCATGTCGTTTATCTATAAAATAAGGTTATATAGGATAGATTTCTTTGTTATTTAGGTATATCTAACAGCATGTCGTTTATCTATAAGGTTATATAGGATAGGTTTCTTTGTTATTTAGGTATATTTAACAGCATGTCGTTTATCTATAACATAATGTTATATAGGATAGATTTCTTTGTTATTTAGGTATATCTAACAGCATGTCGTTTATCTATAACATAAAGTTATATAGGATAGGTTTCTTTGTTATTTAGGTATATCTAACAGCATGTCGTTTATCTATAAGATTATATAGGATAGGTTTCTTTGTTATTTAGGTATATCTAACAGCATGTCGTTTATCTATAAAATAAGATTATATAGAATAGGTTTCTTTGTTATTTAGGTATATCTAACAGCATGTCGTTTATCTATAACATAAAGTTATATAGGATAGGTTTCTTTGTTATTTAGGTATATCTAACAGCATGTCGATTATCTATAACATAAGATTATATAGGATAGGTTTCTTTGTTATTTAGGTATATCTAACAGCATGTCGTTTATCTATGACATAAGGTTATATAGGATAGGTTTCTTTGTTACTTAGGTATATCTAACAGCATGTCGTTTATCTATAAAATAATGTTATATAGGATAGATTTCTTTGTTATTTAGGTATATCTAACAGCATGTCGTTTATCTATAAGGTTATATAGGATAGGTTTCTTTGTTATTTAGGTATATCTAACAGCATGTCGTTTATCTATAACATAAGGTTATATAGGATAGGTTTCTTTGTTATTTAGGTATATCTAACAGCATGTCGTTTATCTATAACATAAGATTATATTGGATAGATTTCTTTGTTATTTAGGTATATCTAACAGCATGTCGTTTATCTATAACATAAGATTATATAAGATAGATTTCTTTGTTATTTAGGTATATCTAACAGCATGTCGTTTATCTATGACATATGGTTATATAGGATAGGTTTCTTTGTTATTTAGGTATATCTAACAGCATGTCGTTTATCTATAAGATTATATAGGATAGGTTTCTTTGTTATTTAGGTATATCTAACAGCATGTCGTTTATCTATAACATAAGGTTATATAGGATAGATTTCTTTGTTATTTAGGTATATCTAACAGCATGTCGTTTATCTATAAGATTATATAGGATAGGTTTCTTTGTTATTTAGGTATATCTAACAGCATGTCGTTTATCTATAACATAATGTTATATAGGATAGATTTCTTTGTTATTTAGGTATATCTAACAGCATGTCATTTATCTATAACATAAGGTTATATAGGATAGGTTTCTTTGTTATTTAGGTATATCTAACAGCATGTCGTTTATCTATAACATAAAGTTATATAGGATAGGTTTCTTTGTTATTTAGGTATATCTAACAGCATGTCGTTTATCTATAAGATTATATAGGATAGGTTTCTTTGTTATTTAGGTATATCTAACAGCATGTCGTTTATCTATAAAATAATGTTATATAGGATAGATTTCTTTGTTATTTAGGTATATCTAACAGCATGTCGTTTATCTATAACATAAGGTTATATAGGATAGGTTTCTTTGTTATTTAGGTATATCTAGCAGCATGTCGTTTATCTATAACATAAGGTTATATAGGATAGGTTTCTTTGTTATTTAGGTATATCTAACAGCATGTCGTTTATCTATAACATAAGGTTATATAGGATAGATTTCTTTGTTATTTAGGTATATCTAACAGCATGTCGTTTATCTATAACATAATGTTATATAGGATAGATTTCTTTGTTATTTAGGTATATCTAACAGCATGTCGTTTATCTATAACATAAGGTTATATAGGATAGATTTCTTTGTTATTTAGGTATATCTAACAGCATGTCGTTTATCTATAACATAATGTTATATAGGATAGATTTCTTTGTTATTTAGGTATATCTAACAGCATGTCGTTTATCTATAACATAATGTTATATAGGATAGATTTCTTTGTTATTTAGGTATATCTAACAGCATGTCGTTTATCTATAACATAATGTTATATAGGATAGATTTCTTTGTTATTTAGGTATATCTTACAGCATGTCGTTTATCTATAGGGTTATATAGGATAGGTTTCTTTGTTATTTAGGTATATCTAACAGCATGTCGTTTATCTATAACATAATGTTATATAGGATAGATTTCTTTGTTATTTAGGTATATCTAACAGCATGTCGTTTATCTATAACATAAGGTTATATAGGATAGGTTTCTTTGTTATTTAGGTATATCTAACAGCATGTCGTTTATCTATAACATAAAGTTATATAGGATAGGTTTCTTTGTTATTTAGGTATATCTAACAGCATGTCGTTTATCTATAAGATTATATAGGATAGGTTTCTTTGTTATTTAGGTATATCTAACAGCATGTCGTTTATCTATAACATAATGTTATATAGGATAGATTTCTTTGTTATTTAGGTATATCTAACAGCATGTCGTTTATCTATAACATAAGGTTATATAGGATAGGTTTCTTTGTTATTTAGGTATATCTAGCAGCATGTCGTTTATCTATAACATAAGGTTATATAGGATAGGTTTCTTTGTTATTTAGGTATATCTAACAGCATGTCGTTTATCTATAACATAAGGTTATATGGGATAGATTTCTTTGTTATTTAGGTATATCTAACAGCATGTCGTTTATCTATAACATAATGTTATATAGGATAGATTTCTTTGTTATTTAGGTATATCTAACAGCATGTCGTTTATCTATAACATAAGGTTATATAGGATAGATTTCTTTGTTATTTAGGTATATCTAACAGCATGTCGTTTATCTATAACATAATGTTATATAGGATAGATTTCTTTGTTATTTAGGTATATCTAACAGCATGTCGTTTATCTATAACATAATGTTATATATGATAGATTTCTTTGTTATTTAGGTATATCTAACAGCATGTCGTTTATCTATAACATAAGGTTATATAGGATAGGTTTCTTTGTTATTTAGGTATATCTAACAGCATGTCGTTTATCTATAACATAATGTTATATAGGATAGATTTCTTTGTTATTTAGGTATATCTTACAGCATGTCGTTTATCTATAGGGTTATATAGGATAGGTTTCTTTGTTATTTAGGTATATCTAACAGCATGTCGTTTATCTATAGGGTTATATAGGATAGGTTTCTTTGTTATTTAGGTATATCTAACAGCATGTCGTTTATCTATAACATAAGATTATATAGGATAGGTTTCTTTGTTATTTAGGTATATCTAACAGCATGTCGTTTATCTATAACATAAAGTTATATAGGATAGGTTTCTTTGTTATTTAGGTATATCTAACAGCATGTCGTTTATCTATAACATAAGGTTATATAGGATAGATTTCTTTGTTATTTAGGTATATCTAACAGCATGTCGTTTATCTATAACATAATGTTATATAGGATAGATTTCTTTGTTATTTAGGTATATCTAACAGCATGTCATTTATCTATAAGGTTATATAGGATAGGTTTCTTTGTTATTTAGGTATATCTAACAGCATGTCGTTTATCTATAACATAAGGTTATATAGGATAGGTTTCTTTGTTATTTAGGTATATCTAACAGCATGTCGTTTATCTATGACATAAGGTTATATAGGATAGGTTTCTTTGTTACTTAGGTATATCTAACAGCATGTCGTTTATCTATAAAATAATGTTATATAGGATAGATTTCTTTGTTATTTAGGTATATCTAACAGCATGTCGTTTATCTATAACATAAGATTATATAGGATAGGTTTCTTTGTTATTTAGGTATATCTAACAACATGTCGTTTATCTATAGCATAAGGTAATATAGGATAGATTTCTTTGTTATTTAGGTATATCTAACAGCATGTCGTTTATCTATAAAATAATGTTATATAGGATAGATTTCTTTGTTATTTAGGTATATCTAACAGCATGTCGTTTATCTATAAGGTTATAAAAGATAGGTTTCTTTGTTATTTAGGTATATCTAACAGCATGTCGTTTATCTATAAAATAAGATTACATAGGATAGATTTCTTTGTTATTTAGGTATATCTAACAGCATGTCGTTTATCTATAAAATAAGATTATATAGGATAGATTTCTTTGTTATTTAGATATATCTAACAGCATGTCGTTTATCTATAAGGTTATATAGGATATATTTCTTTGTTATTTAGGTATATCTAACAGCATGTCGTTTATCTATAAAATAAGATTATATAGGATAGGTTTCTTTGTTATTTAGGTATATCTAACAGCATGTCGTTTATCTATAAGATTATATAGGATAGGTTTCTTTGTTATTTAGGTATATCTAACACCATGTCGTTTATCTATAACATAAGATTATATAGGATAGATTTCTTTGTTATTTAGATATATCTAACAGCATGTCGTATATCTATAAGGTTATATAGGATAGGTTTCTTTGTTATTTAGGTATATCTAACAGCATGTCGTTTATCTATAAAATATGATTATATAGGATAGGTTTCTTTGTTATTTAGGTATATCTAACAGCATGTCGTTTATCTATAAGATTATATAGGATAGGTTTCTTTGTTATTTAGGTATATCTAACACCATGTCGTTTATCTATAAAATAAGATTATATAGGATAGGTTTCTTTGTTATTTAGGTATATCTAACAGCATGTCGTTTATCTATAAAATAAGATTATATAGGATAGGTTTCTTTGTTATTTAGGTATATCTAACAGCATGTCGTTTATCTATAAGATTATATAGGATAGGTTTCTTTGTTATTTAGGTATATCTAACACCATGTCGTTTATCTATAACATAAGATTATATAGGATAGATTTCTTTGTTATTTAGATATATCTAACAGCATGTCGTTTATCTATAAGGTTATATAGGATAGGTTTCTTTCTTATTTAGGTATATCTAACAGCATGTCGTTTATCTATAAAATAAGATTATATAGGATAGGTTTCTTTGTTATTTAGGTATATCTAACAGCATGTCGTTTATCTATAAGATTATATAGGATAGGTTTCTTTGTTATTTAGGTATATCTAACACCATGTCGTTTATCTATAAAATAAGATTATATAGGATAGGTTTCTTTGTTATTTAGGTATATCTAACAGCATGTCGTTTATCTATAACATAAGGTTATATAGGATAGATTTCTTTGTTATTTAGGTATATCTAACAGCATGTCGTTTATCTATAGCATAAGGTTATATAGGATAGGTTTCTTTGTTATTTAGGTATATCTAACAGCATGTCGTTTATCTATAAGGTTATATAGGATAGGTTTCTTTGTTATTTAGGTATATCTAACACCATGTCGTTTATCTATAACATAAGGTTATATAGGATAGATTTCTTTGTTATTTAGGTATATCTAACAGCATGTCGTTTATCTATAACATAAGGTTATATAGGATAGGTTTCTTTGTTATTTAGGTATATCTAACAGCATGTCGTTTATCTATAGCATAAAGTTATATAGGATAGGTTTCTTTGTTATTTAGGTATATCTAACACCATGTCGTTTATCTATAACATAAGGTTATATAGGATAGGTTTCTTTGTTATTTAGGTATATCTAACAGCATGTCGTTTATCTATAAAATAAGATTATATAGGATAGGTTTCTTTGTTATTTAGGTATATCTAACAGCATGTCGTTTATCTATAGCATAAGGTTATATAGGATAGGTTTCTTTGTTATTTAGGTATATCTAACAGCATGTCGTTTATCTATAACATAATGTTATATAGGATAGGTTTCTTTGTTATTTAGGTATATCTAACAGCATGTCGTTTATCTATAACATAAGATTATATAGGATAGGTTTCTTTGTTATTTAGGTATATCTAACAGCATGTCGTTTATCTATAAGATAATATAGGATAGGTTTCTTTGTTATTTAGGTATATCTAACAGCATGTCGTTTATCTATAACATAAGGTTATATAGGATAGGTTTCTTTGTTATTTAGGTATATCTAACAGCTTGTCATTTATCTATAAGGTTATATAGGATAGATTTCTTTGTTATTTAGGTATATCTAACAGCATGTCGTTTATCTATAACATAAGGTTATATAGGATAGGTTTCTTTGTTATTTATGTATATCTAACAGCATGTCATTTATCTATAACATAAGATTATATAGGATAGGTTTCTTTGTTATTTAGGTATATCTTACAGCATGTCGTTTATCTATAAGGTTATATAGGATAGGTTTCTTTGTTATTTAGGTATATCTAACACCATGTCGTTTATCTATAACATAAGGTTATATAGGATAGATTTCTTTGTTATTTAGGTATATCTAACAGCATGTCGTTTATCTATAACATAAGGTTATATAGGATAGGTTTCTTTGTTATTTAGGTATATCTAACAGCATGTCGTTTATCTATAGCATAAAGTTATATAGGATAGGTTTCTTTGTTATTTAGGTATATCTAACACCATGTCGTTTATCTATAACATAAGGTTATATAGGATAGATTTCTTTGTTATTTAGGTATATCTAACAGCATGTCGTTTATCTATAACATAAGGTTATATAGGATAGGTTTCTTTGTTATTTAGGTATATCTAACACCATGTCGTTTATCTATAACATAATGTTATATAGGATAGGTTTCTTTGTTATTTAGGTATATCTAACAGCATGTCGTTTATCTATAACATAATGTTATATAGGATAGGTTTCTTTGTTATTTAGGTATATCTAACAGCATGTCGTTTATCTATAACATAAGATTATATAGGATAGGTTTCTTTGTTATTTAGGTATATCTAACAGCATGTCGTTTATCTATAAGATTATATAGGATAGGTTTCTTTGTTATTTAGGTATATCTAACAGCATGTCGTTTATCTATAACATAAGGTTATATAGGATAGGTTTCTTTGTTATTTAGGTATATCTAACAGCATGTCATTTATCTATAAGGTTATATAGGATAGATTTCTTTGTTATTTAGGTATATCTAACAGCATGTCGTTTATCTATAACATAAGGTTATATAGGATAGGTTTCTTTGTTATTTAGGTATATCTAACAGCATGTCGTTTATCTATAACATAAGATTATATAGGATAGATTTCTTTGTTATTTAGGTATATCTAACAGCATGTCGTTTATCTATAACATAAGGTTATATAGGATAGGTTTCTTTGTTATTTAGGTATATCTAACAGCATGTCGTTTATCTATAACATAAGATTATATAGGATAGGTTTCTTTGTTATTTAGGTATATCTAACAGCATGTCATTTATCTATAAGGTTATATAGGATAGATTTCTTTGTTATTTAGGTATATCTAACAGCATGTCGTTTATCTATAACATAAGGTTATATAGGATAGGTTTCTTTGTTATTTAGGTATATCTAACAGCATGTCGTTTATCTATAACATAAGATTATATAGGATAGATTTCTTTGTTATTTAGGTATATCTAGCAGCATGTCGTTTATCTATAACATAAGGTTATATAGGATAGGTTTCTTTGTTATTTAGGTATATCTAACAGCATGTCGTTTATCTATAACATAAGATTATATAGGATAGGTTTCTTTGTTATTTAGGTATATCTAACAGCATGTCATTTATCTATAAGGTTATATAGGATAGATTTCTTTGTTATTTAGGTATATCTAACAGCATGTCGTTTATCTATAACATAAGGTTATATAGGATAGGTTTCTTTGTTATTTAGGTATATCTAACAGCATGTCGTTTATCTATAAAATAAGGTTATATAGGATAGGTTTCTTTGTTATTTAGGTATATCTAACAGCATGTCGTTTATCTATAAAATAAGGTTATATAGGATAGGTTTCTTTGTTATTTAGGTATATCTAACAGCATGTCGTTTATCTATAACATAATGTTATATAGGATAGGTTTCTTTGTTATTTAGGTATATCTAACAGCATGTCGTTTATCTATAAAATAAGGTTATATAGGATAGGTTTCTTTGTTATTTAGGTATATCTAACAGCATGTCGTTTATCTATAAAATAAGGTTATATAGGATAGGTTTCTTTGTTATTTAGGTATATCTAACACCATGTCGTTTATCTATAAAATAAGATTATATAGGATAGATTTCTTTGTTATTTAGATATATCTAACAGCATGTCGTTTATCTATAAGGTTATATAGGATAGATTTCTTTGTTATTTAGGTATATCTAACAGCATGTCGTTTATCTATAAAATAAGATTATATAGGATAGGTTTCTTTGTTATTTAGGTATATCTAACAGCATGTCGTTTATCTATAAAATAAGATTATATAGGATAGGTTTCTTTGTTATTTAGGTATATCTAACAGCATGTCGTTTATCTATAAAATAAGATTATATAGGATAGGTTTCTTTGTTATTTAGGTATATCTAACAGCATGTCGTTTATCTATAAAATAAGGTTATATAGGATAGGTTTCTTTGTTATTTAGGTATATCTAACAGCATGTCGTTTATCTATAAAATAAGGTTATATAGGATAGGTTTCTTTGTTATTTAGGTATATCTAACAGCATGTCGTTTATCTATAACATAAGATTATATAGGATAGGTTTCTTTGTTATTTAGGTATATCTAACACCATGTCGTTTATCTATAAAATAAGATTATATAGGATAGATTTCTTTGTTATTTAGATATATCTAACAGCATGTCGTTTATCTATAAGGTTATATAGGATAGATTTCTTTGTTATTTAGGTATATCTAACAGCATGTCGTTTATCTATAAAATAAGATTATATAGGATAGGTTTCTTTGTTATTTAGGTATATCTAACAGCATGTCGTTTATCTATAAAATAAGGTTATATAGGATAGGTTTCTTTGTTATTTAGGTATATCTAACAGCATGTCGTTTATCTATAAGATTATATAGGATAGGTTTCTTTGTTATTTAGGTATATCTAACAGCATGTCGTTTATCTATAACATAATGTTATATAGGATAGGTTTCTTTGTTATTTAGGTATATCTAACAGCATGTCGTTTATCTATAAAATAAGATTATATAGGATAGCTTTCTTTGTTATTTAGGTATATCTAACAGCATGTCGTTTATCTATAGCATAAAGTTATATAGGATAGGTTTCTTTGTTATTTAGGTATATCTAACAGCATGTCGTTTATCTATAACATAAGGTTATATAGGATAGATTTCTTTGTTATTTAGGTATATCTAACAGCATGTCGTTTATCTATAACATAATGTTATATAGGATAGGTTTCTTTGTTATTTAGGTATATCTAACAGCATGTCGTTTATCTATAAAATAAGATTATATAGGATAGATTTCTTTGTTATTTAGGTATATCTAACAGCATGTCGTTTATCTATAACATAAGGTTATATAGGATAGGTTTCTTTGTTTTTTAGGTATATCTAACAGCATGTCGTTTATCTATAAGATTATATAGGATAGGTTTCTTTGTTATTTAGGTATATCTAACAGCATGTCGTTTATCTATAGCATAAAGTTATATAGGATAGGTTTCTTTGTTATTTAGGTATATCTAACAGCATGTCGTTTATCTATAACATAAGGTTATATAGGATAGATTTCTTTGTTATTTAGGTATATCTAACAGCATGTCGTTTATCTATAACATAATGTTATATAGGATAGGTTTCTTTGTTATTTAGGTATATCTAACAGCATGTCGTTTATCTATAAAATAAGATTATATAGGATAGATTTCTTTGTTATTTAGGTATATCTAACAGCATGTCGTTTATCTATAACATAAGGTTATATAGGATAGGTTTCTTTGTTATTTAGGTATATCTAACAGCATGTCGTTTATCTATAAGATTATATAGGATAGATTTCTTTGTTATTTAGGTATATCTAACAGCATGTCGTTTATCTATAACATAAGGTTATATAGGATAGATTTCTTTGTTATTTAGGTATATCTAACAGCATGTCGTTTATCTATAAAATAAGATTATATAGGATAGATTTCTTTGTTATTTAGGTATATCTAACAGCATGTCGTTTATCTATAAAATAATGTTATATAGGATAGGTTTCTTTGTTATTTAGGTATATCTAACAGCATGTCGTTTATCTATAACATAAGATTATATAGGATAGGTTTTTTTGTTATTTAGGTATATCTAACAGCATGTCGTTTATCTATAAAATAAGATTATATAGGATAGGTTTCTTTGTTATTTAGGTATATCTAACAGCATGTCGTTTATCTATAAAATAAGGTTATATAGGATAGGTTTCTTTGTTATTTAGGTATATCTAACAGCATGTCGTTTATCTATAAAATAAGGTTATATAGGATAGGTTTCTTTGTTATTTAGGTATATCTAACAGCATGTCGTTTATCTATAACATAATGTTATATAGGATAGGTTTCTTTGTTATTTAGGTATATCTAACAGCATGTCGTTTATCTATAAAATAAGATTATATAGGATAGATTTCTTTGTTATTTAGGTATATCTAACAGCATGTCGTTTATCTATAACATAAGGTTATATAGGATAGGTTTCTTTGTTATTTAGGTATATCTAACAGCATGTCGTTTATCTATAAGATTATATAGGATAGATTTCTTTGTTATTTAGGTATATCTAACAGCATGTCGTTTATCTATAACATAAGGTTATATAGGATAGATTTCTTTGTTATTTAGGTATATCTAACAGCATGTCGTTTATCTATAAAATAAGATTATATAGGATAGATTTCTTTGTTATTTAGGTATATCTAACAGCATGTCGTTTATCTATAAAATAATGTTATATAGGATAGGTTTCTTTGTTATTTAGGTATATCTAACAGCATGTCGTTTATCTATAACATAAGATTATATAGGATAGGTTTTTTTGTTATTTAGGTATATCTAACAGCATGTCGTTTATCTATAAAATAAGATTATATAGGATAGGTTTCTTTGTTATTTAGGTATATCTAACAGCATGTCGTTTATCTATAAAATAAGGTTATATAGGATAGGTTTCTTTGTTATTTAGGTATATCTAACAGCATGTCGTTTATCTATAAAATAAGGTTATATAGGATAGGTTTCTTTGTTATTTAGGTATATCTAACAGCATGTCGTTTATCTATAACATAAGATTATATAGGATAGGTTTCTTTGTTATTTAGGTATATCTAACACCATGTCGTTTATCTATAAAATAAGATTATATAGGATAGATTTCTTTGTTATTTAGATATATCTAACAGCATGTCGTTTATCTATAAGGTTATATAGGATAGATTTCTTTGTTATTTAGGTATATCTAACAGCATGTCGTTTATCTATAAAATAAGATTATATAGGATAGGTTTCTTTGTTATTTAGGTATATCTAACAGCATGTCGTTTATCTATAAAATAAGGTTATATAGGATAGGTTTCTTTGTTATTTAGGTATATCTAACAGCATGTCGTTTATCTATAAGATTATATAGGATAGGTTTCTTTGTTATTTAGGTATATCTAACAGCATGTCGTTTATCTATAAAATAAGATTATATAGGATAGGTTTCTTTGTTATTTAGGTATATCTAACAGCATGTCGTTTATCTATAGCATAAAGTTATATAGGATAGGTTTCTTTGTTATTTAGGTATATCTAACAGCATGTCGTTTATCTATAACATAAGGTTATATAGGATAGATTTCTTTGTTATTTAGGTATATCTAACAGCATGTCGTTTATCTATAACATAATGTTATATAGGATAGGTTTCTTTGTTATTTAGGTATATCTAACAGCATGTCGTTTATCTATAAAATAAGATTATATAGGATAGATTTCTTTGTTATTTAGGTATATCTAACAGCATGTCGTTTATCTATAACATAAGGTTATATAGGATAGGTTTCTTTGTTATTTAGGTATATCTAACAGCATGTCGTTTATCTATAAGATTATATAGGATAGATTTCTTTGTTATTTAGGTATATCTAACAGCATGTCGTTTATCTATAACATAAGGTTATATAGGATAGATTTCTTTGTTATTTAGGTATATCTAACAGCATGTCGTTTATCTATAAAATAAGATTATATAGGATAGATTTCTTTGTTATTTAGGTATATCTAACAGCATGTCGTTTATCTATGACATTAGGTTATATAGGATAGGTTTCTTTGTTATTTAGGTATATCTAACAGCATGTCGTTTATCTATAACATAAGGTTATATAGGATAGGTTTCTTTGTTACTTAGGTATATCTAACAGCATGTCGTTTATCTATAAAATAATGTTATATAGGATAGGTTTCTTTGTTATTTAGGTATATCTAACAGCATGTCGTTTATCTATAAAATAAGATTATATAGGATAGGTTTTTTTGTTATTTAGGTATATCTAACAGCATGTCGCTTATCTATGACATAAGGTTATATAGGATAGGTTTCTTTGTTATTTAGGTATATCTAACAGCATGTCGTTTATCTATAAAATAAGATTATATAGGATAGATTTCTTTGTTATTTAGGTATATCTAACAGCATGTCGTTTATCTATAAAATAATGTTATATAGGGTAGGTTTCTTTGTTATTTAGATATATCACTTAGGTGTTTACATGATTTTCATGTCCAAAAAATAAATATTCTGATTTTTGTCTAATATCAAGTATGTAGTACACCAACTATATATTGATGATGATACCAACGTTAACAAACAATTAGCAATTGATACATGTATGGTGTTAGGGTGGAACTTGTAGTGGTCACACGACTACTGTTACATGTAATAAACTTTGGTAATTAGGAGCAGCACAATTTATTGATTCATTGTTGGTTGCAGCAGATATTTCAGGTATATTCAGGGGGGTCACAAGTTCAACAATATCTACAATCTATGCAGAAAGTAGTGAGGGATGATAAGTAGGATAATGATGTTGACCGGCACTACCCAAATTTACATGGTATACACGTTTTAAATTCATGCTGCGAAAAACAGGTCAATGGAGTAATAGACAATCTTGTTTTCAGATCACACTAGATCCCATTTCTGGATTCTCCACAATCAAAGATCACATTGCAGCTCAACAAAATATTTCACGGAAGGCCGAAAGCAACCCCCAAAAAAGATTTTACAGAAGGTCGAAGGCGGCGAACAAATCAAAATTCCATTCAAGTCCCATAGAAGCATCATAGAAAAAGTTAGTTTGAAGGTCGAAGACAGTTTATTAAAATATTGGATCGAAGGGCTTGCACAGTTTACAGTATAATTCATCAAATGCCTTACAATGCGCTTCCAAAAATTTGTTAAACCTCAGATGTTATTTAAATCTGATACTGATCAACAAGATATGTCCTTGAAAAGCAAATGATCACAGAGATGATATCATTTTAGGAATATTGTACAACCACCGTCGGTTATGAAAAGAACGTTTAAATACTTATTGTGCACAAATCCACCAATATCATCTAAACAAACAAACACTTTTAAATTATTTGGCTTTCGAATCTTTCGATTTTGAGCTTACCTGATGATGGTTATTCCAGAAACGCGTCATGCGCACTAGATTTGATATCTACATTTCACTCTTTCAAATTTATTTATAACCACATCTCACTTCAAAACTCCAGTTTAACAAGACCATGACACTTGCCAATTGAAATCAATGTTCTCGCTTGGGATAGCATAACCATGTGGCGGTTTTGAAACTGGTTAACGGGGCCCCCACCCTTCGGTTCATGGTACATAGTATTGTACACACGTAATGTGCCTCAATATAGGCATGTGTAAATAACAAAAATATAAATGTCATTGTTTCAGCAAGCCTTGTTAGGTAATTGTAATCGAAATTGTCTTGCATAGGTTTATTTGAATGGTGGCTGTACAGTTTTTATGTAAACAGCCATAAGATTTTGATTTCAGGATATATAAATAATATTCAACATCAGTATATAAACAAACTCATCCATAGATGGGCATTCAGGTGCTGCCATGTGAAATAAAATACCAAAAGAGACGAGCATAGAGTTCACAAATCAGAGGAGATGTCAGGGTAAAACACAGCAGTACTAGTATAACAAAATAACAAACCAGTGAGCTATAAACTCACACTCCAATGCGAGCTTACACAGTAAATAGTTCCTCTGTTCAAAGAGGGATTAATAGTAAATGCTAATTTTCGTAAACAATCACCGGCCCTTTTCCCATTCATGAATTTTCACCGGGTTTGTAACTAGATTAAAACGATGGATGCCACTAGTGGAGCAGGAACTGCCTACCATTCCGGAGCACCTGCGTTCACCCCCGGTTTTTAGTGGGGTTCGTGTTACTCGATCTTTAGTTTTATATGTATGTTTTGTAGATCGTTGTTTGTCCTTTTGTACTTTTTTTCTTTTGGCCATTGTGGTATCTTCAAACTCTTTTTAATCCTTAGTATCCCACTCAATGATCCATTTAGATAAACATAGTTACATAATCTGGTCAAAATAAGGTGCTTAGATTATCAGTTCACATACTTACAATATTACCCGTTGCACGTGGATCAAATTCAGACTAAGATTGATTTTATTTGATTTATTGTGTTTAACGCCACTTTCAGCAATATTTCAGCTATATCATGGCGACCAGTTTTAGTGGTGGAGGAAGCCGGAGCACCCGGAGAGAACCACCGACCACGGGCAAGCAACTGGTAAACTTTTTGTAATTTAAAAAGCCGGGCGCGAAACCCAGACTAAGACGTATATAATTTTGGTAATATGTACTCAAATAATATTCAGTTACACTTGTGTCAAATAGTGTGTATAATCTTCTATAAGACCAGGAAGTGCTTACGACAAGTGGAACATATAATAGACTTCTATAATATCCAATTACACTTGGGTCAAATTCTGCAATAGCATTTTAAAACATTTGACTTCTCTACCCTCTACACAACTATTCCTCACTCTAAGCTGAAGAACAAATTAAGGGAGTTGGTCCAACTGCGTTTCATAAAAAAGAATGGTCAACGTAGATACAAATACCTTGTTCTAGGAAGGGACAGATCTTATTTTGTAAAAACTACTCTGATTCTACCAAAACGTTCTCTGAAACTGATATCATCAACATGCTCGAGTTTTTGATTGACAACATATTTGTTACCTTTGCTGGAGGTGTTTTTCAACAGACAGTCGGCATACCTATGGGTAAAGCTGTGCTCCTCTTCTCGCTGACTTGTTCCTTTATTCGTATGAGGCAGATTTCATACAGGGGCTTCTAAGGAAAAACGAAAAGTTGCTAGCCCGATCCTTTAATTTCACGTTCCGCTATATAGATGATGTTCTTTCACTAAATAATTCTAGGCTTGGTGATTTCGTTGATCGCATCTATCCCGTTGAGCTTGAAATAAAGGATACCACAGATACAGATAGATCTGCTTCATACCTTGACCTACACCTCGAAATTTACAGTGAGGGGCGGTTAAGAACGAAACTTTACAACAAAAGAGATAATTTCAATTTTTCCATTGTGAACTTTCCATTCATATGTAGCAACATTCCAGCAGCACCTGCATATGGAATATATATCTCTCAGTTGATACGATATTCCAGAGCTTGTGGTTCCTATATGATTTCCTTGATAGAGGGTTGTTGCTAACAAGGAAGCTACTGAACCAAGGGTTCCTCTTAGTTAAGTTGAAGTCATCACTTCGAAAGTTTTACGGTCGCCACCATGACTTGGCTGACCGTTATGGAATATCTGTGTCACAAATGACCACGGATATGTTCCACTTGTCGAAAGCACTTCCCGGCCCTTTCCTCATTCATGACTTATCACCGGGTTTGTAACTAGATTAACACGACGGGTGTCACTAGTGGTGCAGGAACTGCCTACCATTCCGGAGCACCTGAGTTCATCCCCGGTTTTTAGTGGGGTTCGTGTTACTCGATCTTTAGTTTTATATGTATGTTTTGTAGATCGTTGTTTGTTTGTACTTTTGTACTTTCAAGATTTATTTTAGCCATTGCGTTGTCTGTTCTTCTTCGATATACGGATTCTGATTACTCCTTTGGTGTCTTCAAACTCTTCTTCTGATGGTCGGAATTTTATTAAATCTCGAAAGGGTTATTTTCCCTCGCTCCTTCGGACCTCGAGAAAATAAACCTTTCTCAATTTAATAATTATGGATATTAACTTCTCGTGAAGGGCATAATTGTATATTATTATTATTATTATTATACTTTACTATAGAAACCGAGAAAGAAATAATTAAGATATTTTAAAGTTTCATGGGACAAGAAATAACTCATTATTCCCGCGGCAAACTGCACGTAGGTCAAATAACTGTGAGGGAATCTGCACGTAGCACAAAATAACTGTTTGAAATTGGCGCGCTTTTGCACGTCGAACCAATAATTAGTTATTTCCCTCAGCACGTCGAGCCAATAACTAGTTATTTCCCTCATATTAGTTCAGTATAATAATACAGTTATGTCCTTCATGAGAAGTTAATATCCATAATTATTAAATCTCGAATTTCTCAATTTAATAATTATGGATATTAACTTCTCATGAAGGCAACCAATTTTTATTTTTCTCTTTAAACTGTCGAAACATAACATTTATTTAACCGTAAAATTCACAAATAAATTTAACCCCCCCCCCTTTTCCCCTTTTTTCTTGTTTAAATCAATGATCAACAATATTCTAGAATCAAACAAATGAATAAATATAACATAGATTTCTTTTACCTGCATCTTTTTACCATGCGGAGTCAGTGTTTTAAATCGGTCATCCAATCAGGACGCTCATTATTCTTGTCCAAGATAAAAAAATACATCGCTAAAATTACCTGTGGGTGTTTCCCCACTTCAACTCGTAAATTCACATAGAAATCGGAGATATTTCGTCATAAAACTTCACACATGGTTTTGTCTATCATATTTCTTGAAGACAAACATAAAATTGTATTGCATTTAACAATATTTTATGAGTATCAACAGTTTTTTCAACTTCGTATCTGTTTCTCGATACAGCCGCAACTTCAACTCGTATATTTACATAGAAATCGGAGATATTTCGTCATAAAACTTCACACATGGTTTTGTCTATCATATTTCTTGAAGACAAACAAAAATGTATTTCATTTATCAATATTTTATTAGTATCAACAGTTTTTTCAACACCGTATCTGTTTCTCGATACAGCCGCCCGATTACAGTGACCCGTGACCCAGATTAGCGCGTTCCACCAGTTTTTTCATAATAATGTTGTTTAAAAACCGAATTCAAATAAAGTTTTCTTATCTTAACTTATTTTGAATGAATTTTGTAGTCAATTTGTTATGGCTGTTCCGTTCATTTTACCTACGCCGCTCTTCCGTCGAGAGTTTCGTAGAAAGAGATTTTTTTATTAGAATTTTATTTCTAGTTTATTTCGATTTTGCATAGAGTAAATAATTAAAGAATTGGGAATTTTTCATTGAAATATATTTCTTTTGCGTTTCTAAATATCAATTGATCTATTTTTTTTTAAACTTCCGGTGAACAGATATTTGGCTATCAATATAGATAGGAGGAAAAATCATGGGACAACCTACCGTTAAAAGGACTTCGTCCTTTATTATCACTATTATTATTATTATTTATATACTTAGAGTAAAATACATATACATTTCTATTATGCATGATGCATGACTTTGTAAGACATGTATGACCTACCCTATATCGCATCCCTACTCGGGTGCTATTTGAAGAGTTATACATGATCAAACTTATATCACTTGCTATGTCAAGCCTCGACCAATATCACCCCTAATAATAACTTTATAATAATAACTTTATTTCAAAACAAGAAACCCTAACGGGCTGTGCAAATTACAACAACTAATGACAAGTTGACACCAACATAAGACATACAACATACAGTAAGAATTCAAATCAAGTTTAAATTTATTTAACATGTTAACAATATATACAGATAACTGACCAATGTGGACCCTATTTTCACAACTCCATAGAATGCTTTATATAGTCGACAACGTTGGACAAGATAAATATATCTTGACTGGGATTTAAAATAATTTTAAGCTTAGCGATTGAGTCAAGCTGATTGAAATCAGGATAATAGTTTTCAATTTCTTGTATCAGACTGTTTCGAATATTATAATTAATATGACAATGCAGAAAAAAATGTTTCTCATCATCCAATACTTTGCAAGTTTTGCAAATTCTTTGTTCTCTTGGAACTTTCTTATAACGACCAATTTCTATTTCTAACTTGTGGTCGCTTATACGGAACTTAGTTAAGATTTTATTACGACTATTAACAGTTTTCAGTGTGGACAAGTAATCCTCTAGCTTAATTTCATTTTTAGGTTTATTGTAAAGAAAAAGCTTTGAATTTTCATCTAAGTTTGAACGTTTTTCAAGTATAATTTTGCAAATTCTTTGTTCTCTTGGAACTTTCTTATAACGACCAATTTCTATTTCTAACTTGTGGTCGCTTATACGGAACTTAGTTAAGATTTTACGACTATTAACAGTTTTCAGTGTGGACAAGTAATCCTCTAGCTTAATTTCATTTTTAGGTTTATTGTAAAGAAAAAGCTTTGAATTTTCATCTAAGTTTGAACGTTTTTCAAGTATAATTTGATCATATTTTTCTTTAACAACACGTTTAGTTGAATTCTTAATCGGATTTTTAATAAGTTTAAAAGGTTTATCTAAAACAATAAGATCTTCCTCATTTCTCGGCAACTACTGAACGGAAATCAATGAAACTTCACAGGAATGTTAAGCACTATGAGTAGATGTGCAGTCTACTTTCGGAATTTTCAAAATGTCCGCCGTTGCCATGGAAACGGCCAAAATTCAAAAAAATCAAAAAACACAAAAATGATCATAGCAGGTTACTCGCCAAACAGAAATTGATGAAACTTGATAGGAACAACATCCACATCTAGTGCAACGAGATAAGCCAAAACAATCGGAATCGATTGGACAAACTTTGCCGCAGTTGCCATTGAAACAAAAAATTTTTTTTGGATTCCTTTCATCAAGCTTCATGGAACTTTGTAAGAATATCCACTGTAGTGTGTGGCAGCTTTTGGGCGGTTTAAAAAATTCAAAATGGCGGCCGTTGCCATGGTAACCAAGGTACAAAATGGCCGCCAAATACAAAAATCCTCCGATTTGGGCGAAATTTTGTTTCCAAGTAGATTATGATGTTGCGAATTGATATTCATCGTTGGTTTGCTATGGTGCTCCCATTTGGATGAAACTTTCCAGAAATTTTGTCTGACATGTGTACACATAATTTTTAAAAATTTCAGAATGGCCACAAAAAACGTGAAAAATTTAAAGTGCTCGGAATTGGATGAAACTTAATAGGAATGTTGTATGGCATGTGTATAAATGGTTTTGAGGCTTGGAAATTTCAAAATGCCTGCCGTTGCCATGGGAACCGCAAAAACACTCAATTTAACACCAAGGTGAATAACAACCATATCTTTTCAGACTTAGTATGCAAATAGCTATCTAATATTTGCTTATTAATATGATAGTGTATGACAAACATCTTTTGCATTTGATTTCATGTTAATAATATAGTCTTCTAACATCTCCATTACTGGTGTTATAGATGATGGCAGACAATTGAAGCCATTTTATTCTTGCTTTGCTTACTAGTTTATTGTAGCACATTGTAGGGTAACATAACAAAGAAGTCCCATTATAGACATGCTAGAGTCAAAAACTGGGCTCTAATTATTTCTTGCTATGTTCTCACACTATTCTTCATTCATACCACTAGTACTTGTATTGTTCGTTTGGGGGACATTTGTAACGCTCTGCGTTACAGTAACCAATATTGTATGCCAGTTTTATCGAACCGTTTATGAACTATATATTGCATATTTATTTTTACAAAATCTTTCATCAAGAAGTATGTTCGCACAGCTCCTCCTGTAATTTAAATGGGTATTCCTTAAAACGTTGAATGTTTTCTTTAAACCATATGGAGATTCGCATATTGGAACGACAGTTTGATCTGACTTTTTTCATTTAATACATTATATGCCGGTGTTATAGAGCCATTTTTCCCCATAGCCATATTTCCCCCTGTGTCACAAATGACCAAGGATATGTTCCACTTGTCGTAAACACTTCCCGGTCCTTTCCTCATTCATGATTTATTACCGGATTTGACGATATATTCTATGTAATAACTCGTTCAAAAATGTTCCGATCAACTGCTATATACTTAGCCAAAGTAGTTAAATGAGTCCAATATAAGAGATACATGTCCAACATAGTTTGACACTCGGTACAACATATTTGTTTTAAATAACAAACCGATAATTACATTGAGTATCAAAATTGCTATATTCATACGATTCAAATACAAATTATGGTGCAATTCCTGCAAAATACAAAATGTTAACCCTGTGTTTGCAACAAGAATAACACGACGGGAGCAGGAACTATTCACCCTTCTGGAGCACCTGAGATTTTCCCAGGTTTTTTGAGGGGTTGGTTAATTTTCTGTGTAGTGTTTTGTAGATCATTATTTGTCCTTTTGACCATTGTATTGTCTGTCCTTCGACTTAAACGGCTTCTGATTACCCTTTTGGTATCCTTTGGCTATTGCATTGTCTGTCCTTCGACTTAAACGGCTTCTGATTACCCTTTTGGTATCTTCAGACTTTTGGCCATTGTATTGTCTGTCCTTCGACTTACACGGAGCTTCTGGTTACCCTTTTGGTATCTTTTGGCCATTGTATTGTCTGTCCTTCGACTTACACGGCTTCTGATTACCCTTTTGGTGTCTTCAGACTTTTGGCCATTGTATTGTCTGTCCTTCGACTTACACGGAGCTTCTGGTTACACTTTTGGTATCTTTTGGCCATTGTATTGTCTGTTCTTCGACTTACACGGCTTCTGATTACCCTTTTGGTATCTTTTGGCCATTGTATTGTCTGTCCTTCGACTTACACGGCTTCTGGTTACCTTTTTGGTATCTTTTGGCCATTGTATTGTTTGTCCTTCGACTTACACGGCTTCTGATTACCCTTTTGGTATCTTTTGGCGGCCATTGTATTGTCTGGCCTTCGACTTACACGGCTTCTGATTACCCTTTTGGTATCTTTTGGCCATTGTATTGTCTGTCCTTCGACTTACACGGCTTCTGATTACCCTTTTGGTATCTTTTGGCCATTGTATTGTCTGTCCTTCGACTTACACGGCTTCTGGTTACCCTTTTGGTATCTTTTGGCCATTGTATTGTCTGTCCTTCGACTTACACGGGGCTTCTGGTTACCCTTTTGGTATCTTTTGGCCATTGTATTGTCTGTCCTTCGACTTACACGGCTTCTGGTTAACCTTTTGGTATCTTTTGGCCATTGTATTGTGTCTGTCCTTCGACTTACACGGCTTCTGGTTACCCTTTTGGTATCTTTTGGCCATTGTATTGTCTGTCCTTCGACTTACACAGCTTCTGGTTACCCTTTTGGTATCTTTTGGCCATTGTATTGTCTGTCCTTCGACTTACACGGCTTCTGATTACCCTTTTGGTATCTTTTGGCCATTGTATTGTCTGTCCTTCGACTTACACAGCTTCTGGTTACCCTTTTGGTATCTTTTTGCCATTGTATTGTCTGTCCTTCGACTTACACGGCTTCTGATTACCCTTTTGGTATCTTTTGGCCATTGTATTGTCTGTTCTTCGACTTACACGGCTTCTGATTACCCTTTTGGTATCTTTTGGCCATTGTATTGTCTGTCCTTCGACTTACACGTCTTCTGATTACCCTTTTGGTATCTTTTGGCCATTGTATTGTCTGTCCTTCGACTTACACGGCTTCTGATTACCCTTTTGGTATCTTTTGGCCATTGTATTGTCTGTCCTTCGACTTACACGGCTTCTGATTACCCTTTTGGTATCTTTTGGCCATTGTATTGTCTGTCCTTCGACTTACACGGCTTCTGATTACCCTTTTGGTATCTTTTGGCCATTGTATTGTCTGTCCTTCGACTTACACGGCTTCTGGTTACCCTTTTGGTATCTTTTGGCCATTGTATTGTCTGTCCTTCGACTTACACGGCTTCTGGTTACCCTTTTGGTATCTTCAACGTTTCTTATATATTTTTAAAAGTTAATGGTACAATTAAAACAATTAAAACAGTGTTCTTTTTCGTTTTTTTCTATTTTATTATTTTTTTTTAAGATATAATTATTTTTACATAAAGACGCGTGAAAGCGGTATTTTATTCTTTAAATAGGTTATCTTTCAATTATGGAAAAAGTGACATGTGCATATTAGCTATCTTAAGGAGTATGATATGGTATTGAGTGTCTCTTTTATTAAATATTAATAATCAAAGAAATTATTATATGTTTATAATTTTATGATATACGGCGAGCTTGGTCGCTTTCCACTTTACATAGATATAAAAACTAGAGTAATATCTTATTGGTGCAAATTACTTACTGGAAAAGCTTCCAAGCTGTCGGCCATATCTTATAAACTTTTGCATAGTTTTTTTTGTAATGGAAATATATCTGCCCCTTGGGTAAAATTTGCAAAAGATATATTGGATAACTGTGGCTTATCAAATGTATGGACATTTCAGAATATAAACTTTAATACTGAGTGGGTGATCTCTTATGTGAAATTACGTCTCTGAGATCATTTTTTACAAGAATGGAATAGCAATTTAGAAAATTCCCCAAAGGCATTGAACTACAGACTTTATAAACAAATATTCGAATTTGAAAACTATTTTAATATTTTAGAAAATAAAGACATTTTCACTTTTTGCAAATTTAGAACCACCAATACAAAATTACCCATAGAAACTGGAAGATGGAATAATATCGCAAGGGAAAATAGAAAATGTCATCTCTGTCAAGAAAATCAAATTGGGGACGAATTTCATTATATAATGCGATGCAGTTATTTCCATGACAAAAGAGAATCATGCATTGAAAAGCGGTACTTAACTAGAATTAATGTTTTGAAATTTAAAGAAATAATAAGTAGTAAAACACAATCAAAATTAAGGAAACTCTGTCAGTTGATCAGAAACATTAATTCTAGTTTACTATCTCCTGGGTAATTACTATTGTTATTATTGTATTTATTGTTTTTATTTATTTTCTGTATATATTGTATATATTGTATCTCTATACCAATGTATTACGATGGTTTATGAGAATAAAGATTGTATGTTGGGTGTCTCATTCTTCAATATTAATTACGCTACAGTGATTGTAAGGTGGATATTCCGTTCTCAAATAACTAAATACATAGAGATTAACTAGTAATAATTGAAATAATTATACCTCTAATACTAATATATCAAACATATAGGTCAATATGAAATAAGACTTATATAAGCAGTCACTTGTATTACAGTCACCTTTATCTTGACCTGTCATAGAAAATTTCATTAAGAGGTCACCTGCTTTAAAAGACCACTCTTTTCTTTGTCTTAATACAGGCTTGACTGTACTTTACTCTGATAATTGATATTTAGTTTTAAGATGATAAAATCGTCTCTGCGAGAGACAAATCTTTCTATCTTTATGCTTAATTAACATTAACCTTTTTGTACTGATCAAGTTTTTTTTAGAAAATAGTTAATTCTTGTGTTTAAAATTGAAATACGCTACATGAACTACCGGTATGTTCCTTTTACAAAATTAAATGGCTATATTTGGGATCGATTTTGAGGAAATATTAATGTAATTTTACTTTTGAATGATTTGTTCTCTCTTTTATTTTGCTTGTTTAAAACATAAACAAATACGGTATCATATACAACGTAATTCACATGGTAGGTACAGATACTTAAAATGCACATTAGACGTTTCAAGTTACAATGGTTATTTTCCGAAAAGAGTAAAAACAGGGATCGCTTTAATCTGTTCTCAAGGATGTCCTCTATCACGCCCTCTCTTATACTGGTACCGTTTCTTACCATTCACTCTGCATGAATTAGGTACCAGAAAAGCTATTGTTTGCTTAGTTGTGGTATTTACCAAACAAAATGGAATTTGACAGTTCAAATAGAACGAGCGGATGATGAAATTTTTTTATGGCTGGTGGATTAAACATGATACGATCGCAGCAAGTCCACAACATCTCCCTCCTGCACATGTTTTATTGAAAATTATTATTTTTACATAGGATCCGATGTTCAATTATAATCCATTAAAGTAAGACTTCAAAACAAAAAAGGTGTTCATACTGGAAATATGTCAACACACCTGAATACAAAAAAAAACACATAAAAATTGGATGAAAAATAAAAATTATATATACTTTTCTAATAAGCGGATTTCCGAATTTGACCCTTTTTAGAAATAAAATAACAATTTTTTTCATGGCCTATCAATAACACAAAAAAGATGAACATTTCGCAAAAATGTATTGAAACTGAATGAAAAATAAAAACCGCAAAAAAAATAGAGAAAATCCGTCGACATACTACACTGGGTTTGGTTCCAATTGACCCAGTGGTTTCAGAGAAGAAGATTAAAATGTGAAAGTTTACGGACGATGACTGACGCCAAATGATGGCAATAATTCACATGGTGTGCTAAAAGGACAAAAAGACACACAAAAAATGGCTTACCAAATACTACACAGAAAACTAAATATTGAGCAACACATATAGCACTACAAAACGGTGGTGAACTCACGTTCTCTGGAAAGATTCAGCAGTTCCTGATTCACTTGTGGCACACTCGAGCTACCCTTGTTCAAAACTCCGCGGCAAGTCATGAATGAGAAAAGGTCAGAATTGAGATTACGACAAACGGAACATGTTGACGCAGATTTTACATAATGGTTAACCAAATCATGGTGGCGTACGTAAAACTCCAACTAAACCAATAGGAATCCTTGGTTCGGTAACTTCCTGGTTAACAGCAACCCACTATCAACGAAATCAGAATAAGTGTTAATTATAAGTGTTATGACATTTTTCCAAATGATTGCAGGAGATTTCTTATTGTATGGAGTTTCTTGACTTCCTCCAAATAAGTGTAAAAATGCTGTAGTGGTGGTGATAATAATGCAATTGATTGATTACTAACTCTGAGAAAGACATATCCATATGGTGATAATAAGTTCCGAGCAATTGAAATCTTCTGTTGCCTAGGAGAGAAGTTACTCTACAGTTAATCTCTCCTTTCTTGGTTTTTTCTAAGTAACGGTAATTATATAGTTCACGTCCTCATTTCATCTAAATAAACCTCTACGATATAACTGAAATATTGTTGAACGTGGCGTAAAGCACCATAAACCAACCATCATCTAAATAAATAGATAGCTATGTGTAGGAGAGGAGCAATGGTAATTATACAGTTCACATTCTGTTTCTTTGATTCTTCTAGATAGATAAACAGCTATACAGAAGAGTAAGGGTAATAATACAGCCTACGCCCCCTTTTTCTTCGTTTTCGTCAAATTAGATTGACAACTGTGTGTAGAAGAGTATTAACGGTATTTATACAATTCATGTCACCTTTTCGTCGTATTTGTCTACATGGATTAATAACAGTGTGTAGGAGAATAGGTACGGTAATAATACAGTTCACGTCCCATTGTCACTGTCAATTGCCAATGTTCGATTAAAGTACTCTTAAATGTACATTTTAGGTTTAAATTTATGATGTTTAACGCCACTTTCAATAATATTTCAGATATATCGTGGAGATCAGTTTTATTGGTGGGAAGAAACCGGAGTACCGGGGAAAACTACCGACCTGTCACAAGTCACTGACAAACTTCATCGCACAATGTTGTATCGGGTACACCTGGCCATGAAAAGGCTCGAACTCACTTTAGTGGTAATAGGTACTGATTGCACATGTCACGACTACGACGGCCCCCAAATATATTTGTTAAATTTGTGTGATAGTATCGGTTTCTTTGACGCCAGCAACGAAGTGGTTTTAAAATACAATGTATGTCGCGTAGATACCGAGATGGAATTGACTTATGTTGCCTAGATACCAAAGTGACATTGACTTATGCAGTTTATGTGCAGAAGTAGTATTGAGTTATTTCGTTCAAGTACAGAAGTGGTTGTTATTGATTATCTCCTTAAGGCACCGAAGTGGTATTAACTTATCTCGTTCATGTATTGAAGTGGTATTAACTTATCTCGTTCATGTATTGAAGTGGTATTAACTTATCTCGTTCATGTATTGAAGTGGTATTAACATATCTCGTTCATGTATTGAAGTGGTATGATTTTTTCTCGTTCAGGTAACCGAAGTGGTATTGACTTATCTCGTTTAGTCATCGACGCGGCATGGATATTTTGCTTAGGAGTGATTGAGTGTGCGAGTGTTGTGTAACGCACAAGAACATTTTTTAGCTATGGCGAAAACAAGTTAGTTTCAATGAGATGACGATATCCGCTGTGTACTAGACCAACACACTAAGAGGGATTTTAGTTATTTCTAACTCACTGAATCAATAGTCCGTGGGAAGGAACATTGTTCAGTTTTCGAGTCAACCAATCTTTACATTTACCCATTAATACTGTTTGCTTAGTGGAGAATCAGCAAATACCAATTTGAGTCTTAGGCTTGACCAGACCGGGGCTCGAACACACGATCTCGAGGCATTAGTCTTAGGGTTGACCAGACCGGGGCTCGAACACACGATCTCGAGGCATTAGTCTTAGGGTTGACCAGACCGGTGCTCGAACCCACGATCTCGAGGCATTAGTCTTAGGGTTGACCAGACCGGTGCTCGAACCCACGATCTCGAGGCATTAGTCTTATGGCTGACCAGACCGGTGCTCGAACCCACGATCTCGAGGCATTAGTCTTAGGATTGACCAGACCGGTGCTCGAACCCACGATCTCGAGGCATCAGTCTTAGTGTTGACCAGACCAGGGCTCGAACCCACGATCTCGAGGCATTAGTCTTAGGGTTGACCAGACCGGTGCTCGAGCCCACGATCTCGAGGCATTAGTCTTAGGGTTGACCAGACCGGTGCTCGAACCCATGATCTCGAGGCATTAGTCTTAGGGTTGACCAGACCGGTGCTCGAACCCATGATCTCGAGGCATTAGTCTTAGGGTTGACCAGACCGGTGCTCGAACCCACGATCTCGAGGCATTAGTCTTAGGGTTGACCAGACCGGTGCTCGAACCCATGATCTCGAGGCATTAGTTTTAGGGTTGACCAGACCGGTGCTCGAACCCACGATCTCGAGGCATCAGTCTTAGGGTTGACCAGACCGGTGCTCGAACCCATGATCTCGAGGCATTAGTCTTAGTGTTGACAAGACCGGTGCTCGAACCCATGATCTCGATGCATTAGTCTTAGGGTTGACCAGACCGGTGCTCGAACCCACAATCTCGAGGCATTAGTCTTAGGGTTGACCAGACCGGTGCTCGAACCCATGATCTCGAGGCATTAGTCTTAGGGTTGACCAGACCGGTGCTCGAACCCACGATCTCGAGGCATTAGTCTTAGGGTTGACCAGACCGGTGCTCGAACCCATGATCTCGAGGCATTAGTCTTAGGGTTGACCAGACCGGTGCTCGAACCCACGATCTCGAGGCATCAGTCTTAGGGTTGACCAGACCGGTGCTCGAACCCATGATCTCGAGGCATTAGTCTTAGTGTTGACAAGACCGGTGCTCGAACCCATGATCTCGATGCATTAGTCTTAGGGTTGACCAGACCGGTGCTCGAACCCACAATCTCGAGGCATCAGTCTTAGGGTTGACCAGACCGGTGCTCGAACCCATGATCTCGAGGCATTAGTCTTAGGGTTGACCAGACCGGTGCTCGAACCCACGATCTCGAGGCATTAGTCTTAGGGTTGACAAGACCGGTGCTCGAACCCATGATCTCGAGGCATTAGTCTTAGGGTTGACCAGACCGGTGCTCGAACCCATGATCTCGAGGCATTAGTCTTAGGGTTGACCAGACCGGTGCTCGAACCCATGATCTCGAGGCATTAGTCTTAGGGTTGACAAGACCGGTGCTCGAACCCATGATCTCGAGGCATTAGTCTTAGGGTTGACCAGACCGGTGCTCGAACCCATGATCTCGAGGCAAGCATACTAACCATTACATCACTGATGTGGTTAATCTAGTTTATGATTCCTTTAATACAATGATAGTTTTATGGTGGAGTCCGTGTTGCTCATCTTTTTAGTTTTTTTGTGTTGTGTCTTTACGTTCCAAGTTCCGTGTTGTGATGTCCGTTACGATTTCCGCATAGACATGATATTCGATTCGTCTTTGCCCCCGGTTGTTTGTGGGAGGCTCGTGTCTTGCTTACGGTATTTTTGTTTGTGCATAGTGGTGTCCAACACATATTGTGTTGTGTTCTTGTTTTGTTCTTCTTCGTCTTGTGTACCCTATGTTGTCAGTTTCTCTGGATTGTCCATTTTCGATTGCCTCTTCCGTATTCTCTATCGTTTATATATAATATCCATAAAAAAAACCATTTACTTAGACAGTCCTAAATATGTCACATTTTATTTCGGAAACAACTGTTTCCTGCCTTTCACGATCTAGTCAATGTGTACACGACTTAAAAAAAAAGCTACATATCGACGAACTATTCACTGAATTTCTGTAAATATTTTATTGTGGTATTCTTTTGTCTATTTTCTATAGGAGTGTGTCCTTTGTCTAGTTTCTATGACTTCCCTACAATTCACAAAAAAACCACTCATGTTATTATACATCAAAGGAAATCGATAACCTATTACCGGTATTATGTTTTTTTACCTTTGTTTACACTCAGATTTTGATGCCATTCTTTTTTTTTTTAATAAATAATGCATTGTTTGACCAGTTTAGTATTGTTTTTTTCTAAACGTTACGTTGGTTTTTGATGATATCTTCACCGATAACGTTGGCAACAATAACATGTGTGGCTGTATATAGTGTATTGATTTATGATGTACAGTATATCGTTGAGAAATCCATTCTCAACTGTTAATACAGTTACCTGTTTATCATTACAATACACCCGTGTCTTTTTGAAATGACGCAAAAATAACCTTTTACATATTTTCCCTCCATCAATAATAAATTTGCATGTTGAAGCAGCTAAAAAAAAAATCACGATTTCTAACAAAAATACAATTTTATTATGCAATTTTGATGTAAATATGAAAATGTAAATGGAATGATAAAATTTACATGATAATGTAAAAGTAAGAAATCAAGTAAAAATAAATTGTAAATTTTTCTTCTTCCATACATCACAGTTGTCATCAACATTGAATCGTTCCATCATTAATGTCGCATACATTCTTTGTTGGGTAGAATACTGTTGTACCAGCACATCTGAATTTATACGTTGTACCGAATGAACAGACAAAGAAGCTATGGCAGTCTTCAGGTACTGAGAAATATTCGTTATGTCGGTCTGGCTTACATGGGTCTGTTATCGTTGTTGGTGTTACTATCGTTGTACTTCGGAATGCTGGTAAAAGGATTGTAAAAAAATATATGTATTAAGTACAAACATTTTTATTAGAAAAAAATAATTTCAATATAAACAGTAATAATTTAATTTGATGTGAATACTGCAATCTGATTGGCTGGTCTGCCTGTAACAACATTGGTTATACATGATAATCCGGGTTGGTATTGTGACGTCGCCAACGTATTCATTTGCCACAGACAAATTCAAATAGTCGCATGAAATAATCGTAATTAAAATCGTGGAATCATTATATGGGTCGAAGTTCCAACTATGGTAGAAATAGCAATATTTTGATTCCAGATCCATATCACTAATGGATTAAATTTCTTGCACCGGAAATGACGCACCGGAAACCAATACAGGGATACTGCTGCAGAAATTCGGATGCGCAGTATTCTGGAACTACTTCCGGTTATGAATGACTCAAAATCGCAGTGTGTTCTAGCCCATTAAACATATGGGCGGGCTACCATGGGACTGACAATATCATTAAACAGAGTTTCATTTCTTCCTCCTCCTGTCCGAAATAATATGATAATAGGTGTTACCTAACTTGGGACGAAGTCCAATAATTTTTTTATTCACGAGAAAAGCCGTCATTATATACATCATAGAAATTATAAACATTGTCGGCTATCGTTGTTTATGGTTGTCAAGGACTACGTCACGCTCTATCTCGCGATATTTTGAACGGGTTCCACTTGATCTTTTTTTCTACATCCTTGTACCCGTTCTTGATTTTATTCATACAATATGTCGTTTTTAGTACTTTGGTACTCGTGGCACCTTCGGGGCCACGAGTACCAGATTACTGCGCATCCTTACGGAGTCGAATTCCACCAGTAACCCTGTATTGGTTTCCTGTTGCGTCATTTCCGGTGCAAGGAATTTTATCCATTAGTACTATGGATCTGGAATCAAAATATTGCTATTTCTACCATAATATGATAATAGGTGTGCACCCAGTCCGGTGTTGTATAATCCGGTACTCGACGTCTCAATTTCATAGAAAATATCATTTCGAACAGGAGGAGGAAGAAATGAAACTCTGTTTAATGATATTGTCAGTCCCATGGTATATGTTTAATGGGCTAGAAAACACTGCGATTTTGAGTCATTTTTAACATTCATAACTGGAAGTAGTTCCAGATTACTGCGCATCCAATTTTCTGCAGATTTAACCCTGTATTGGCTTCCGGTGTGTCATTTCCGGTGCAAGGAATTTAATCCATTAATGATATGGATCTGGAATCGAATATTGCTATTTCTACCATAGTTGGGACTTCGTCCCATAATATTTTCTATGAAATTGAGACGTCGAATACCGGATTATACAACAACGGACTGGGTGCACAGTCTACAGGAGGGGGCAGGCCCCCGTTTTAGCGAAAAACCTTTAAAAACGACGGACAATTTGGGTTTGGGTCCCCCTGTTTGCCCCCTCTTTTGAGAGAGTCTGGATCCGCCCCCGGTCTACTTTGAAAAACAATTATAGATCCATATATCTGAGTTAATATTGTTTAAAAAAAAATATTGGACTTCGTCCCAAGTTAGGTAACACCTATTATCATATTATGGTAGAAATAGCAATATTTTGATTCCAGATCCATAGTACTAATGGATAAAATTCCTTGCACCGGAAATGACGCAACAGGAAACCTATACAGGGTTAGTGGTGGAATTCGACTCCGTAAGGATGCGCAGTAATCTGGTACTCGTGGCCCCGAAGGTGCCACGAGTACCAAAGTACTAAAAACGACATATTGTATAAATAAAATCAAGAACGGGTACAAGGATGTAGAAAAAAAGATCAAGTGGAACCCGTTCAAATTATCGCGAGATAGAGCGTGACGTAGTCCTTGACAACCATAAACAACGATAGCCGACAATGTTTATAATTTCTATGATGTATATAATGACGGCTTTTCTCGTGAATAAAAAAATTATTGGACTTCGTCCCAAGTTAGGTAACACCTATTATCATATTATGTTGTTGCAAAAATTAAATTATAAGGAATATTTGAAATTTGTGAACAGGTTATACTTACATAACCTGATTTGGACAAGTTTATTAAGCGTAAACTGCCCCAATCTAGGTTATATCGTATAACCTGTTCAAAAATTGAAAATATTCCTTAAATAAAATAAAAAACAAATGATACCACATTGTCGGAACAGCTCCAAAATGCAATCGAAAAATCATGGAAAGAAGCACGCTGGATACATCTATCACAAAAATACAAGATCATTCACTTTCCTGACAGGCACTTGAATAAAATATGGTGGGATTGAACTAGTTTTATGAGCCAAAACATAATTCATATAAAAGAAGCATTGTACTTTCAAAAAAGTAAACCACTTTCTGCTGTATGAATGGTAAAAGTGGAAATTACTTATTTCCGATGTCGACAATTAATCAAAATCATAAGTAAACAGAATAAAAATGTAAAAAACTTAAAAGGAGTTAAAGGAAGGATATTTTATACGGGTCGATGATAATTTGACAGTTACTTGTTAGATATGTTTACCCTAGATACTTGATAAGAGTAATTAATCTGTAAAAGTAGCCCAATATCCAACAAACCATTGTAATTGAAACAAGAGGCTCTCAAGTGTCTATAACATTCACAAAACTTAAAATTACATTACATACCAAACACATACAATGGTTCACCTGTCAATCTAGATTTTGTTTTCAGAGTTCAGGTTTTTATTAAATCAGGAAAGCCTGACCGCGGACAATAGTTGGATGCCGCCATTGAAGAGTGGTTTAAAATTGTTTTGGACATTTACTTCACTGAATTTGGTACTGCTTTGACAACTATTTTACCTATTTTGTTCCAGTATTGTTATAAATACTGTTATAGTGACAGCCGGAATCTTTGAGCCGTAATGAAAGCGGGAGGTTTGGCGCTTTAAAATCTGATTCAACCCACCATTTCTTTAGAAATGCCTGTACCAAGTCAGGGTCATTACGGTTTTCAGTTTTCCGGTTGTTGACTGATTTTGTCTGTTTATATACTTATGAGTTTTTACTTTCCCTTTGTAAGATTGTTCGGAGTTCGGTAATTTTGTTATTACCCTTATCTAAAGGATATTTTTTTATGGTAACTTTTCAACTCTCTATATTTTCACAGTGGCAGTAAACAATCATTGCCCCTGTAGTCCCATACCTATCACATTACTGCATACTTTTTATATATTGGTGAACTTGTTAACTCTAATATATGAAGGAAATATTTGCAATCTGTGGTAAATTAACCAATATCAAATAAATAAATAAATAAATAAATAAATAAATCAATCAATCAAAATATCAAATAAATAAATAAATAAATAAATAAATAAATAAATAAATAAATAAATAAATAAATAAATAAATAAATAAATCAATCAATCAATCAATCAATCAATCAATCAATCAATCAATCAATCAATCAATCAATCAATCAATCAATCAATCAATCAATCAATCAATCAATCAATCAATCAATCAATCAATCAAAGGATCTGTTGCGGAGTCAAACCATAAAGTTGCAGTGGAATTGTTCGATTTTAATCATGTATAACAAACGATATAAATCACTATGCATATTTAATATTTACAATATTTACAATCAATTTTCACAATTTCAAAACGTCGTTTACCATTCTATTACGATGACCAAACTCGACTTTATTTTCGATTAACGATTACAAAACTCCAACTTACTTTTCGATTAACGATTACAAAACTTGACTTCTCGATTAAATTACAATACAAAAAACCAGACTCTCACTTTCATCACAGTCTACTATATAATTTCAGAGCTATCATTAATCCCAATTTTGATTTAGAACAGAATCAATAAAAGTCATTAATTACTGCAATGCAGGCTACAATTTGAACTTGTGACCTCGAAGATGGTATAATAAAATTAGGGCTCTTACAAGTTGTAAATAAAATGTGGACCTTAATTTTACACACGATAATCTTATCCTTATCTCTAAATCGAAATTTAATATGTATTTACGAAATGAACGATAAAAAATAACTTGCTAAAAAGAAAAAATATTTCAATCTAAAATTTAAAACGATTTCTACTCTACTATATAAAAAAGATTCTAACAACGAAAATATTACGACACTAATTAATCTAAAATTACTATTGTCTTCAAACCAGGACCGTTAGACGAATGATCATTCATGTTTGCTTTGTCCATAACAACTCATTATCATGCAAGTTGTTAAATTTAAGTTCATTCTATTTTCAAATGAAGCAGTTGTTGTAATTTGTAAATAAATTCAAATTTTTGTCACAGCAGCCTGGTGAGTGAACAGTAGCTTTGTCGAACACATTTTGGTAAAGGGACCACACACGGAGTATTCTAGCCACCTGCAAGTTTGGCTTCATTTGGGAGCAGTGGTATGAGAAGAGAATTTTTAGAACTGTTTGAAGATACCTAAGAGGTGATCATACCCCTCAATTCGAAAATTGACAGACAATACAATGGTCCCACAAAACACAAGACGACAAGTAAACGTTTGAACAACACGGTCCCCACACAAATCCGAGTTGAATAAACTAAACTGAAAAAGAAAAAATACCACAATGTAAAAATCCGATGATAAGGCATTAAAGAGCAATGAAGGACGTGGTCATCTGTGACATCGACATTCTGTACTCTTTGACCAAGTCATGATGGAGAATGAAAAACTTTTGAAGTGATAAAGTTTGTCAGTAACTTGCGCACTCTAATTTCTTCCAACAATAAAACTTAAATATTGTTAAAAGTGGCGCTAAATATCGATAGCACTTATTTGATAAAAATATAGGGACAAGATAACGGTAAAATCTGATGGAATATAAGACTTGGCTTCAACCAGATACAAAATAATTCAGGATTAAATTTGTAATCGCTTCTTGGTTTCTTTCTGTAATTCAAATATAAACATACAATACAATACAGAACAACCTTCACAGATTATACTGGCCTAAATAGGACAGCAATTATATGGACAATACAAGTACCTTAGCAAGGAGATGAACATTGTAACCACAACTAGACATTAACTTGACAAGACTAACACGTTTTCAACTACTGATGATTATGACATAGAGATTAATGACACTATGGTTTATGGGTTTCGTTTGCAACTCTTGTTTTATGGTAGACGTTTTAGTGCGAAGTTGATATTATAAGTTTCAAGCTCCCTTCAACTATTTACTGACCGTTCAAATAACGATAGACGGTCACGGGAGCTTAGAACATTTTTGTACGATGTTGCTGATCTATGACTTGAAACAGTAACTAATTTTTTCCACGAACTATGTTTGACGGACTTTCTTGGAAGTTCTAAGGCTACAGACGTAATGGTCACTACACAAAATTAAGCACCGCCCACTGACCCTCTGTAATTTTCCGTCTGCATCATTTCGTTACTGCGCGTTATTTTTATGAATGGAATTTTCTCCTGGCCAGGTAAAGCGCATTAATCTTATTCTCTAGATTTCCATATATGGCTCTCCTTTCTATCGTTTTTTTTTAGGAATGGTTTTATCCAATCATAGGTCGTCAAATAAATGCAACATCGTACAATCTATATTTGCTGTTACGTCAAGCCGACGAGTTATTGTGTGATATGGTAAATATTTTAAACGAAATATCGGATTCGTTCTACTTTTGTTTGTCTATATATAAATAAGTCTACTAATTAATAAACACGTAGATATCTGTTTTAGTGAGCACGACACGTTTCTAGAATAATCTTCATCATCAGGTACCCTCAAAATAGATATATTAGATGTGTAACTGATACTTATGGTTAAAACCTCGCCCATTTCGTTCGAATATGCTAAATCTGACAAACAAACAAATCATAATCTCTAATAAAACGATGAAGATTTTTAACTCCAATGCAAATAGTAAAAAATACGGAGTCTTTCTTCGATACGTGTGTTGTATGTTACCATTGACCCGTAAAACGTCAAAGTTAAATGATAAAATGTAACAAAGTTGGATGGATATTGATGTTGGAACCATAAAACATAATCAACTGCAAGTGATATACAATAGGAAGTGTATAATTGTCGGCTATGAGAACAAATTTCTAATGCTTGGTTGTATTCCATCAAATGTGCTTAGGAGTTGCGATTTAACATTAGTGTGTCAACATGACACAACATGACGCCAGATAATGATCCCTTAGTGTCGGCTCTACTAAGATGGCGACACAAAGACAAACCTAAACACAAATAATATCTATTAAGGTGTGAAACCTATAATTAATTTCTTTAACATTTTCTACTAAATTTTTGTTTTTTCGAGCCTGCCTGGCTATTTTATCTTAAGTTTAACCTTTCTAAGACCATATATTTTCTGAAACGTACATGATTCCTCTACGTTCTGTGAAAATATCAGGGGATGTTTAAAGTCTTGCAGTGAAATGCCAGGCTATGGAAAACACCTACTCTAAAAATAGCTCGGTCATCCCCGGGAAATTCAATATTTATAGGCCATGCATAAAATCCTGGCATAGAGGTATTAAAATACAACTAAATGCATCAAATATTGGCTCAAAATAATCCTTATATATTTAACTTCAATTATCAATTTTAATTATTCCATTCCATTCAGTATTTGTCACAATACAACAAAGCAAAAGGAACTATTTTCTTTAAAAGGGACTACTTTTGTTCTAAGCTCTGATTGGTGAATTATTGGTTTGACACCTTAAATCAGGACACTTGACTGACAATCGTTGGCTTCAAATTTACACATGATGCTTTCAATCACAATTCCTGAATAATGTAAATTGTATTGACTGCTATCCAGTACTAATATCGATATCTTTGCCGAGTAACATAATGCTGTCATGAATTTAATATTACACTTTGGGTTTAACAATAGCGCCCGGGAAAAATATTTTATTTCATATATTTTTTTTTTTAATTCTTCTTTATGATATCGAACTTTTGTTAAACATTAGTTTATAGGTATTGACTATTTACTTTCGTCTCATTACTAAAAGGCTTGGTAATTGCATGCATCATAAAAAGAGAATAAAACATCATTAATTAAGAAATAAATCATGGAAGCCAGAATGTGTTGGGAGTTTTAACATGGGTTGACGGATATTAGTATTTTATCCCGAGCCAGAAGCGAGGGATAAAATTTACTAATATCCGCCAATCCATGTTAAAACTCAAAACACATTCTGGCTTCCATGATTTATTTCGATTCTGATATGTCTAAGAGTACAAACACGGTAGTATACTTTGATTGGAAAACGGTAATTTATATTTACGTTTGCGGAAAATGTCGCACACAATTTATGCTGCCAATGGAAAAGTCAGTCACAGTCACAAGCATGTGCTAATGAGATTATACCGAATGGATAACTCGCTCGTTTGTTAACAAAGCGGAAGAAGGAGGTCATGTTATAATACAGTATAATTTCTAAGCAATTCCATATCACTGAAAATGGCATATATCTATTATTCCCCTAAAGCAATTAGATATCAGAATCATTATACATAAACAACGGTTGTCAACGGGTATTTTATTTGGCTCACGACAGGAGGCTACCAACTGGTCAACTGATTAACGATTGATTCAACGTTGGCACAGGATAATATAACAATTTTGACATTGGTAAATGCTTTATATGTCATATACAATTTCTATATCAATCATTTTGATGAAGCATGCTTGTACATGTTGTTCGCTATAACATTTATTCATGCTGATATGTTTTAAAATTATCTGGCTAATGGATTTCAGAGTAGAAGATTCAAGTTTAATATTTGGGACACGTCAGATCAGAGTTTTTCTAAAGAATGTAATTAAAACAAATGCACACAAATCGGACATAAAACTAGAGGCTCAGCCCACTGAGCCTGTATCGCTCACCTGACAATAGAATGATACAAAACCTTTATCTCTAATAGTTTTTGAAATATCAGACAAAAATGTTTAAATTAAAAAAAAATATAATGAAAAAAGGGCAATAACTCCTAGACGGGTAATCATATTTACTTCAAAATTGCAGGGCATGTAAAGCTTGACAAGCTGAACATGTTTTCAGTTTCCACTTAACATCTATCTCTGATAGTTTTTGAAATAAAGGATGAAAAGTAGTAACATTTCTAAAATTTGATGAAAAAAGGGCAATAACTTCAAGATGGGTAATCAGATTTACTTTAAAATTGCAGGCTAGGTAAATCTTGACATGCTGCACATGTTTGCTGTTTAAACTTAACATCTATCTCTTATAGTTTTTTAAATAAAAAACGAAAAGTATTAAATTTTGAAAATGTGATGAAAAAAGGGCAATAACTCCAAGAGAGGTAATCACATTTTCTTCAAAATTTGAGGGTAGTTAGATCTTTCTGTGCTGATCATTTTTACCCCGTCAGATTTCTGATATTATTAACGGTTTTTGAGTTATTACCAAAAACGTGCAATTTTACCATATGTTCTATTTTTAGTAACAGTGGCCATGTTTGTTGGCCGAATGGAACCAAATGAAGAAGTTATATAGAGGATCTTACATAGATGCTTCCTGCCAAGTTTGGCTCCATTTGGCCAAGCAGTTTCAGAGGAGAAGATTTTTTTAACATTAGCCAATCGGAAACAAGAATTGCCCTTGGCGGCCATATTTGTTGGCGGAATGGGACGAAATGAAGAAACTTTATAGAGGACCTTATATAGATGCTTTCTGCCAAGTTTGGTTCCATTTGGTCCAATTGTTTCAGAGGAGTAGATTAAGATATGAAAAAGTTAAAGGACGGATGACGGACGCCAAGTGATGGCAATACCTCACATGACCCTTTGGGTCAGGTGAGCTAATAAAAAGGAAAGCGTTTTGAGTTCTGGTCTCCTTTTGGCCTTCAAAACCGCATCGGTGGTGTAGTGCGGTAGATCGTGGGTTCTCGATCTCGATCGATCGATCCATCGAGAGAGAGAGAGATCGAGAGATCCAACTAACCATGTTAGTCTAGTAAAAAGCGTCCATGACTAGTGCTATCATCTCATCGAAAGTAACTTGTTCTCGCCATGATATAGCTGAAATATTGCTCATTTGGCGTTAAGCAAAGATCACTCACACCCCTTTCAATCCCTTTATCTTGGAAACCATAAGAACTATGACACAGCTATTTGAAACACACAGGTTGAAATTTCATCAGGAATATTAGAGAAAAACGGAATTTAAAATAAACACTTCGGATAAGGTGAGCTTAGATGGACAAAGAGAAAATTAAACAATATTCCGCTTTTGGAACAACACATGTGTTAATATCAAGGGTGATCACCTTACATCAAATGATTTTATCATACTAGCAAATTACTCTTAATTAATATTTTATTGATGGGAATACAAAAATAAAATGTCCGAAAATACAATTATTAGATACTTGTCAATCTAATGTTAGCCACTTAAAGTGGTTATATATAATCACCATGGCGAAACTATCACAAAGCAACGACCGATCACTAGATAATAGCTTGTTGTTAATTACCTCTGTACTCTACCTTTCTTGCCTATTTACCTTATAGTTGCTACGAGTATATTTCTAAATGTTTTTGAGACCTGTATGACGTGTTTATATGGACGTTATAAGTTGATGACTTGGAACATCTAGACGAGTAGTAGATGTAATATTAAGTGAGTGAGTAAGTAAGTAATGCTTGATGCAAAATGAACAGTTTTGCAGTTATATCATGTCGAGAAGAAGGTAATTTCGCTGAGATAGTGTTGTTCCTTTGTACTAGACCAACACGCTTAGTTGAATTTTGACAGTTACCTTAGTTAAACAACAGTCTATGGGTATATACATCTGTATCTGTATTATACTGGAAGTTAACTCAGTCACTGAGCAAAAGTTATCCAGGAGCGTGTTTGAGCATTAGGTTCTTGTTAGTCGCGCGAAATTGCAGCTTTGAAGCCTTCTACAGTTTTGCTGCTCACGGCACTTTCTGTTAGCGTGTTTCAATCTTTCACAGTTCTTGTGAAGAATGTTTATATATCTCTGTGGTGTCTGAAAGTACTTTGATTTGTTTACTATTGGATGTTCTTGCTGGACGTTGGTTATATTCAATATTATTTATGTTGATCTACTCGGACCAGACAGTTTTTGTTCTTACTCTTTAATGTTACTTCTAGATGGAGAAGCAGTTAATACCAAATTTAGTATTTGGTTTGATCCGACAGGGGATGGAACCCATGATCTACCGTACTCAAGGCGAGCACACTGCTCATTACACCACAGATGCCGTAGACGTATTATTCAAGAAGAAATACTAGACTAAAGATTATCATACAAAATATGTTTTGAATATACAACATGTATCCATTTATTTTCATGTTGAAAGATATGACATCGGGCATCTGTTTCATTCGGTTTCTATGACAGGGAATATGACTGACTCATGCATTCATCTGTCAAGAGAGACAACATACATGTTTTTATCAGTCATTCAATATTACAAATTAAAACTACCATCCAAGTCCCTAAAATAATATAGTGCAGGTGATGCCCAGATCACTTCCCCCTATCACACTGGGATTTCTTCACCACAACAAGGTCTAAAGACTATTTAATATTTAAAGCAAAAAAAATACGGAGTGAATGACAAATCTACATTTTTGAAGATTTCAACCATGCACACACAAAATAAGTCAACATTTGACTTATCATTACAATTCTCTTCACAAATATATTCCATTGTTACAGTTACCAAATATATTCCATTGTTACAGTTACCAAATATATTCCATTGTTACAGTTACCAAATATATTCCATTGTTACAGTTACCAAATATATTCCATTGTTACAGTTACCAAATATATTCCATTGTTACAGTTACCAAATATATTCCATTGTTACAGTTACCAAATATATTCCATTGTTACAGTTACCAAATATATTCCATTGTTACAGTTACCAAATATCAAAAGTGGCCGTCGTGGTCGTGTTCGTATGGATTGGTAGTTGGATTTACAACTTACCTGTACAATCAGTGCCACTAAAGTTGTGAGTTCGAACCCCGTTCATGGCGAGGTGTACTCGATACAACATTATGTGATAAAGTTTGTCAGTGATATGTGGCAGGTCGGTGGTTTTCTCCGGGTACCGTACTCCAGTTTCCTCCACCAATAAAACTGACTGCCACGATATAACTGAAATGTTTTTGAAAGTGGAGTTAAACACCATAAACCATAAAAAAAAAATCAATGGCTTTCTGTCACCCCCTTAGATATACGCTTTTATTATTATTTGATTAACAGAACAAAACGAAACGCAGGTCATGTGTAAAACTATTTAAACAACATTATTAAGAAAAAACTGGTGGAACGAGCTAATCTGGGTCACGGGTCACTGTAATCGGGCGGCTGTATCGAGAAACAGATACGGTGTTGAAAAAACTGTTGATACTCATAAAATATTGATAAATGCAATACAATTTTATGTTTGTCTTCAAGAAATATGATAGACAAAGCCATGTGTGAAGTTTTATGACGAAATATCTCCGATTTCTATGTAAATTTACGAGTTGAAGCGGGGAAACACCCACAGGTAATTTTAGCGATGTATTTTTTATCTTGGACAAGAATAATGAGCGTCCTGATTGGATGACCGATTTAAAACACACTGACAACGCATGGTAAAAAGATGCATGTACGGTAAAAGAAATCTATGTTATATTTATTCATTTGTTTGATTCTGGAATATTGTTGATCATTGATTTAAACAAGAAAAAAAGGGAAAAAGGGGGGTGAATTTTATTTGTGAATTTTACAGTTAAATAAATGTTATGTTTCGACAGTTTAAAGAGAAATATAAAAATTTGTTGCGACTAAAGCTTAAATCAGCGTTAAAAATTGAACATATATCAGGGGTTTTGTAAATGAGATTTATTTTTAATAGAAAATTTGAATTTATTATTTATTAATTTATTATTAAGGATACAATTTTATATCCCTTGGGAGGGGGAGGGGGGGCTATGATGAAAATTTGAAATAACTAGAGGCTCCCAGGAGCCTGTAATCGCTCACCTGGTTTTCAATTTGACATCTAAAGTTGATAGAAAATGGGGGTGTTACACATAATTTTGAAAGTGGGCCACCCAAAGATCATTTCAACTCAAATTTCTGAGCAAAAGATTTTGATGTGATTTTTATCTCATAATATCTCACAGAAAAACCCAGAATATATGTTAAACTACTCATTGCCATATAGCTGCAGTTAAAATTTGAGTTCATTTTGATTTGTAATAAAGCGGAAATTGACAACTAAAGAAATTTCTATTTTTAGTAACAGCAGCCATTTTGAATGGAGGGCAGGGCTGTCGGACACAATATTGAAAGGGGACCACCCAAGGACCATCCCAGCCAAATTTGCTTTAATTTGGTTCAGCGGTTTCATCACAGAAGATTTAAATGTGATCTTTTATCAAAATATGTCCAATTTGTATAATCAGTATAAATCGGTTGAAAGAAAAAATTCACAGAAAAACCCAGAATAAATGTTAATCTACTCATTGTCATGTAGCTGCAGTTAAAATTTGAGCTCATTTTGATTTATAATAAAGCAGCAATGAACAATTGAAGAAATTTCTATTTTTAGTAACAGCAGCCATCTTGAATGGAGGGTGGAGCTGTCGGACACAATTTTGAAATGGGACTACCCAAGGACTATCCCTGCCAGGTTTGGTTTAATTTGGTTCAGCGGTTGCAGAGGAAAAGATTTAAATGTGATCTTTTATCAAAATATGCCTAATTTGCATAATCGGTATAAATCGGCTGAAAGAAAAATTTCACAGAAAAACGCGGAATACATGTTAAACTACTCCTTGCCATGTAGCTGCAGTTATAATTTGAGCTCATTTTGACTTATACTAAAGCAGCAATGGACAATTGAAGAAATTTCTATTTTTAGTAACAACAGCCATCTTGAATGGAGGGCGGGGCTGTCGGACACAATTTTGAAAGGGACCCATCCAAGGACCATCCCTGCCAGGTTTAGTGTAATTTGGTTCAGTGGTTTCAGAGGAGAAGATTTAAATGTGATCTTTTATCAAAATATGCCTAATTTGCATAATCGGTATAAATCGGCTGAAAGGAAAATTTGACAGAAAAACCCAGAATATATGTTAAACTACTCCTTACCATGTAGCTGCAGTTAAAATTTAAGCTCAATTTGACTTATGCTAAAGCAGCAATGGACAATTGAAGAAATTTCTATTTTTAGTAACAGCAGCCATCTTGAATGGAGGGCGGGGCTGTCGGACACAAATTTGAAAGGGACCCACCCAAGGACCATCCCTGCCAGGTTTAGTGTAATTTGGTTCAGCGGTTTCAGAGGAGAAGATTTAAATGTGATCTTTTATCAAAATATGCCTAATTTGCATAATCGGTATATATCGGCTGAAAGAAAAATTTCACAGAAAAACCCGGAATATATGTTAAACTACTCCTTGTCATGTAGCTGCAGTTAATATTTGAGCTCATTTTGACATATACTAAAGCAGCAATGAACAATTAAAATTTCATCCCCCCTTTTTTCTATTTTTAGCTTGACGGCCATCTTGGTTGGAAGTCAGGATCACTGGACACAATTTTGGAAGGGGGCCATCCAAGGACCATTCCACCAAAGTTTGGTTCAAATTGGCCCAGTGGCTTCAGAGGAGTTGATTAAAATGTGAAAAGTTAACGGACGGACGGACGACAGACGCTCAGTGGTGACAATAGCTCACCTGACCCAAAAGGGTCAGGTGAGCTAAAAACACAGGATTAGTCTTTTATTAAAAAATCCAGGACCCCTGTGTCCACGATTTTTTTTTTTTTTTAAAGTTAATAATATGAAATATTGACATTCACACTTGCCTTTTGGACAGCACATTTCTGTGTCCACACTTGTTTAAAATGTAAAAAAAAACAAGTTTATTCAACCACATATATTCTATTAAACAGTTGTGAACATTGAATAAACATAACAATAGGAAATGTTCCTAAAACTACTATATATTAGATATCCCCCTCAAAGAAGAAAACAACTGATTCATTTTTGATACAATAGTTGACTGTACTTTATATATCTATAAATAAACTCTAATTATTGTCCACATTGGAAATAAAAAAGATTAGAAAACAATACTTTGACACATATCCTTTACACTTTATCTTGACAATCAATATATAGACAGGACATTATTTTAGACATCTATCATTTACTTTTTACCATGGCAATTAATAAAAAGAAACCATATTGTTGACACATAATACATACTATACAGGTATTGTTTGCTCTTAATAAAGCTGATGAATACAAGAAAACCATATTATTGTCCTTGGCTCTTCATCAAGCCAATGGTTGAGTGAAGCTGTGAAGTAATGTTATTAGGCTAAGATATTCCAATCTAACATAGATATAGTAATTGCTATCATGTTTGTGGTCTTCCGGTAATTGATTTGTTATGGCTGCCAACACAGAACACGATTTACTTCGTTCGTGTTGATTAATCTTTATTGGGAGGGGGGCGATCGGTACATGTAAAAATTAATATCCTTTCAACAATAAGAAACAGATACAAACCTATCTATGTTGTGGTCGACTGTCACCGTTAATAGAAAGGTCAACCCGGTATAATTACTGCCACACGGTGGCTGTTTCTTGGATGAAGAGTTTGAAGATATCAAATGGGCATTTCAAAGCTGTAAATGGAAGGACAGACTATACAATGGCCAATAGACAAAAGGGAAGGACAGACTATACAATGGCCAATAGAAAAAAGGGAAGGACAGACTATACAATGGCCAATAGAAAAAAGGGAAGGACAGACTATACAATGGCCAATAGAAAAAAGGGAAGGACAGACTATACAATGGCCAATAGAAAAAAGGGAAGGACAGACTATACAATGGCCAATAGAAAAAAGGGAAGGACAGACTATACAATGGCCAATAGAAAAAAGGGAAGGATAGACAATACAATGGCCAATAGAAAAAAGGGAAGGACAGACTATACAATGGCCAATAGAAAAAAGGGAAGGACAGACTATACAATGGCCAATAGAAAAAAGGGAAGGACAGACTATACAATGGCCAATAGAAAAAAGGGAAGGATAGACTATACAATGGCCAATAGAAAAAAGGGAAGAACAGACTATACAATGGCCAATAGAAAAAAGGGAAGGACAGACTATACAATGGCCAATAGAAAAAAGGGAAGGACAGACTATACAATGGCCAATAGAAAAAAGGGAAGGACAGACTATACAATGGCCAATAGAAAAAAGGGAAGGACAGACTATACAATGGCCAATAGAAAAAAGGGAAGGATAGACTATACAATGGCCAATAGAAAAAAGGGAAGAACAGACTATACAATGGCCAATAGAAAAAAGGGAAGGACAGACTATACAATGGCCAATAGAAAAAAGGGAAGGACAGACTATACAATGGCCAATAGAAAAAAGGGAAGGACAGACTATACAATGGCCAATAGAAAAAAGGGAAGGACAGACTATACAATGGCCAATAGAAAAAAGGGAAGGACAGACTATACAATGGCCAATAGAAAAAAGGGAAGGACAGACTATACAATGGCCAATAGAAAAAAGGGAAGGACAGACTATACAATGGCCAATAGAAAAAAGGGAAGGACAGACTATACAATGGCCAATAGAAAAAAGGGAAGGACAGACTATACAATGGCCAATAGAAAAAAGGGAAGGACAGACTATACAATGGCCAATAGAAAAAAGGGAAGGACAGACTATACAATGGCCAATAGAAAAAGGGGAAGGACAGACTACACAATGGCCAATAGAAAAAAGGGAAGGACAGACTATACAATGGCCAATAGAAAAAAGGGAAGGATAGACTATACAATGGCCAATAGAAAAAAGGGAAGAACAGACTATACAATGGCCAATAGAAAAAAGGGAAGGACAGACTATACAATGGCCAATAGAAAAAAGGGAAGGACAGACTATACAATGGCCAATAGAAAAAAGGGAAGGACAGACTATACAATGGCCAATAGAAAAAAGGGAAGGACAGACTATACAATGGCCAATAGAAAAAAGGGAAGGACAGACTATACAATGGCCAATAGAAAAAAGGGAAGGACAGACTATACAATGGCCAATAGAAAAAAGGGAAGGACAGACTATACAATGGCCAATAGAAAAAAGGGAAGGACAGACTATACAATGGCCAATAGAAAAAAGGGAAGGATAGACAATACAATGGCCAATAGAAAAAAGGGAAGGACAGACTATACAATGGCCAATAGAAAAAAGGGAAGGATAGACTATACAATGGCCAATAGAAAAAAGGGAAGAACAGACTATACAATGGCCAATAGAAAAAAGGGAAGGACAGACTATACAATGGCCAATAGAAAAAAGGGAAGGACAGACTATACAATGGCCAATAGAAAAAAGGGAAGGACAGACTATACAATGGCCAATAGAAAAAAGGGAAAGACAGACTATACAATGGCCAATAGAAAAAAGGGAAGGACAGACTATACAATGGCCAATAGAAAAAAGGGAAGGACAGACTATACAATGGCCAATAGAAAAAAGGGAAGGACAGACTATACAATGGCCAATAGAAAAAAGGGAAGGACAGACTATACAATGGCCAATAGAAAAAAGGGAAGGACAGACTATACAATGGCCAATAGAAAAAAGGGAAGGACAGACTATACAATGGCCAATAGAAAAAAGGGAAGGACAGACTATACAATGGCCAATAGAAAAAAGACAATCATCCACAAAACACTAAATAGAAAACCAAAGATTGAGCAACACGAACCCCACTAAAAACTGGGTGTGAACTCATGTGCTCCAGAAGGGTAGGCAGTTCCTGCTCCACATGTGCCACCCGTTGTATTACTCTTGTTACAAATCCGTTGATAAGTCATGAATGAGCAAAAGACCGAATTGTGATTACAACAAACAGGACATATCCGTGGTCATTTGTGACACAGATATTCCATAATGGTTAACCAGAACATAGTGGCGACCGTAAAACTTTCGAAGTGATGACTCCAACTTTACCACTAGAAAATCTTGGTTCAGTAGCTTCCTTGTCAGCAGCAACCCTCTATCAACATTCGATCAACTGAAAGATATATACTCCATATGCAGATGCTGCTGAAATGTTGCCACACATTCCCCTAACATTAAAACTGTCAGCATGATATTGTTGAAAAACTGTTATCAGTAGTGTAAAGGAAAATTCAAACTACCATTATAATTAAAAGAACAACCACCTCTCACCTTAAACTTTTAAACAACAAAAAAATAAATAAAAAAAACAAAAAACAAGACATATGGCATTGAAAATCCATGTCCTGGTTTGGAACAGGTAAAAAAATGTGATAAAGGTTAACTCTAAATATAAATTTTCAGTACAGAAATAGATTGTAATATGATTGATAAGACTTAGAAGTGAGTCTGTATTCTTCATATCATTTTATTATCCAACAAGCATGCTCTGATCTATCTTTGATTAAAATTTAATCAAAATTGGAAACTGAAATATTCCACCAAAGAGACACTCTTACATCAATTATTAGTTTTGACTTCAAACAGTATTAATGAACCTTTAATGGAAGTTTTATGTTGACAACTCTACATGTGATTTCATTCCTTTGTATGTCAGTATTCTAGTGTTGTCATGTTATATCAGAACTGTGGTTGTTTCTCTACTACTTAAACATGTTTATGGCTTTACATGCTTACTAATAAACTTTTAAGGTAATACACTTTTTGTACAGCAATTACTCACTGGAGGGTAGATATAGATAGACATGGGAGAAACAAAAACACAAAAAGGCTGTGTCATTATCTGACCAAGTATTAAATATATTTCTTTATTTGCACTGAAAACAATTGTAATAACAGTATGAAAATAAATAAAAGTTGTTACAACCATTTTCCTCAATATTTTACATGATTCTGGTAACCTCGAGCTCTGTTATGTGGGTCAAGAGCTTGTGTTGTATTTGTTGTTTTGACATGCCGACATTAAATAAAACTTATCTTATCTTAAATCTTGCCACTAAAATGAATCACATTGTGAAAATACATGCAAATATTACATCTTTTTAAATGCATTTTCAGTGTAAACTGACCCAATTAAAACCTTTAATTTACTACAAGTCATACATCTTACTATTAATTCGTTTTTTACTTTAAAACCAATTTCATTTAAAATTGTCAAGAAGTTATCATAAACTAACAAAATAAAATTTACATGTTTGAATTTTTTCAATTTCTCTTAAGAGTAAGGGTTACTGGCATAAATATTTTGTTCCATTTCTAGTTATTTGTTTAATTTCAAGACTCTCTATGACATTGTCCCTTTTTTAAGACATACATATATGAGTGGCAAGAGATCAATACAAAAATCACTAATAAATTATAATTAATCGAACAATAGAAGTTAGGAGCACTAGTATAAACTTTTTTGCACCATATTTTTGCATTTGCACTTGAATTCCAGAATCCGATCAAGACCATAGAGAGAATCTCATTTAACAGTAAATATTGCCCATTAATAATTAAACGCAAAAAAACACATGATATATTGGATAATTTCAGATGTTTCCCTTTTGTAACTTCAAAATATGTTGTACAATTATACATAGCTGTGTAATACCTTTTACCACTAAATTTGTTTTCATAAAGTATGTATCAAAGCCTTTTTAACTAGAGATAATTATAAAATTATAAATATTAAGACTCATTAAAAACATTTAATCATAATATCCTCGGTGACTAGGCATACTTCGTAAATTAATCAATATACAATATTGTATTTATAATAGTCTTTTCTAAATAGCTATGGCACAAGTAGTTTTAATCCCATCTGGAACTACCAAATTATTTACAACTTGAATCTGGAACACAACTTTTCTGTGCAAGGTCGAATCTGTATGAAGCTGGACATGAGTAACTCATCGGTGTATCTCTCGAACAAAATATAAATGCTCTACAATTCTTGGGGTCAGCAAAGTACACTTCTCCAACAGTTGTGACTCCCTTGCACGAAGCTGGAACAGGAAAATAATCCATTTCATTCCAACAATTGGCCATTAAACAATATAAAAGTATCCATGCATTGTCATTTTGCCAGAATTAACTGCATTTGTTAGTAATGCCTTGTCGTCTGCTTAGAATAAAACTGTATTCTGCTCTTCATGCTTTGTCATCATTTTGTCATGCATTGTCGTCTGCAAAGACGTTACTTGTTTCCTTCTCCTCGTGCTTTGTCATCATTTTGTCATGCATTCTCGTCTGCTGACCTGGTACTGTCTATCATCAACTTTACATGCACAGTTATTTGTTCTTCATTCTAATGGCTGACATTATTATTTTCAAATCATGCAGCAGCTGTCAGTGACGCCATTTTGTTACATGGTTTTTCTATTTTCTCTGATGCAAGTAATTCAAGATTCTCAGCATGCAAAATTATTACTAAGACTTGTAAGCAATGGACTCCTCATTTTTTTTTATTTATTAATATGCAATGCAAACTGCAGTCTTCATTTTGGTACATGCAAATTATCAACATCAAAGACAATACATGCACTGATTGTCATTTACTTCATGCTTCATTGAATTAGGGGTATTTACATTCATGCTTCTTGTTTTTGTTGTTGTATTAAACCCAAGTACTGAGAGTATCCATAAACACTGTATTGAAGGATGTATATTTGAACTTGAATTGAATGGAAAAATCCAGAAAAACCATGATATTATTGCAATGGATGCCAGATGTTTCGAAAAGACCAGCATTTCTGCATGCAACCTGATTCACAGAAAATATCCTTCCTGTGTCTAAATTTAAAAGACCAAGAAAATAACAATACAGTTTGAAAAGTGTGAAATATTTTGGGACTAAGATCTGTTATGTAACTGTTATGCGATTGTTTTCATTCCATCCAATGCTATCAACTAAAATACTGATAAACAAAAGCAGGTAAAGCAGGTTTATTTGATAATTATTCTTCATAAATAGCACAAAATAATTCACAATTAAGCACACAAAACAAATATAATAAAATAAAATAAAAAATATTTAAAAACAAATTTGTAAGTCTTTACATGTGGATTTCTGTTAGTAATGGATTTCCAATCAAGGGACATAACTGCACTCAGTATGGGTATGAAGATTTTAAGGGTGAGACAAACTTCCAAATTTCAAGCTTGGTCAAATTAAAATAATAATTTAGGATAGACTTCACCAATTAATAAATTTTCATACTTGATGAATAAACTTTTTAAACAAAAATTATTAAAAACACAAGTTTTTGCCACTTCTAGCATATTTTTGAAGCATTTCAATAAAATTGTCAATCATTCAGAAATTAAATCTTAAATTTAGAAATTGATGTTAATTTGATGAAAACTGCTATATTATCTAATCAACATAGTTTGGACATAAACAAATATTTTATCAAAATCTAGAAAGAAAATCGTGAATGTTCTTTTCTTCTCAACATTTCATTTTCAAACATAGAATAGCACTGTACACAAGACAAATACAAAAAAAACTCCAGGAGGTTATTGAAAACAATCGAAAATCTATGTAAATGTATTGTAATTAGCCTCTAGTAACAGCAAAAAAAAAACAAAAATCTGAGTGATTACCAGATAAATAACACTTCAAAATTCAAAGCTACAAGTTTACTGGTACATTGTATATTAGTAGTGTGAAACTAATTTTTTCAATTTATTTTGGAAATACCATTTTTCAGGTGAAAGGTCACTCTTGGAAGTTCAAGGTTGATAAAAGAAAAAACCCTCCTGAAGCCTCAAGTATTGCAAAATACTAGTAAAATTTCTACTAGTTCATGTTACACTGAAGTTTAATTAAAAGTCTATGGACAGAATGGGTCCAGCACACATGCATTAATAGTCTCATCAAAGGAATGTCCAGCTAAACAGGTAAGTATAAACGGCTCCATTCCTGGATTACACATGTAGTAGGATCTACAGTTATTTGGATCTTCGAAATACGATAAACTTATAACGGAGTCACACGGACCTGGAAAAATGACAAGACACTGTTGAGTTTGGTGCCAGTGTTTTATATTGTAGTGAAGTGTAGGATACTTAAAGCTGGATTTATACCCCATATATTCCAATCCTATTATAGCATTATATTTTCATTTCATAAACAATATTGTTGTATACATATACAATGCTGATGTATAAATAATAAAATCATGGCCATACACAGAAGCAAATTATAAGCTTGATACAGATATATGAAAGACATTTCATGTATATCCATGTCTTTTACTAGTTTATATAGTATGTAATAAAATAACTTATGTAACTAAGTATACTTCAGATTATTCCATCAGGAATTTGTTTTGTGTAATACCGAAGAGTCTATCAACATTTTGCCTACAAGAAACTAGCAATGAAATGATGACTAAATCACAAATTATCCGGCATATATTCAATTACCACGAACCCAGAAATGTCTCTAATAGTAGTTTAAATTACATAGAGGAACAAATGCATCATCTTTTTGTACATTAGAAGAAAGTCGTAAAACATTCAATAATATCAAATAACAATGCCAACGATTATTATTGTTGTTATTAACTTATTGTTCTTAACGAAATGTTCGTACTATTATTTTAAGCACAGAATGGATCACTTTGACATCCTTTGGTTGCTAGGTTGAACGAGGTGCCAGCCGGACATGTGCCCTTAATGGGATCCAATCCTGGGTAACAGTATATATAACCACGGCAATTTATAGGATCAATTAAATATTCCTCAACAGTAATGCCTTGACATGGATCTGGAAAAATTACAACAAAAATTGTTACCATGGTAACCAGTTGTTTTGTTTTTAGTTCAGCCCAGTTAATTGCAGAAGTGAAGATTGAAGAATGCAGCAACTTTCAGTATCTTAACATGTGAAAATTAATGTAAATCTTGTCATTTTATTCTTATACCTACTTAATTTGATATTTAACTAAATTTACAATTATATGTTGTCTATATTATACATTTTAATAATTACTAGGCCAACAAAAACACCTGTGTTGTCATTTTTTGGACAAACACTTAAAGTCAGATTCTTCTCTTGTATAACCTAGGTAAAAGTTTTCAAAAACTTTTGCCTACCTACCTACCTACCTACCTACCCTATTATTTAAAGAATGTTTGTAGAAACATAGATATATTTTTGGTCCTAGTATATTCTTAGTTCATGTACATGACAGACCCAATTTCTGTTTTTTTTCTTTTCTTCAGCACTAATTTAGCAGTTTTGATAAGAAATAAAGGAATACGTTATTGAAATGTGCATTTAATGCTTAAAAATTCATTGATACCCAAGTTTTATCTCAGTTCCAGCAGTCTTAATAATTACCATATAAATTTTGATGAATCTGTGTTATCATGATTTGTCTGCCCTTAATAATTTTTCTTATTCTCTTATTATTATGCTAACGCAAAAATTGCAAACAAAATTATTGTGACTGTTATCTTGTATACAGTATTCATTTCAAATTATTGTGACTGTTATCTTGTATACAGTATTCATTTTAAATTATTGTGACTGTTATCTTGTATACAGTATTCATTTCAAATTATTGTGACTGTTATCTTGTATACAGTATTCATTTTAAATTATTGTGACTGTTATCTTGTATACAGTATTCATTTCAAATTATTGTGACTGTTATCTTGTATACAGTATTCATTTTAAATTATTGTGACTGTTATCTTGTATACAGTATTCATTTTAAATTATTGTGACTGTTATCTTGTATACAGTATTCATTTCAAATTATTGTGACTGTTATCTTGTATACAGTATTCATTTCAAATTATTGTGACTGTTGTCTTGTATACAGTATTCATTTTAAATTATTGTGACTGTTATCTTGTATACAGTATTCATTTTAAATTATTGTGACTGTTATCTTGTATACAGTATTCATTTCAAATTATTGTGACTGTTATCTTGTATACAGTATTCATTTCAAATTAAAGTTTACCGTGTGAATCCAAGACAACAGGGATTAATCAGCAAAATATTATTTGATTTTAAAATAAATTTTTGGCTTAAGGCATGCAGCCTGCCATTCTATAAAGAAAACATTTAACTTTTAAGGAGGGGGCTGTGTTTTTCCTGCGAGCCAAATTTTCTTTTCACACAAAACAAAAATAAAATTATTCTTTTTTTTTTATCTGGACATAAAAAATCAGTATTTAAATTTTTTTTTAACCAAAATTATATTTTTTTTTAATCTGAAAGCTTTGTTAATCTTTTTACAAATTTATAAACTGAAAGCTGCTGCAACTAACACTATGAGGAAAGATCTTAGAAAAAAAGATAAATGTCTGAAAGATGACTTCAAGTAGAAGGATAAAATGAAAAACTAAAGAAAAAAGCAGAAAAATTGAAGCAAAGTTGTGAATATTTTAGAGTCTAACTATTGGAGATTTAATCTAATCTATAAGATTCTGTTCATTCTATTTGTTTTCATGAAGTACAGAGGAAACAGGGTTTGAAATATTTACAGGAAATATGCCTCACAAAAAGGTAACGTAGAAGAACAATAAAAGCCCTGTTCCTTTACTTTAATTTGTTTCTAAGTGTAAAGTTAGATAGTCTCAAATATTTATCTTAGACATAAAATTTATATTTTAAACAACAAGTTTTTGCTAAGGTGGGAAAAAAAGATCTGATTTAGTTTTAACAATGGCATTGGGCAGTCTAAAGACATCAACATTTCAAATAACTGACATCAATTACATGCAAAATCATTGTCATATATTTGATTTTTTCCCCTTCATTTTGAACAATTTCAACACTATTACCTCTAGTCTTTCCACAATTTCACTTTGTACAATAACACATGTCTACACTAGACCCTGAATACATCAATTTAGATTTAGTCAAAATTGAAGTTGAAAACTTAACCTGTCTAAAGCAAACACCTGGCAATTCCAAACAAAAATGTTACTTTTGATGGTGATCTACTTAAAATAGTTTTACAGTACAGTTCCTCTACAACAAATTCTGGTAATGTTGCATCTTTATAAACTTCATATTCTACGATTACAATTTCTTTTTGACAAAGTCGCCATCAAAAACCATTATCAATTCTATAAGTTTCAAAAAGTATGTCATTCATAACCGGTACTGTACAAACACTGTAATAATAATTTTTGTAAACAAAGTTCACTTTTGTTAATATCAATGTAAATATAATCTTTAGGATAACCACTAGAGGTTCTACTAAAACACTACACTGCAATTATTAAGAATACCCACTGAAGAAATTGTATTCACTCCAAGAACAGCACAAAATCTACCAATTCCAGCAATAGCCAATGAAAACTTGATCTCAAACACTGCATCATTCAAAATCAAAACAATTTGACAAACCAATAATCTGGACAGACAACGACAACTTTAGATCTAGTAGTAGTTCCCTCTTAAAAGGCCACTCACACAAAAAGTCATCCCTCTTATTAGGCCAGATTTCAGATGCATTGACATAGTAAATACTACTAAACTGTTCCCCTCAAGAGAGGTCACCCCTCTTAAAAGGCCATTTTTTTTCATTCCTTAAGACAAGGTCTTATAAAAGGGAGACTACTGTGTATTAAATACTAAGTCAAGGATATACAAACAAATTGTACTTCATCAAATAGTTGTAGAAGAAATATATATATATTTATATACTTTATATTTATGGATTATATCTGTGCAATGCAATATGTATGTAAAATTCCCATAACCTTTTTATACACTTTGTTGTTTTTCAAGATTCCAAATGCAACATGCAGGCTTATATTGTAATACATGAAACAAGAGTTATATCTGGTAAAGCAATTTTTAGTAAAACAAAATATAACAAACAAAAGTCATAACAAGTTGATTGTGGCTTTTTGATCTAGAGATATCTCCCATTACCATTTTAAGCATGGGAGAAAACAGAAATGTCTCTCCCACTCTAGGGGATATTACATTATTATTTCTCATACATAATTTTTTGTTGTTCTCTCTATACCAACTAAAAAACTATGTGGAAACAGTAAATATCGGATAAGACAAATTTCTGTAAAGTTTTTAACATTTAATATTACTTTTTACATAATAGATAAATTATTTTTGTACATGGAACCCAATTTAAAAAAAAAATTCTCCAGGTACTCCGGTTTCCTCCACCACTTCCCCTTCAAATTACCTACGGTACATAATATATTACTATAGATAATGTATAAAAGCCACTATCAATCTTATATGGTATGATATAAATCACAATAAAAATATCTTCTCAATAAAAAATTCATATTTAACAAATTTATCATCTGAATTCTTAAAAGAAAAGTTGTCAAAATATCTTGAATTTTTTTTTCAAAAATTGAAATGGGACTCGAATACCATTTTTTATCATTCAACAATCTGAAATTTTACACTTGTGACATTATGTTTCATTAAATTTTCATTAAAATCATTAAATTTTCAATTATTTTTATATAAAGCGTCTATTGATTTTTTCCAATTTAAATCTCAAATTCCACAGTAAAAAAACTTCCATCTTTTGTTATTAAAGTTCACTATTGATCATTTCAAAACTAATTTGATTGGTATAAGATAAAATGTACTTACTTGCTGGCAAAGTTGTACCTGTAGGACCAGTAGAACCAGAGCCCTGACTAGTCATTGATACAGTAGCTTGCTCAATAGCTAGGTCACTCTCAAATACATAGAGAGGACCAACCTTCAAGGTGATCTGCCCATTCACTGTCACCCTCGGAGCATTCTCAATTAATAAACCTTTGATTAAGGTCACGAGGGCAGGGTCTTGTTCACCACTAAATGAAAGAATAAAGTTGACTTTGTCTGTTCCAGTTGAGTCCCTCCTAAAAAAAGAAAAAGAAATAAATGTAAAAACGATGAAAAAATAATAAATAAACAAAAGAAAACAAGCAAGTAAGTAAGAAAGAGATTTAAAAGTGGGAGGTGGATTACATGAATTTAACAATTTTTTCTCAATTTTTTTTATCCCCCTTCCACCTTTTTCTTTCATGATAAAAAAAATGACAAATACATTAGAAATTATTTTTAGTTTTTAAATGTTGAGGATTACAGATTGAAATATATATATATTTAAAATGTGATTTAACAATTCCGATTATTTTCCCCGAACTATTTGAATACTTACGTAAATGCCTTCACTTCACAGTTTTCATAATCTTCAAATGAAGGACGAGGGATAGGATTTCCATTAGAATCTGGGGTTGGACCATATGTTTTATTCAACTGAAAACGACAATTAAAAAATCTCGTTAATTTTTAGTAAATTAATTTAATATTAAACAATTGTCACTTTTCTATCTTTCTACCTCAGTCTGTAAATTTGCTTTGGTTTGGTTTTGGTTTTTATGGTGTTTAATGCCACTTTCAACAATATTTCAGTTATATCGTGGCGGTCAGTTTTATTGGTGGAGGAAACCAGAGTACCCGGAGAAAACCACTGACCTGCCGCAAGTCACTGACAAACTTTATCAAATAATGTTGTATTGAGGACACCTCGCCATGAACGGGGTTCGAACTCACAACTTTAGTGGTGATAGGCACTGATTGCACTGGTAGTTATAAATCCAACTACCATACGATCATGACCACAACGGCCCATTAAATGAATTCAATATTAAACAATTGTCACTTTTCTGTCTTTCTACCTCAGTTTGTAAATTTGCATCCAGTTTCATACATAACTGGTTAAAACATAATTCATGTTTGATGCTCGTTTAAATGGCTTAGAAATAAAATAAAGAAATATGTTCTATAAAATATTCAAGTTCTTTCTTTTCATAATTAGAAATGAATAAATAAACACTTAAAAAATAGGTACATCAATAATAAGATATTGAATTGCTGTTTAACAAACCTTGTTCTATTTTAAGTATGGGATAATTAACACAATTTCATCATAAATATAGAAACTTAACACCTGTATAGATGACCTGCCAACTAATCAATAAAAGTAATTAGAATACAAAATAAATCTATATATATAGTCAAACCTGCTTTAGTGACCACCTCTATTAAGCAATAACTTGTATTATGTAAGTTTAATTTTTATTTACCTTCACAGTGCATTTCATATCAATTAAATCTGTATTGAGCAACAATCTGTTTTATGTGACCATATTTCACTGTTACCTTGGAAGGACACATAAGACAAGTTCGTTGACAAGTACTATTGTTAATTGGTTTTGAGAGAAAACATTTCACATAACAATATTTAATGAAGGCCAAGCCTGAGATGTAAGGTTCAATGAGAAGTCCATTTCGAGCATAACATATCAAAGATGTCAGTGACGTCAATATAATGTCATTGTAGAAATCAAAAATAATATGTTTTTATCTTTGATTTTGACATTTGTTGTCTTTGATCTCACAGAGTGATATTGTCAGAATCAACGAAACCGACTCTTGTACTGAAGACTATCGGTCATTGTGACGTCAAACACATTATGGCGTTACCGATTAAAAACAATAAGGTCAGTTTTGAAGATCTCGACATGCATTATCACAGCTCATCCTATCGGACTCGCTGCGATACTAACGATAATGTTGTCTCGCCCTTCAGAACTGTGGTTATTCTTTATGTATCATGCTTGTCGCTTGATAATAGAAATTATTAAATGACTTCAGCTAATGTCTTTTTTAATTGGCTGACGCCCCTAGTAATGTTCTTTGATAAAACGTTTTATTACATAATGATTTTATTTAAACAATTTTATTGGCTATCATGCTCTCACCTGACATTCCGTAAAATTTGATATTGTTTGATTAAAACTCGTACTGACTTGGTTTCACTTTCGTTTTCTAACGAAATCTATAAAAGGAATCACGTGAATTCTATTTCTATTTGACCAATGGACATAAAGGTAATGTGAAATTTCGTCCAATCAGAATCGTCGTATTAGCATTACTTTAAAATGAACAAGTAATCATCATGTCCGACGCAGGCGATGGGCTTGCAGAAGTCAAACGGAGATTTGCAGAAATCTCGGAGACTTGGTTTCACTTTCACTTTTCATTTTAATGTAATATAACACTTACAGTCTTTTGTATCGGCCAATACAAGTTTTTATGGACCTTAGAAATCAATATTCACCTCGGCCTAAAGGCTTCGGTGAATATCGTTTTTAAGGTCCACAAAAACTCGCATTGACCTCAACAAAAGACTATAACTGTATAATATTCACCACGCACAACGTAACCCGCGGTGAATATAACATTCTAACGTCTTTCACCAAGCTAAACCAAAGATCTTAAGGGTAAAAGCGACATATAAAAATGTGTCATATAATAAAACAATTAATGACTTTCAATTCAACGGATACCAGGATTTATTAACACAAGAATATTATATTTAACGAGGCCAGGTAAATAAATCCTTGTATCCACCTCATTAAAAGTCATTAATTGTATATGTAAATATGTAAAGATCAAACGGAAAATTTACAGATCATCAACAATAGTCATTAGAATACAACATGATGTATATATATATAGATACTAACCTCAGCACAGAACTGATTGGCTAATGTTTTAAATTGTGCCGAGTTAGGATTTGCCAAATCTGAGTTGTAGTTAAAGTTCAGCAGAATGAATGACATGTTGTACACTGTCTTTACTGAAAATACAAATATAAATAATGATGATTGAACATAACATGTCTCTAATTCTTGTATATATATTTTCACAACAAAAGGCATAACTAACAAGAGAAGTCATTTACAAGTACCAAAACTGAATTTAAATGTCAACAAATATATCAGTTTCTGCTAATCTACGAAATTTCACACTGAAGAAAATAAATGAAATCAAAATATTTATTTTTTTGCTCCAGGAAATTTTTTTACTTCCTACAACTTCTTGTTTATTTGGGCAGATTTCAGTTTTACATTTTATGACATTACATTCTGTCCTTTAGATTTCTATTTTTTTTAAAAACCCAAAGCATTTAAAGATAATATTAATGAACTATAATTAAGGGATGTCAATTAAAGTATGAGGATAAGCTACATATTTTGTATATGTTGTCGCTACAAGAAAAGTGGGAGCTTTTACATGTACTGGGTGTAGGTAAGAATGCAGTCAATATTTATACGAGCAGTTTATACAGCAAATTACAGTAACAGAAAATTACCTGGACTGGGTGTAGGTCCGATTGGTCCAAGTAAATAGTCTGAAATATTTATGGCAATATTGTCAAATGCTCCACCAGTGTAGACCAGGTTATTACCAATGAACATCATATCTCTGCTCTGTATAGGGTAGGTATCAGCCTGACTGGTTATAGTGTTGGATACCAGATCCTGCTGTATTTCCTGTGAACCATTGAATACCAAACTGAAGGTCAAACTGTAATCTGGACTTCCTGGGCTGTTGATAAACAAATAAACATGTTATATGGGCCTAGACTGTCTATATCATGAAAACGTATACAGTAACATGACCTTGAATACAGTCAAACCTGTATATAAAGGGCACTCAAAGGAACCTGAAAATGTAGCCTTTATGAGCAGTTGCCTTTATATACAGTATAAACTTATATGCACTATTCATTAATGGGAAAAATGAGACTGCCCTTTATAGACAGTGATTTGCTATATAGAGGTGTACTTTATAGACAGTGATTTGTTACATAGAGGTGTACTTCATAGACAGTGATTTGTGATATAGAGGTGTACTTCATATACAGTGATTTGTTATATAGAGGTGTACTTTATAGACAGTGATTTGTTATATAGAGGTGTACTTTATAGACAGTGATTTGTTATATAGAGGTGTACTTTATAGACATTGATTTGTTATATAGAGGTGTACTTTATAGACAGTGATTTGTTATATAGAAGTGTACTTTATAGACAGTGATTTGTTATATAGAGGTGTACTTCATAGACAGTGATTTGTTATATAGAGGTGTACTTTATAGACAGTGATTTGTTATATAGAGGTGTACTTCATATACAGTGATTTGTTATATAGAGGTGTACTTTATAGACAGTGATTTGTTATATAGAGGTGTACTTTATAGACAGTGATTTGTTATATAGAGGTGTACTTTATAGACATTGATTTGTTACATAGAGGTGTACTTTATAGACAGTGATTTGTTATATAGAGGTGCCCTTTATAGACAGTGATTTGTTATATAGAGGTGTACTTTATAGACAGTGATTTGTTATATAGAGGTGTACTTTATAGACATTGATTTGTTACATAGAGGTGTACTTTATAGACATTGATTTGTTACATAGAGGTGTACTTTATAGATAGTGATTTGTTATATAGAGGTGTACTTCATATACAGTGATTTGTTATATAGAGGTGTACTTTATAGACAGTGATTTGTTATATAGAGGTGTACTTTATAGACAGTGATTTGTTATATAGAGGTGTACTTTATAGACAGTGATTTGTTATATAGAGCTGTACTTTATAGATAGTGATTTGTTATATAGAGGTGTACTTCATAGACAGTGATTTGTTATATAGAGGTGTACTTTATAGACAGTGATTTGTTATATAGAGGTGTACTTTATAAACAGTGATTTGTTATATAGAGGTGTACTTCATAGACAGTGATTTGTTATATAGAGCTGTACTTTATAGACAGTGATTTGTTATATAGAGGTGCCCTTTATAGATAGTGATTTGTTATATAGAGGTGTACTTTATAGACAGTGATTTGTTATATAGAGGTGTACTTTATAGACAGTGATTTGTTATATAGAGGTGTACTTTATAGACAGTGATTTGTTATATAGAGGTGTACTTCATAGACAGTGATTTGTTATATAGAGGTGTACTTTATAGACAGTGATATGTTATATAGAGGTGTACTTTATAGACAGTGATATGTTATATAGAGGTGTACTTTATAGACAGTGATTTGTTATATAGAGGTGTACTTTATAGACATTGATTTGTTACATAGAGGTGTACTTTATAGATAGTGATTTGTTATATAGAGGTGTACTTCATATACAGTGATTTGTTATATAGAGGTGTACTTTATAGACAGTGATTTGTTATATAGAGGTGTACTTTATAGACAGTGATTTGGTATATAGAGGTGTACTTTATAGACAGTGATTTGTTATATAGAGCTGTACTTTATAGATAGTGATTTGTTATATAGAGGTGTACTTTATAGACAGTGATTTGTTATATAGAGGTGTACTTCATAGACAGTGATTTGTTATATAGAGGTGTACTTTATAGACAGTGATTTGTTATATAGAGGTGCCCTTTATAGATAGTGATTTGTTATATAGAGGTGTACTTTATAGACAGTGATTTGTTATATAGAGCTGTACTTTATAGACAGTGATTTGTTATATAGAGGTGTACTTTATAGACAGTGATTTGTTATATAGAGGTGTACTTCATAGACAGTGATTTGTTATATAGAGGTGTACTTTATAGACAGTGATATGTTATATAGAGGTGTACTTTATAGACAGTGATATGTTATATAGAGGTGTACTTTATAGACAGTGATTTGTTATATAGAGGTGCCCTTTATAGACAGGTTTGACTGTATATGTACAATAACATAATCTTAAAAAATATGTACAGAAAAATGACCTTGAAAATGTCTACAGTAACATGACCTTGAAAATGTGAATAGTAAAGTGACCTTGACAATATGTAAAATAACATGACCTTGAAAACACTTGAACATTGATTATACAACAACACAATAAGAACAGTCAGTTTATATTGGACTTCACAACCATCTTTATCTTACATAATTGTTTTATATTGAAATGAACATTCTAATTTCATTTTATAAAAATAAAAATTGGTATTTATTCACAAATATCAATCTTGAAATACATTCAAATTAAATGGAATAACATATGCACTTTTATATATGATTGGGGGGGGGGGGGGGGGGGGGAGGAGTACATTGTATAATAGACAGATTTGTTTCATCAGGTAAAACCATTTTCCTGTCATAAATATTATTCAATACTTACGCAATATGATCAAAGAAGCACCTGTAATACCTTTGTTTCAACACGCTATTATTGAAGAAATTATCAATCTAAAAAATATATACAGAAAAGTGCAATTTACAATACCGGTAAACCAAATTGTCACTAATTATAATTATTTATAAATTATATATCATTGGTTTCCTTGTATCAGTAATTAATTTGTGTAGTTGTGATCACAGTTTATTAGTGGAAAGATATTTCTATATTCGAAACAAGGGGGAATGGCCAATATGTTCATGTTATAATTAGTCATAAATATGGGGATCATTTGCTATTTTTCATCATTATAATTAGCACCTGATTTTCAGTTTCAAGGTCGCTGACAAAATACTAAAAGGAAAATTATCTATGATTTTAAAGGATGGTAAACATGTTTTCTAAAAAAATGCTGTAGGTGGAATTTTTTTCTTTGGACAAATAATTATAGTAAAAATTCTAAAAAATATTATCTACTGAATACAAATTCAAAAACATTTTATAACAGTTACTTCATAAATATAATCAAACCTGCTTTAGTGACCACCTAGTGACCACCTTAAGCAATAACTTGTATTATGTGACCTTAATTTTTTTCCCTTCACAGTGCATTAAATATAATTTAAACCTGTATTAAGCGATCACCTGCCTTATGTGACCATATTTCACCGTTCCCTTGAAAGGTCACATAATATAGGTTTGACTGTAGATGGTTTTATGTGACCACATCTGAATAAGATAGACAGAATTTACACTGTGGAAAATTCAGGTTTATTGTTCTAATAAGTCAGTGTTTGATGTTGTATTTTGGAAAATATTGGGGTATTTGTTTTAAGTGAACTGATTTCAAATATTAGCTTCACATATTAAAGTAATTGAAAAAATGTGATTTTTATTAATAAAATTTACCAAAATTAAGTAATTTAGATTGCATCTGTGGACAATAAATTTTCCAGATCTTTTTTTTACATTAATGAAACTTACATCATTACAGAAATTGGTCTGGAATTCTTGGAAAACAGCAGAATCTTTGTCAAGATGCTGTTCAGCATTGGGAAGACTGTACACATAGTATGTAATGTTAGAAAGCCAGGCATCTGAAATGTTCAATATGAAAAAAAAAACATAAATCTTCATTCAACTGGTTTATTCGCAACAAAAATAAGCACATTTCAATATAGAAAGTCAATAAAGGAAATATTTTTGTAAAGAAAACAGTCCTCGAAATGAAAATTTGAATTTACTGGTCCGAATCAAATTCCTGAAATTAAGTTTTATATAGTTCTTTAAAAATACCTGAATAATGTACTGGTCTTGGTCCTGAGGACAGATGTTCATTTTGAGGACTGAGAAAATACATTGCATTTTTACCAAGGTTTATAGTTTAGGCATGGCAATTGGTATATTTACCATAACAACGGTCACAGAAACAAATATTTGTACAACAAACTATATAAACACATTTAATACTAGTATAAATAACATTCCAATACAAATAGTACATAACACGATTCTTCAATGCTTCATTGTCTAATGTTTGTTGTCAAATGCACAACTGACATGTCGTAGCTACGTGTTCTAGTGAGAATGAAAATGGAGGGTAGCATATTTTTATTCATAGTGGCTACACATTGCAAAGTAAAACTGCATTTGTGACCATTAAATCCCAAACTGACGTCAACAACTCTTCAAATTTCAAATACAATATATTGATTCCTTAATTGCTATGTGGCAGCAAAAGATTTGACAGATTCTAAAATTAAATCAAAATAATCCTCACCATGTAGAATATACTCCCAAGTGTCGTAGAAGACGAGTAGATCTCCAACAAGATGGCCGATACTGTTCATGTAACGGAAGCGTGGGAAGTCCTCAAACATGATACCAGCTACATTTTGTTGTAGTTGTAGCACATCTTTACCAGAACCAGTAAACTGTAGGTCCATCGTTATGGTTACTGGGTTGTTTCTGAATTTAAAAAGTAGATAAACATATATCACAGACGAGCAAATCATTGACAGTGTTTTGACATAATATTCAACACAATAATTTAGTGAGTTTGGTGGAAAAAATCATAAGACAAATAATGTAGTCTAGTCCAATTATAATTTTTTTTAGGGGGGCATGAAATCTTTTCATTATAACCAAAATTTGATATAACCAGACTAGATATATACTCAAGGGGCTTGGTGGGAATAAATACTCTGTTCAATATGAACTATGCTGTCATATTAACTGAATGTATTATAAGAGGAATGGACTGTTTTTCTATGAGTACAACTAGCCATAACTATGATAGGTTTCTTATAAACAGTTGGTTTACACCAGTTTCAGCAATATTTCAGCAGAAATATCACGACATATTTAGTGGTAAGCGAGTGTGTGATTGTTGTTTAATGCCAACTCAGCAATTATTTTAGCTAGATCATGACGAGAACAAGTTAATTTTCAACGAGATGATAATGAAGTCCGCTTTGTTCTAGACCAACATGCTGAGTTGGATTTTTATAGTGCTAGCTCACTGAAACAACAGTCTGCGGGTAGACATGTCACTCCACTAGAACACATTATTCTGATTCCGAGACAACTAGTCTTTGTTCTTACTCCTTAATGCTGCGTGCTTAGCGGAGAAACAACAAATACCAATTTTATAGTGTTTGGTTTGACCCAATCTACCGCACTTGAGGCGAGCAAACTAACCATTACGGTCATATTTAGTGGTGGAGACAGCTAGAGTTACGTGAAAAAATTACAATGTGTCAATACTTTTGAGTAAGTTTTATAAATTCTGTCCATGTAAAGATTTTCTTATTCTTATGTCTTAATATATATTACAAAAAAATTGAAAATTGAAAATTCATTAAACTTTTTACTTACCCAAATTTAGTTATTTCACATTTTTCATAGTCTGGGAACAAAGATGGATGTTTCCTCAACAAGTTATCAACCTACAAATCAAAGTTCAATATATAATGTATCAATGATTTTTCATCAGTGATGGATATAATTCTAAATTCTAAAATACAAAACTGAAATATTTTTCCTTTAAATATTAAAAAAGGAATGAAAATATAATTCATAAATGAAAAAACTGGATAATTTTTGTTTTATGTATTCCAATGATCAACTACATAGAATACTAAATTATTGTATGTATTTTTTTTCTATCTACCTCACTCAGGGTGAGAATGCTAACCATTACACCACCGATGTGATTGTGTTAGATAATGCTAAGTAAAACATGGTCCATTTATTACTCTGGATAACTCAAATACTCTGCTAAGTCGCAGTAAAATTGTTAGTTCATTAGACTTCGATACCACAAAGTTCAAATGTACAATCAAAATGTACATGTTAAAGTCAAATCTATTGTTAAATCATTATTCCTATCCATTTTACCAAGCCAGGAAAGTGAGCGGTCATGTATTTGTGTGTTAGGGATATTGATTTTGGCTTTTTCTATGATTTTGCTATTGGACTTTGAAACTATTCCGACAGTGTGGTATTCTTTTAATTTCATTTGATTATATATATAACTAATCATCTTATACATACATCGGCACAGAACAGTTTGGCATGGTTCTGGAACATAGCAGAATTCTTATCTGACAATTGTTGGTCCCAGGTCAAGTTCAGTACTCTGAAGGTCAAAGGCACTTTAGTATAATCTGTGTAGAAATCCTTGAAGAACAAAAATCCACCCAGAACATATCCTAAAAAGTTCTGATAACGAACTTCAGGTAATTCATTCTTGAACATATTCATCACTTTGTCTTGCAGGTTGAACTGTTGACCTTCAAAGGTCAAATCGATGGTAGCAGTCACTGGATTATTCCTGTTCAACAGAAAAGGAGATATTTTAATAAGGAAAAATATGGAAAACTATGAAAAATAATCTGATCACAATTTTTGAAGCTTAATCTTATTATAATGGAGAAGATAAAATCTATCTTTTTGATAACATTGGTATTCATGTTGAAAAATGATTCTTTCAAAGTTAAAAATAAATCTTTAATTAGTTGCTTACAATAGTCACTTGCTGGAACAAAATAATCTTTTGACCAGCCTCAGCATTACATAAGGTTACATATTTTACTTAGAATATGCAATAGAAAATCTAAGAAAGTGTGTGTATTAAACATAAACTAGACATATAAAACTCTGCACAATTGTATTAGAATTGGCTTTAAAAGCCATTTTATTTCATATTCCTCATAAATAAAATATTGTCCTTTCTGAAGGGTTATCTCCCCTTATGATATATCATACTTATTCAGGATTTTAAAATACTTCAAAAGTGAAATATGTTTCTTAAAGCAACACCTTTCTTCACAGAATAGTTCAAAGCTATTGAAATAAAGGTCCTATCGTTTTTTAAATATATGTTACAACAAACAGTTCATAAATGTATAATATTAAACATACCCAAAAGCTGTGACTTTACATCCCACATATGTAGGAAATTGTCCCTTAAACTTCTGCATCAAGGAATCAATCTAAATAGAAATATCAAAAGTTTGTTAGAAGTCAACAATATGGTACGAGTTCAGTATTTATGACGTTTTACAAACACATGTCAACTACACAGTGTTAAAACTTATGTAACAAGATGAACTTGAGCTAATGCTCACTTATGATACCCTCGCTCTTCGGCAAACAGGAAGTAGGAATCTGACTGGTCAAAAAACGCTTCCCACGATATGGGGTACCTATATGAAGCTTGTGACCAATATCAGATTTCTGCCATCAATAGTTGCTGAGAAAAATGTGACTAAAAATGGGCATATACAAAATGTATGTTCAATGTGAATAAAAATCAACAAAGTCGGCAAACAGGAAGTAAGAATCTGATGGGTCCAAAAACGCTTCCCACGATATGGGGTACCTATATGAAGCTTGTGACCAAATATCAGATTTCTACCATCAACAGTTACTGAGAAAAATGCCACAAAAAATATCTTGGACGGACGGACGGACAGAGGTAAAACAGTATACCCCCCTTCCCCTTCGGGGATCGAGGGTATAATTAAAGAATTCAAATCTTACTTGCCAGACATTTTATTAAAATAAATTAAAATAAAATAGGGGGTTATGGTATTAAACGTCACTTTCAACAATATTTCAATTTTATGGTGGCTGTCAATTTTATTGGGGGACAAAACCGGAGTACCCGACAAACTTCATCACATAATGTTGTATCAAGAACATCTCGCCATGAACGGGATTCGAACTCACAACTTATGTGGTGATAGCCATTGATAGAACAGGTACGATCACGACCACGACCACGACCCAAAATAAAATAGTAATAGCGGGTTTTTAAAACCCTACGCTTACTTCTGCACAAATTCTTCCTGAATACTGCTGGAAGTAAAATGAATTCGGATTAGCCAGTTCATTTCTCCAGGTCAAATTCAATGCCTGTAGATCTAATGTTAACTTAGAAGTCTTGTAGTCCTGGAAGAAGATCAATATGTTTCCTATCCTGATCGCTCTGGCATTTCCCCATATTTCCATTGGAAGTTCTGAGAATAATGTATCTCTGATTGTAGTAGACAATCCTTGTTGTTGATTTCCTTGGAATACAGCTTCCCAGTTGACAGTATCAACCAGACCTGTAGTAGGATTACGTCTGGAAAATAGAAAGGCATCTTTTAAACAAACAGGGATGATTCTGGTTACAAAATAAAATAACTGAAAAATAGCTGAAATCATCTACACCCCCTTTCAAAAGGTCAACTTTCGAATTTTTTTCCAGAGGAAAATAGCCAAAATCAGTTAAATAACTGAAAAAAATCAGTAACGCACCAAAGGTGCAAAAGCCGAGTTGCAAACATGTGGATGGACAATATGACCTTGACTTTTGACCTACAAACCTCAATATCAATAGGCTTCCTCCTCTCACCATCAGGCATGTGTGTACCAAGTTTCATTTAGATCCGACATTTCGTTCTTAAGATATTGTGCGGAAACGAAAAAAGTATCAAATTTTTATTCTAATTTTAGAAGTTGTGACCTTGACCTTTGTCCTACAAACCTCAATATCAATAGGTTTCCTCCTCACACCACCTGGCATGTGTGTACCAAGATTCATTTAGATCCGACATTTCGTTCTTAAGATATCGTGCGGAAACAAAACAAGTATTTAATTTTTGTTCTATTTTTAGAAGTTGTGACCTTGACCTCTGTCCTACAAACCTCAATAGACTTCCTCCTCTCACCATCAGGCATGTGTGTACCAAGTTTCATTTAGATCCAACATTTCGTTCTTAAAATATTATGCGGAAACGAAAAAAGTATCAAATTTTTGTTCTATTTTTATAAGTTGTGACCTTGACCTTTGTCCTACAATCCTCAATATCAATAGGTCTCCTCCTCTCACCACCTGGCATGTGTGTACCAAGTTTTATTTAGATCAGACATTTCATTCTTAAGATATTGTGCGGAAACGATTGCGCCGCTCGGACGCCATTCATCATATTATAAGCCTAGTTCGACTTTGTCGCAACTTGGCTAAAAATAATCCCTCAGAAAATAGGTAGCATGAAAGGATGTTGTCATGTTAATCTTTTCCACATGTAAATAAAATGCTGACCCTCACATATACAGTGCTCTCTCAGTCTATCGCCATCCGTTTTATCACCAATCTCGCCTATCGCCAAAATTCTCGTCTGTCCCGATTTCCCCCATTAAAAATACCCCGTTATACTGCCAAACTCAGCTACCACCACAGGTTTTCAGACACAAAAGTCGTAAAACCAATTTAAATTCCCCCGTTAGTACCGCCTACAACTACCTTTTGACAGCTGTGTATTGATCGGTAATTATGGAATGTCAAGACTGGTCATCGGACATGGTCATTGATCTCATAGTTGAGGGTCGGAACAGGCGAGTTGCTTTGATTAGAATAATCACCTGTATTTACTTTTCTAGTGATTACTTTTAATCCTGAGTAAAAATTGTAATTTAATTAGATGTTATAAAATTGTCGTCCTTGAAGAGAAAGCGTAATTTATTAGACGACAAACAGAAACGTGAAATTATAAGTTATGCAAAGGAAAATCCAAAATTAACACAACAACAAATTGACGATAATTTGACAATTAAATGGGATCTTCCGTATTACAGGTATTGACACAATATTGTTTTTGTGCCACGGGAAAGGAAACAATTGTATGTAAATATTTATTCTAATTTATTTATTTATTAAACATGTATTATTTATACTTATGTCTTTGTACAAGTGCAAAATGTATGTCAGTCGATTTGAAACAATTTGAGAAAGTTTATCTTTTCATTTGATCACATGACTTCCAGTTTTCAATGTTCCTCAGTTTTACCGCCAAACTACCGACTGCACAGAAGGTGGCGGATTAACGAGAGATCACTGTAACTGGGTGAGCAGCATTGTTGTCAAGAGTGCTGAATGATAATCTTGAACTTAATACATAATTCATTTATTCTTCATGAATCAAAAGTTGTCAATAGTATAAAGCATGTATCGGTACTAGTTCTACAGGGGCCGTCATGGTCATGATTGTATGGTAGTTGGATTTACAACTACCTGTGCAATCAGTGTCTATCAACACAAATGTTGGAATCACAATAATGGTGAGGTGTACTCGATACAACATTATGTGATGAAGTTTGTCAGTGATTTGCGACAGGTAGGTGGTTTTTCCAGGTACTCTGGATTCCTCCACCAATAAAACTGACTGCCACGATACAACTGAAATATTGTTAAAAGTGGCATTAAACATCATAACCCCACCATGGGTTGTTTATAATTTATACTAGATATGACATACTTACAAGAATGAGTTCACTCTACATTCCTTGAAGTTTGGAAACAATGAAGGATATTGTCTCATAATTCTATTTACCTATAATCAAACAATATAACAATAATAAAATATAATTCCAGTTTAATTTGCATATTGTTGTTTTCTTACATTTAATTAAAACAAATAAACTCAAATTAAAAAGCTTACACATAGATAATTCCTTTCTACTGAGTTATATTCATACGCTCTTGTATCACATTTTGAATTTGAATTTTAAAAAATTAATTAAAAAAAAAGAGAAAATATATCTGTTTTGAAAGCAACAAAACAAGATATTCATCGAATCAATTAAAAAATACATGAAAAAGCAATAATCGTTGTTAATACACTGTTAGGAAACTCTGGAAACAAGTGAAATGTTGATGTCATAGACACGTTTTCAACATGAAGTAAAAAACCCACACAATGGACAAGAAACATAGGTAGCTGGTGTTTATTAACATTTCATACACCTCAAATCGGTGTGTATCTACCCAAACAAATCTTTAAAAAAAATTCAGAATCCACATCTGATTGACACAATGCCTGGAGTAGCTATTGACACAGTTATTATTAAACCTAGTTGTGATAGCTGATAGAAGTTTATTGAAAAGGAAAAGATTCCATGAAGCATTTAGAATACCCAGCAATATAACACTTTTTGTAGGGACACTTTATAATTTAGTTATCTTGTAGAGTGAATAGGGAATCATATTCTACTTATTGAGTATTTCAATCTTTGATATCTGAAAATGAATAAATATCCTTCTACTAAAACTCACATCAGCACAAAATGCAGCCTGCTGGTAAATAAATTCTGAGCTGGTATTATCCATTAATTGTGGTGTCCACGTCATGTTCAACACTCGGAAGCTATATGGGAATGATGTCATTATACCTGAAAATTACATGAAAGTCAATGTGAAAACAACATAGAGAGTACCTATACAAATAAATGACTGGTTAGGGTCATGGTGTTTAACACCACTTTCAACAATATTTCGGTTATATCATAGAGCACAGTTTTATTGGTGGAGGAAACTGGAGTACCCAGAGAAAATCATTGACCTGTCGTAAGTCACTGACAAACTTTATCACATAATGTTGTATCGAGTACATCTTGCCTGAGTGGGATTCAAACTCACAACATTAGTTGTGATAGGTACTGATTGCATATGCAGTTGTAAATCCAACTACCATACGATCATGACCACGATGGTCCCTTACAAATAAATAAATAAGGTCAATGAATTTTGGCAAATCAACATAATCACTTTTTTTTTAAATATAAAGAAGTGAACTTTTTGCAAAATAATTGTATTGCCTGTGCCAGTACTACTCAACATCTGATACAGTCTGTCTAATAACTAGATATACAAATGTATTTATTAACTGACTTCATTATTAGGTTCTGTAAAATAGGCTAGTCAAACGTATGTATAAGTGATTTTGATACCCCTAGTCAAGACAATCTCTCCATCCCCTCAAACTTAACTAATTTACTTACTGACTTCACAGTTAGGTCCAGTAAAATCTGGAGGACATATACACTGATACGTTCCTATGTTGTTGATACAAGTACCTCCATTCAAGCATGGGTTATTTAGACACTCATTAATATCTAAAAAAAAAACCCAACAATGTAAGTTATGTTAAGTTCATGAAAAGAATATTTTGACTCAATAAATTATTGAATTTTCAATTAATAAAGAATTTTACAGCTTTACATTCTGATATAAAATGTATGTCGTGAGACAACAAGTATTTCCTAATATATTCCATCTCAAACATTAATCTCATGAAAGAAACTTTCAAATAAAAACGCCGTTCTTCCAACTATTGATTTTAACATTTTTTTTTTTTTTTTCATGTTCACTTTCATCCACAATGATGTTAAATTTCTAATCTATTACATCCACTGCTGTTATTTTCTATTATTACTATTTTACTTACCGATGTCACAGTTGGTACCAGTCCATCCAGGTAAACATGTACACATGTAGGAACCAAGAGTATTCATACAAGCTGCTCCATTCTTACATGGATTAAACATCAAACATTCATTTACATCTGTAAAAAGAATTAGTACCAGGTCACAAAATTGGGCATAAAAATACATTACATGGAGGGGGAGGGGAGTAACCTTTACTGTCGAGCATCAAATGCCCTTTTTTCACTACCCTTAGTGTCATTTGGAACTGAAATTTTAATATGATTAAATCGTCTAGCCCAGTTTTTCATCAAAGTTACCAGTTACCATCAAATTGAAAGAAAATTTTATCGTTTTTTTTATCAAAATTTTCTGTGAATTGCTTTACATACCCACCCTCTTACATTACTACAAATAAAAAAACTATTCAATATTCACACCAATAAACAAAGGCTTTGTGTACTGAACATTAACATCTAATGACATTTAATGTTTTAATTAACTTTCAATTATTTCCATTAAATACCTTAAAAGTGACAGTTATATAAATTTCTTAATTTCAAAAATATGTTTTACCATAATATCACTTACTAAAAGCTCAACTTCTTATAAACCTTTGCATACAAAAACCTATAATTTAAGTCTTACCAATTTCACAAGTTGGACCTTCCCAACCTGGAGGACATATACAGGAATAAGAACCGACGTTGTCATAACATGAACCTCCATTTTTACAAGGGAAAGATAAACATTCATCAACATCTGAAATAAAGAAATTTATGTAAAAAGTCAAGTCTAAATTTGTTAAATACTCTTAAATATTAAAAAACTTAATAATAAAATAAAAAAAAACAAAAATACCACTACGTCGTAAAATGTCCAACATTTATATGCAAATTTGTAGAAATAGAATAAAATACAGAAATAAATGTAGTATTTCTTCAAAGGTGCATTTTGTAATCTTATTTTCATTTTTACTAGAATATTTAAAAAAAAAAAAAAAAATGGGAAAAACAGAAATTTGTTAATGTAAGATTTCTTCAAAGGTGAATTCTTCAATTTTAATGTGGATTTGTAATAATTCTGAAAAGATAAGTAAATTTTCACAAAAATATAGGAAAATATTAATAAAAAAAAAAAAAAATCAACATTTTTTCATTCCAATTATATTGACTTGCCAACAAAAAATTGCTATTTTTATATGCAAATAAAATATCTTTAAACTAAACAGACTTACTTCCTTCACAGCGTAGACCAGTAAATCCAGGTCGACATATACATCTATAAGATCCTTCTAAGTTCTCACATGTTGCTCCATTAAAACAGGGGTTAGATTTACATTCATCAGTATCTACATACAAAATAAAACAATATCATATAATTATCAACCATTAATATTATGAAATACAAAAAAATACCACACTGCTGAAACAGTACAAAAATCTAATAAAGATATCGTAGACACAGGCACATTTTATACCCCTAACACACATATACATGACCGTCGACTTGATACAGAGACTTCAATCAAAAGTGGCAGGGCTAAATTAGTTTTATGGGCCAAAACATCCCTTCTTATGAGATGATGCAATAAGTTTAAAAAAAATACCAATCTAATTTTTTTATACATGCATGATGTTATTTTAAAAGGAAATCATTTGCTCAACATATCTTTCAAATAGTTTGAAAAGAAAACCAAAAGCGATTTGAGTTAATATCTCTTATCACTTTATGTATGTAACCGTAGCCATCATATATTGATTAGAAAGTCAAGGAGACATAAATTAACTCTTTCTTGTAAAATTTTCAAGAATTATTAAAGTGGTTCTAATGTATGAATGTTATACATGAAGTAGCAATAAAGATAACCTTTGACCTATCTAAAATTAGACTTACCATTAGCACAATTGTTTCCTCCTCTTCCTGGTAAACATTGACATACATAGGATCCTACTGTATCTATACAAGTACCACCAAACAAGCAAGGATTCTGGAGACATTCATTGATGTCTAGAAAGAAAAAGAGACTAATATGAATCTGTGTTGATCACCTATACTATACCCCTATAATTATTTTTGTTTAAGTAACAATGCATTATAAGAAAAATTGAACAACAGTTTGACAAATGATGGTTAACTGAAATGTGAAACACTTTACATGGGTTGAGGATACAGATGGACACCATGGCAACAAATAAAAATAAAGAAACAGAACTATAATTTATTATCTTCATCTTGGAAGTTTATATCTGGGTAATTTACATGCTACTGCTTTTAGTTTTACTTTCAAAGGAAAATTACTATTAGAATTAGAGAATGCATGCTTTGACAACAGAAGGGTCTTTGTGATATTGCATTGAGTAAAGGGCAGTATTTAACTCATGTAATACAATGGAGTTTCACAGGATGTTGTCAATGAAATGGTCTAATGAACCATCTAAAGCTAGTCTACTTGACACCAGTTTCTTAGAATAATGACATTAAAATGATCTATTGAACCATCTGTATTTTGTGTATCAATTTTACAGTTGGTTCATATAAACCTTGACACAATACTCACATTGGCACATTCTATTTATTTATTTGATAGGGAAAGCCAACTTACTGACTTCACAGTTGGTTCCTGTAAACCCTGGTGGACATTGACATTGGTATGATCCAGGTAAGTTCAAACAAATAGCTAAGTTCTGACAAGGACTAGCTAAACATTCATCAATATCTGTAATAAGAAATGAGTCATTAAAATGGATATTTTTCTATATGTGATATCTGCATAATATATCTTCAAGAATTATATTATGTTTTGTGTAACATTTTTGATGTTGTCGTAACAAATAATGCATGATCAAATAGATTCTTGCTTTTTCATTTTTTTTTCAATGTTGGACAAAAATACTATATAAAACAAACATACACAAATTATAAACAAGTATATTGTTTTCGTTAAGACTGACACAAACATACACAAATTATAAACAAGCATAGTGTTTTCGCTAAGACTGACACAAACATACACAATTTATAAACAAGTATATTGATATGAGTTTTAAGCCATTTCTTTCTTGTTTTATATTAAAACCTTCGACATTCAGATTGATTGATTGATTGATGATACTTTAGCAGTATTTCAGCTATATTGGCGTGAACAAATCTTAGACATTCAGACACTTTATAGAATGTCTAAGGTTCAATAAAGGAAATATCAGTATCAAATACTGGTACATATGATGTTCTTCAGGTAATGTAAAGTGTTCATTTTTATGGTAATTTCTATTATACATACGTATAAGAATAATACTCACCAATTTCACAGTTTGGACCAGTCCATCCCGAAGCACATTGGCATTGATACGATCCCTGTGTGTTCATGCAAAATCCTCCATTTTGACAAATAGTAGAGTCAGCACATTCATTAATGTCTGAAAAAGAAAGTAAAAAAATAATAGTGATTCCTGTCAAAGTCAATTTAAATTCTCTTTTTTTCCCAAAAATCTTTCAACATAAAATGACAGAAAAATAGAACAAATTACTATTAAAGACACTAAATGATAATTGATTAACTGTGACATTTCTGAATGTCATTCATGTGTTCAATATATTGTCTAAAATAAGAATGAGTGACAATACAAATTACAAGACATAATTCTAATAACATTTCAGCAATTCAGATGGAGGCTATACTCCAGATAAAAGGTGACTTACCCATTTCACACTTAGATCCATACCATCCAACAGGACAAATACACTCATAGTACCCTGGCATGTTATTACATGTACCTCCATTCATACAAGGGTTGTTTATACACTCATCAATATCTATAAATAGAACACCATGCTTACAGTTATATACACACATTGTAACATTCTAAAAAAATAAAGAAAAATAATAACAAAAATTCTTTGATTCTACAAACTGGAACTTAAGCATAAACATTCTGTATTTTCAAATTCTATACAATGGAACTTAGCAGTAGGCATAAACATTTTGTATTTTCAAATTCTATACAATGGAACTTAGCAGTAGGCATAAACATTTTGTATTTTCCAAATTCTATACAATGGAACTTAGCTGTAGGCATAAACATTTTGTATTTTCAAATTCTATACCATGGAACTTAGCAGTAGGCATAAACATTTTGTATTTTCAAATTCTATACAATGGAACTTAGCAGTAGGAATAAACATTTTGTATTTTCAAATTCCAAACCATGGAACTTAGCAGTAGGCATAAACATTTTGTATTTTCAAATTCTATACAATGGAACTTATCGGTAGGTATACATTTTGTATTTTTCAGACTATAGATCAAGATTTTTTTTTACAATAAAGAGCATTATAAGTTATCCCATTATAACTCTATGTAAAATTTTCTTACTTAATCTGTAGTCTCCTTGTTACATTTCTGAAGAACCAATTAACTGATCACTGAATTTAGATTATTCTAATATACTATGAACTGCATACGAAAATAGATCAATTATCTCCCTTGTTTCACCATGAAATTTTTTTAAAGCTAGAAATTGACATTGATAGCTTCTGTGTAGTTCATATGTAACCCTTATTGTGAGAAGTGTTCCAAATGAATAGGAGAATTTCAGCTCTAGTTAGTAAAAGTTGTTTTTTTCATTTTTCACATGAATAATATCACCATGCTTCTTACCCGAGTTGAATATAAGAGGAAATCTCATAAGGTAACTTGAGTTCTATTTTAACTTGACTGCTGATGACATAGATTACTAGCTTACCCACGGTACAGTTTGTTCCAGTCCATCCTGGTGGACACTGACAACGGTAACTTCCAATAGTGTTAACACACTGTCCTCCATTTTGACATATTCCAAGGAATTTATTACATTCATTTATATCTGAAATATACATGTAGATAACATTTATTCGATTTTTCAAAATGTAAACATTTTTAATAAAAAGAACAAAGTCAATGATTATTAAATATTAAAGTAGTATAAGATTTACTCGATAAGGAAAAAAATAGAAGAATGTATCCATAGGACGTGGATGCCCCCCTCCCCCGCTTCCACCTAAAATAAAAAATGATATAACTCCAGAATGGAAAACATGGTACAGCCGGAAATCGATCTTGGCGTTTTTGTTATGGTCCCTGATCTGTTAATAAATTTCAAATAATTTGCTTGAGAGGAACTTAAGCTATTGATTGGAGCCCAAATGCTAGACATATAGACGGATGTACAGACAATGAGTATCTCTGATACCTAGTGGCAGATGCATAAAAATAAAGGTTAGACATCCACTCTAACCAAAACAATTATACAAGTAATTCGTTCAACATTTTATAGAAGTACAGTCAAACTTGTATATAAAGGCAACTCAAGTGAACCTGAAAATGTGCCCTTTATGAGCAGTTGCCCTTTATATACAGGTTAAAATTATATACACTATTCATCATGGGAAATATGATGATGCTGTCCTTTATAGACAGTGATTTGTTATACAGAAGTGCCCTTTTAAGGCAGGCTTGACTGTACATGACAATTTAACACTGTGAATAACAAGATGATACTAACCAAAAGTACAGCTTGGTCCAAAGAAACCTGGTGCACATATACATTCATAACTTCCTAGATTGTTTACACATTGTGCTCCATTAAGACAGACATTCTGTAAGCATTCATCTATATCTGTATAATAATAAAAATAAATTACAGGTCAATCTCGTTATGTCAAACTCGGTTATCTCGAAATTTCGACTTTTTCAAAAAAAAATTTGAAGTCCTGAACAAATTTCAATGCAATTCAACTGATTTGACTCCTTTTTCCTCGAAATTCGATATGTCCAAATTTCGATTGTCTTAAAGAAATTTTTCGGTCACAAAGGTAGAAATCAATACAAACCGTGTTCGTTATTACATAGATGTCACAGAAATAAAACGTTCATTTCACTACCAGACATCCCAGTACCCACATCATCACAATCGAAAATATCATTCAATGTCCGACATTAAAAATCAAATTCCATTTAGAGAAACGTTTTATTAATACAAATAAAAGTGTAATATCTATGTATTAAATACTTGTAAACGAACAACTATTTGTGTACATATTTAATACAAAAGATATATTTTCTAAATACAAATATTTCATCCCTCATAAACAATCATAGAAAATGTTAATTCTTTAATCTACTATCAAATGTTCAGGTACTCGCATTTGTTAATATTTATAGCATTTGTTTAAATAATTATGGGTTAGGGTTATGGTGTTTAATGCCACTTTCAACAATATTTCAGTTATATCGTCACAGTTAGTTTTATTGGTAGAGGAAAGTGGAGTACCTGAAGAAAACCATAGTGTTAGTGGCGATAGGCACTGATTGCTTAGGTAGATGTAAATCCAACTACCATACGATCACGACCATGACAGCCCCTAAAATAATTATGAGAAATCAGAACAAAATTATGTGCTTTATTTTCAAAGAATTTTTTTCTTAGAAATTTCCACAGCATACAGTAACATCTAAAATGAACTCATCTTAATCTTACCTATTTCACAGAAAGTTCCTGTCCACCCTGTAGTACACATACATTGGAATGATCCGGCTGTATTCATACACTGTGCGTTATGTAAACAGTTGACTTCAAGGCATTCATCAATATCTAAAAAGGACAAAACAAATATTTAAAGGGGTTTAAAATAGACAAAAAAAATCGCGATCTTGAGTATGATTGGCTATTATCTAAAGGACACAAAACCAATGACAGGTCATAATTCATGATATAAAAATACAGTGAAACCTGTCTAAACCGAACTTCCTATGAACCAACCTTTGAATTTGGAATAGACAGGTGTTAGGTTTATAGAGATTAAATAAACAAAGCTTTTCTACATTAGGACTTTATTTAAAGTTTGATGTATACAGAATTCTGGTTTATTCAGTGTTCGGCTTAGACAGCTTTCACTGTATACATATCTTTCTCCTCCACCATAACCCTTATAAAATGAAATAAACTAAAGTAAAAGTTTCTACAAATTCCATGTCAAAGTTGTTTGAAAAGACGGACGACATCACAATTTATTTGGAATCCTTAACATTTAAAGATAAAAATAAATTATCTAAAATATTCATAAAAGTATTATCAATTGAATTCGGGGTTATGGGTTATGGTGTTGAATGCCTTTTTCAACAGTTGTATCGTGGCGGTCAGAATTATTGGTGGAGGAAACCGCAGTACCAGGAGAAAACCACTGATCTGCCGCAAGTAACTGACAAACTTTTATCACATAAGTGGGATTTGAACTCACGTTAGTGGTGATAGGCACTGATTGCATAGGTAGTTGTAAATCCAACTAACATACAATCACGACAACGACGGCCCCTCAATTAAATTTGTACAATGAAGTAATACTTGACAAAAAATTCTACAACTTTAATAAGAAATGTTTATACTTACCAGATATACAATTAGGACCAGTAAATCCTGGAGGACAAGTACACTTATAACCTCCATCTATATTCTCACATGTACCACCATTCTGACAGGGGAAAGTTACACATTCATTTATGTCTGAAAAAAACACATAATAAAGTTTTGCTAGATATAATTTTTTATTAAGAGCTATCTCAATCATTGACTGCTTGGTCATTTAAAACAAAAATAAAATCCAACAACCATATGATCTAGGCAATGACAGCCCCCTTTAAGAAAGGCATTTTACTAAATGGATGTAGAGAAACCCCACAAAATTCGTTTGTTTATATATAAAACCTAATTCTTTGTTCAGATGTCTGCAAATAATGGCATGACAGGCGATTGGAAAATGTTGATACAAAGAGATCTCTAAGTTATTGTTGAAATGTCCTGAAACTTACCTATGTTACAGAATGGTCCAGTCCATCCATTAGTACACTGACAGGAGTATGACCCTGCACTGTTTATACATGTAGCTCCGTTGAAGCATGGACTTTGTAGACACTCATTGACATCTGAAAATGTTGGAAATATTTTACAAATAGAACATAACTAGACTGAAGCATTCTCTGACACAGCACTTGGAGGTCTAAGTGTAAACAGTGATTTGTTACCCATACATTTACTGTGTCTGTAAGACATATATAGTGCCCCACGCGAGTTTTATTAAGTACATGGATTAAGCTAAGCAACCCGTAATTTTGTGAAAAATTTAACGAAAAAACATCTTGATAGAATGCATAGGTTTGGTATATGTACAAATATCCTGTAAAATAAAAAGTTTTAGCTTGAAAACTTCAAGAGGAGTGAGGCAGACAAAGTATATGTATATGCAAAATTTCATAAAAATGGACTATGTTCAACAACCCATAATTGTGTGAGAAATTGGATTAAAAAAATCCAGACAATATGCACACCCCTGGTATATGTAAAGAATATCCTGCAAAATACAAAGGTTTTAGTTTGAAAACTTTAAGAGGAGTTAGATGGATAAAATGTGTACCCTATTTATAGAACTTTAATATTATAATTACCGATTTCACACAAGGGACCACTAAATCCTGGTAAACATGTACATGTGTAAGATCCCTCTGTATTCATACAGGAAGCTCCATTTTGGCATGGTCTACTAAAACATTCATTCAAATCTACAAAGATAGAAGCATAGATAAAATTAAGTATTCCTCAGTGTTATTAAAGCAAGATTATGTTGTACAATGGTTGATATATTTAGTGACAATCTAAAGTTATTAGTATGGAAAAAGATACAATATATTAGTCTCCAGACTGGAGTGTAAAGGTTCTTAAAATCCACAATTTCCAGACATCTACATAGAACTGAACATTAAAAAAAAGATCCAAAAATAGAAAACAGAAATTTGGATTCAAACATCTGTTCTATCAATAAAGGAATTATTGCTGACAAACGTAGATATTTGACTGTTCAATTCTAGAGGGCTGAAGGTATTTTGTTTATAAATACATACCAACATCACATTTAGCCCCAGTCCATCCAGGTAGACATTGACACATGTATGATCCTTCTGTGTTGATACAGTTAGCACCATGCATACAAGGATTAGCCAAGCATTCATCAATATCTAAAAAATAATATCTTCTAACTATAACTTATATCAGTGCTAAGTCTTGTAGTAAACACATCATGTTTAATAATTAATCTCTGTAAGCAAAATGTCATATGTCTTTTGTCTATATATTATTCTAAAAAAATGACTAAGATAGTTTATTTTCAAAAATTGAATTTTCATATATGTATTTGTTCTATGTGTGTAATCTTGATTCAGGGATGTTACAAATATCTTCCCCTGAATTAGAAAGACAAGCTAAATCTGTTTTTATGTGATAATATCCTAACTCCCATGAGTACCAGGGGTGCGTTCAACATCGTAGCTGCTAAGTTGAGCTATGTAGAAATATCCTATTGAACGGAAAGCTAGCCTAGACGCTACATAGCTCTAGCTAGCTTAAAAAGTGTCTGCTAGCTTTTGAATCCAAGATGGCGGCTAAGACTAAATTTAATTTCGTAAGGTAAAAATAGTGGCATTGAAGGAAGTGACAACGCTTTTAATACGGATGATAATTTATTAAGGTAACTAGACAAATACGATTAGCTAAAATGTTCCAAGAAATTATTCTATATGATTGGCGCCATATTTGTTAGCATTGCTACGTAGCTAATCGTTCAATAACGTCATGGCTAGTTTACCTAGCAGCTAGGCTAGCTGCTACGATATTGAATGCAACCTTGGAAATATGAAGTCACACTAAAATGTTCTATTATGATTCAGGTTTCGGGATGAATAATTCAAAACAATTATCTGCCCTTGATATGATAAATAAAATAGGGATGATATCTTTCTCCCAGCAAAAATTTAAATTTCTTAATGTAGAAGGATATCGTGTTTCACTACAAAGTTTTACCATAATTCTGATCTTGGGAAAATGACCTACCCTAGAGCTGAAAAAACATGTCTAAATGATTTACAAATGTTAAAACTAAAACTCTCTTTTTGAACTAGCAGGTGACATATAAATTGTAATGAGTATATGTGGACCTAGTTTCAGATTAGTTCAGAGAGACAAAACAAAATGATTTCAATGTAACAAGTGACTATAAACTGATTTTAGCCTTGTCCCCTGAAAGCTGTTGAATTTATCAGGTATGTTGTGTAAGAATATATCCTCTACATAAAAACTAATTCTATCATAAAAAGTGACTTACCGATTCCGCATCGATGTCCTGTGAATCCAGGTGGACACTGGCAGGTGTAATTACCAGATAAGTTTATACAGAAACCACCATTCAAACAAACAGAATAAGACAACTCTGTGCACTCATTAACATCTAAAATATAACAAGTTTGACATATAAAATACATATAGTCATTAACTAGTCCTTGTATCTAAGCTTAAAAATAGTATCTTTACAATCATATATGTATTTATTGAAAACAGGTAAATCACTGTTTGTGCAAATAGTAATTTCTCCACTTTGTAAAGCTGCATTATTTCTGTAATGATTTACTGTTAATTAATTAATTATTCCATATTTTGATAGTTTAACTGGTGCAAATACTTATTGAGAAAACTTTGAAAGTTAATTACTGATGGTAAGTCTAGAGTGAAAAGTGATCGTTAAATATCAGTAAACAGATATGATGGGATAATTAAATATCAGTAAACAGATATGATGGGATAAACTCTGAGTGATTGCTGATCATTTTAGTAAGGTGGCAATTCCTTTGAGTTAAAAAAATATGTAAATCCCGTCGTGAGGATTTTAAACTGGCCATTTACAGCATGTTACCACTAATTCAAAGAGATCCTTTAAGACTGTATATATTATCTACCTATTGTACATTCGTCTCCTTTCCAGAAGTCTGTGCAGTAACAGTTATATGAACCTAATGTATTGGTACAAGTACCATCATGTTGACAAGGACTTGTTAAACACTCGTCAACATCTGAAATGTACAAAATAAACCATAAGAATATCAAACTAGAGCAACTACCCATATGTTGATAAGAACTTGTCATACACCATTCATTATCATATTTATAAACAAGAAAAGTGCTCAAACTATTCTCAGAACATGCTTACACAATTAATATTTTACCATATTACCCTCCCAAGTCCCAAATTTTTTCATGCCTGTCCGTTTTGGCTGAGCTGACTGTTGAGAACCTTGGGAAAGATAACGAAAACCCACTAATATGACATGCTCATCTCTGTCTTGCTTAAATCAAGCTTAATGTTTTAAAAGGTCATTGATTAGCACACTTCCAAATGATTGGAATCAAACATGCAAAATAAGAGGAAATAATGAAAATCCACTAATGTGTTGATACACACATCTCTGTCTTAATTAGATGAGGTATATCAACTGACAAAGTCATACACACATCTCTGTCTTAATTTGATGAAGTATATCAACTGACAAAGTCATACACACATCTCTGTCTTAATTTGATGAAGTATATCAACTGACAAAGTCATACACACATCTCTGTCTTAATTTGATGAAGTATATCAACTGACAAAGTCATACACACATCTCTGTCTTAATTTGATGAAGTATATCAACTGACAAAGTCATACACACATCTCTGTCTTAATTAGATGAAGTATATCAACTGACAAAGTCATACACACATCTCTGTCTTAATTAGATGAGGTATATCAACTGACAAAGTCATACACACATCTCTGTCTTAATTTGATAAAGTATATCAACTGACAAAGTCATACACACATCTCTGTCTTAATTTGATGAAGTATATCAACTGACAAAGTCATACACACATCTCTGTCTTAATTAGATGAGGTATATCAACTGACAAAGTCATACACACATCTCTGTCTTAATTTGATGAAGTATATCAACTGACAAAGTCATACACACATCTCTGTCTTAATTTGATGAAGTATATCAACTGACAAAGTCATACACACATCTCTGTCTTAATTTGATGAAGTATATCAACTGACAAAGTCATACACACATCTCTGTCTTAATTAGATGAGGTATATCAACTGACAAAGTCATACACACATCTCTGTCTTAATTTGATGAAGTATATCAACTGACAAAGTCATACACACATCTCTGTCTTAATTTGATGAAGTATATCAACTGACAAAGTCATACACACATCTCTGTCTTAATTTGATGAAGTATATCAACTGACAAAGTCATACACACATCTCTGTCTTAATTTGATGAAGTATATCAACTGACAAAGTCATACACACATCTCTGTCTTAATTAGATGAGGTATATCAACTGACAAAGTCATACACACATCTCTGTCTTAATTAGATGAGGTATATCAACTGACAAAGTCATACACACATCTCTGTCTTAATTTGATGAAGTATATCAACTGACAAAGTCATACACACATCTCTGTCTTAATTAGATGAGGTATATCAACTGACAAAGTCATACACACATCTCTGTCTTAATTTGATGAAGTATATCAACTGACAAAGTCATACACACATCTCTGTCTTAATTTGATGAAGTATATCAACTGACAAAGTCATACACACATCTCTGTCTTAATTTGATGAAGTATATCAACTGACAAAGTCATACACACATCTCTGTCTTAATTTGATGAAGTATATCAACTGACAAAGTCATACACACATCTCTGTCTTAATTTGATGAAGTATATCAACTGACAAAGTCATACACACATCTCTGTCTTAATTTGATGAGGTATATCAACTGACAAAGTCATACACACATCTCTGTCTTAATTAGATGAGGTATATCAACTGACAAAGTCATACACACATCTCTGTCTTAATTTGATGAAGTATATCAACTGACAAAGTCATACACACATCTCTGTCTTAATTTGATGAGGTATATCAACTGACAAAGTCATACACACATCTCTGTCTTAATTAGATGAGGTATATCAACTGACAAAGTCATACACACATCTCTGTCTTAATTTGATGAAGTATATCAACTGACAAAGTCATTGATAAGTACATTTTAAAGGGTTGGGAATCAAACATGCAAAACAACAAGGTCATCTATGTTAACTATAGGTGGAGTTGTGATCATGGCTTAAAGTTTTATAAAATAGACGAAAACGTGTTAAATGAAATGATGTCACAACAAAGTAAAAGCAGAAAAAAAGTTTGACAACTCTTACTGCAGCAAAGCCAATGAAATATTACAATAGAATTTATAACTAGTCATATTATCTCCAAGTAGAAACATTACAGGAAACTGTACATGCCACATATAGGATGTTTTGCTCTGTTTATTTAACGCATTGTGTGTAAAAAATGGAAAATTGCAACATACAAAAATTCAAACAGGAAATGTATATTGTATATCAATGAAAGACAACCAATTATAAATTGATATAAAGAATTGAATCTACCTTCTATTAGATTAAGAGTAAAACATTGTACTTACCCATGCCACATCTTGGTCCTGTTCGTCCAGGTAAACAATTACAGACATATGATCCAGGTGTATTAATACAGTTTCCACCATTTAAACATGGCTTTTGTAAACATTCATCTACATCTAAAAATATATTCACAGATTGTTTGCTATGAATAGTGTTTTCCTTCACATAACGTTTTCTTTAACATAAAACAAAAATGATTCAAATAAAATAAATTTTGATTGTCAGTTACATTACGCCCTGTGGCAAATATTTTGTTCATATTCAGGATGATCATGTTTTAAAGCAATTATATCAAACATGATATAACGGAAATTGAAAATGGAAAAAAGACCATACATAAGAAGAAAAGCTCTGTTCCTTCACTTGATTTATTTTCTTGCTGTAACTATAAGCTGAGATTTTTGCATGTGTTCATTTACATTCCTATTCTATGTTAAGTAATTGATCTTTTTCAGTGTGATAGTTTTATGTATTATTTGTGGAAATTCTGGTATTTATAAACACTTGACATTAAAACAACATTTGATACATTCCTATGTCTTTCTTACATCAAATAAAACAATGATAAATCTAATAAATTCACTTTATTTCAAGTACAGTGAAACCTGTTGTAGTAGCCGAACCATGAATAAACCAGAAACCTGTATAATCCAAACTTTAAATGAAGTCATAATGTAGGAAATCTTGGTTCACTTAACACGTATAAACAGATTACCTGTCTATTCTGAACACAAAAGTAGGTCACAAGGAGGTTCAGTTTAGACAGGGTTTCACTGTATATAAAAACCTACCAATTAGACATTTGTCGCCTTCAAATCCTGTGCCCATACAGTTACAATAATATCCACCGTCTGTGTTTACACATCGGCCATTGTTGGAGCAGGGGTTGTTACTCAGACATTCATTCACATCTAAAAATAAACATTTCAAATTAGTATTGATTTCTGTCCATAATTTAGCAAAAGGTATAGGAAGATGCACAAAAAGAAGATTGTAAAAAAAAGACTGGCTCTGTCACAAAATGCACTGTGTTGCTGTAATATAATTATAAGACAATTTATACACACAACTTTTGGAGAGCACCAAATTATCAGAAGAACTTATAATTTATGACTCACAATAATACAGTAAAAAAATTGTATGCTGTCATGTCAACCAGATCAGTATAAATTATGTTGCTTTTCTATTACAAATTGATCATTTATGATCTATTTATAACAGTTTCTCTCTGCAAACAAGGTATGGAAAAGCAACCAGCTTTATAAAATATTCTATTTGACCCCTTCAATAAAACAATAAAATGTCAAGTAACCATGGATACCTACCGATATCACAGAATGGTCCGGTCCAGGACTGAGTACACAGACAAGTATAAGACCCATCATTGTTGATACATGTACCACCATTTCTACATACATTTGGTACATTATCACACTCGTTACGATCTACAAAATAAAATATATGAAACATTTATTTATCCAGCAACTTTTTCAGTTGTATTGACCAAATAAAGCAGAAGAATTCAATCACTGACTGAATAAAATCTTGCATGATTTCGCAGCGTGATTTCCCAGTGTCAAATATGTATCGCATAGAAACATTTACTTGCCATCATAAAAAGGTACAATATGAACATATCAAATACATGTAACAATAGGATGCCAAATATTTCACATAATTTACATCAATGATGCATAAGTTAGGTGATAAACAAAATGTACTACAGAGTTCACAAATTGTGTTTCAGAGAAGATCACACAAATGGTATGATTATAGCATTTAAACCAATTACCATCACAATCAGAAATGTGTCATGCACACTAAATTAATTATCTATGGTTTTTTTTAACACTAGCTAAAAACTGTATGAAACATTGAAATTACAATATAAATCTTCACCAAAGCTAATAAAAGACCTATAAACTTTATAAATCATTGAAATTACAAAATAAATCTTCCATAACTTACCAAGTTCACAGTCGTTTCCATACCAGCCAAGCGGACACTGACAACGGTATGAACCAAGCATGTTAAAGCATGAACCGCCATTCAAGCATGGATTTGTTGTCAAACATTCATTGACATCTAAAAATAGATTTAATTATACAGAAAATTATTAAACTGTTCATATCAGTCAAGGAAAAAACAGATTATTTAGTACATTGTAAATCAGAAGAAAACTAACTTATTATTATTTATCTTTTATTACTTATCATTTAATAACCAAATGTTAAATTATGAAAATAATAAGTATAACAAATGCTTTATATAACGATCATACATGTTGCATAGAAAATATTATTCTGCTCTAACTGATAATATTACCTTGTCATACATACCTGACAGTATTTTCCTGTATAACTTACCTAACTGACAGTATTTTCCTGTTTAACTTAGCTTACTGACAGTATTCTCCTGTATAATTTACCTAACTGACCGCATTTTCATATTCAACTTAGTTTACTGACAGTATCTTCCTGTTTAACTTAGTTTACTGACAGCATTACCCTGTATAACTTACCTAATTGACAGTATTCCCCTGTATAACTTACCTAACTGAGAGTATTTTCCTGTATAACTTACCTAACTGACAGTATTTTCCTGTATAACTTACCTACCTGACAGTACCCTTGAATAACTTACCTAACTTGACAGTATTTTCCTGTTTAATTTAGCTTACTGACAGTATTCCCCTGTATAACTTAGCTAACTGACAGTATTTCCACGTATAACACTTACCTAACTGACAGTATTCCCTTGTATAACACCTACCTAACTGACAGTATTCCCCAGTATAACTCACCTGACAGTATTCCCCTGAATAGCTTACCTAACTGACAGTATTCCCCTGTATAACACTTACCTAACTGACAGTATTCCCCTTTATAACTTACCTAACTGACAGTATTCCCCAGTATAACTTACCTAACTGACAGTATTCCCCTGTATAACCAGCAGGACAGTTACATTTATAAGAACCATCTAGATTTGTACATGTTCCTCCATTATAACAAGTAATTTGTAAACATTCATTCAAATCTGAAAAATAAACAAACAGTGGAGGTTCGATTATCAAGAAGTGAGAGGTGGAATCCCATTAATCGCTTTAACCCAGTCCTATGTTTGTGCCTGTTCTAAGTCATGACCTGGATTTCCAATGCCATATGTCATGGTCTATTTTGTTTTCAATGTATTGAGATGAGAGGTGATTGCTTGTTTTGTTGATATTGGTGGAATTGTTGACCATCACTTTTTAAACTATTTTTTTCACAATTATCTACTTATAAAGGAAAGATAAACATTGATGTAGACCATTAGTTATAACTACACTTGTATTTCACATTACTGCCTTGAAATGTTTTAACTTCAATTTCTGACATATTTACTATTGGTGGTATCAATTAGATATAATTTATTAAAATATGCTTCTTCTGTATGAGAATGACAATGGTCATATAAAATATCATCAAAATTTGTCTGTAGTTGATGGATTAAAAATCAATACTTATATATATATATATTCAATTACACATTCAATTATACAGAATACCGGTCCATTTTCTCGGTACACTGGAATTATGGGTAACATCATATTTAATAATCCAATCAAGAATAAGTAAACAGAATATCATTTATTCTGAAATCAAATCCAAAATACCAAAGAAGGGGACGATATAGCTGAAATAATGTGAAAATTGGTGCTAAACACCAATCAATCAACCAAAGAAAGATTTAGAGTCTTATATATGCACAGAGTTATCTAACTTACCTGCTTCACAATTTTTTCCTGTCCATTGTACTGGACAATTACACCTATAGCTGCCCAAGATATTTAGACAAATGCCTCCATGTAGACAAGGGTTTGCCAAACACTCGTCCACATCTACAAAAATAGAGAAAAGAGTAGACTTTTAAGACTTCAAAGTTTGAATTAGATTCATATCACTATATTTACACTTACAGTTTATCTTTATATACATGTATTGATGTATCAATTTAAATAGATATTATACAGTTTATCTTTATATACATGTATTGATGTATCAATTTAAATAGATATTATACAGTTTATCTTTATATACATGTATTGATGTATCAATTTAAATAGATATTATACAGTTTATCTTTATATACATGTAATGATGTATCAATTTAAATAGATATTATACAGTTTATCTTTATATACATGTAATGATGTATCAATTTAAATAGATATTATACAGTTTATCTATATATACATGTAATGATGTATCAATTTAAATAGATATTATACAGTTTATCTATATATACATGTAATGATGTATCAATTTAAATAGATATTATACAGTTTATCTTTATATACATGTAATGATGTATCAATTTAAATAGATATTATACAGTTTATCTTTATATACATGTAATGATGTATCAATTTAAATAGATATTATACAGTTTATCTATATATACATGTAATGATGTATCAATTTAAATAGATATTATACAGTTTATCTATATATACATGTAATGATGTATCAATTTAAATAGATATTATACAGTTTATCTTTATATACATGTAATGATGTATCAATTTAAATAGATATTATACAGTTTATCTTTATATACATGTAATGATGTATCAATTTAAATAGATATTATACAGTTTATCTTTATATACATGTAATTATGTATCAATTTAAATAGATATTATACAGTTCAACTTTGTTATCTCCAACTTAGACTAGTCCCTTTCTAGAACAACTGGAAATAAATACAAGTTCCATTCGTAGACATTGTTAGCTTTATAACTGAAATATAAATATCAGTCCCTAAGACATCAACACAACTCCTAACACTTACCAATTTCACAGTTTTGACCGGTCCAACCAACCAGACATTCACACATGTAAGAGCCAATCAAATTACTGCATGTACCAGAATTTTTGCAGGGATTACGTGAACATTCATTGAAATCTGTTAAAAAAGAAAGTGAAATACAATGTATAAAGATCTTACACAGAGAGTTACCTCCAGCTATTTTGTTATAAAATAAAGGTTAATTTTGAAACAAAAACAAAATGGTGTTTGTGTAAATACATATTCAAATATGAATTGAACACAAGCTATCACAACATAATTTGTCCTCTCCTACTAAATATAAACAAATCCAACTAAAATATATGTTAAGATTGCTACAAATTTTATGTATTAATAACAATACAACTGAAATGTTGTTGAAAGTAGCATTAAACACTATAACACTAACCCCCTATGTATTAATTCATATTTTCAGGGAAGAAGCGGATAGTGATTACACTGGTACAAGCAACACAATGAGACCCAAAAATTGTGATATTACCTGTCCCACAGAGCGGTCCTGTCCATCCGTCAGGACAGATACAACTAAATCCTCCCTCCGTGTTGACACAAGTACCAAAGTTCATGCATGGGTTACTTCTACACTCATTTGTATCTGAAATTAGAAAATATAGGTTTATTGTGAAACACTGGTCAATATTGTAACCTGCTATGTGTCCCACCTTAACTCGTAAAGTTCTTTCTTTTTCTCATATCCTGACAAAATAATAGAAAGAATATTTCTCACTCCGAAGAAATAGTTGCTTGTAGTCACAATATAATATTCAAAAAGAGATAATAAAATACTGATTTTTCAGACAAAATTTACCCCAAAAAATGGATATCATAAGCTATTTTTTCATGACAAATTGCACTATAAAAGCGAATTCTGGTAGGATCATAGATTTTTTTTTTTTTAACTGGAATGTATATATACCTTTAAATGTAAAAAAAATCTTTTCACGATTTTTGTTGTCAAAATTAACAATACAAATACCCTATCAAAACATCAAAATCATACAAGAACTTTTGAGATGATCCCCTCGAGTACTAAAATTATCATAAATAATTGCCATTATTACAGTAGGATCTAACTGACTGCTGGGAAAAACACAGACAATATATATACAATATACGTACATTGTCGGAAACTATAAAATTTATTTGTACAAGCTTTAGAAACAAACAGAAAATCAAGCCATTGGGTAAGTTTTTCTAGTCTGTTTCGCAGAGAGTCCAAACTAATTTTATATTTAACAAAAATGTACGTATATTGTGTTTATCCTGCAATATCAAAAAGTCCAAAACAACTCCCAAATTGTCTAAAAATAACTGAAACAATCGTCGTTCTAATGGTTTTCAATGGTGTCATCTGTGACGTCAGCACTTATACTGTTACCGTTTCTTAGGTCCATGACTAAAAAACACTGAAGTTATTTGACTACCCTAATTAGTATTCAAAATTGCAGGATAAATATATAAATTTCTTTGCTTTAGAATTAAAATGAAATAAAATACAGTGGAACCTGTCTAAACCGAACCCCTTTCTGATTAAAACTTTTATTTGGAATAGACAGGTGTTCGGTTTAGACAGGTTAAATTCACTAAAATAGACAATATTAGGACTAAATCTTATGTCCAGTTTACACAGGATTTCGGTTTATTCAGAGTTTGGTTTAGGCAGGTTTGACTGTAATTGATAATTTACCATTGTTACAATAAGGTCCAGCCCACTCTGCTGGACAAATACATTCAAAGAATCCTTGGGTTGGTGGGAGGTCAACACATGTACCTCCATTGTGACAAAGAGGTAGTCCTTCTACACACTCATCTACATCTGTAAACATAAAATACATGTACATGTGCATGGTTCACACAATAACATACTCCTTCTAAAAATACATTTATTTTGGTCAATGTTTAAATCTTCTCTTTTTTTGTAATTTGTTTGTTTTTAAAGAAAATCAGAGGCAGATACAATTACAAAAAACATATGACATGTATATACAATGTTACATAGACAAAAGACAAAAAACATATGACATGTATATACTATATTACATAGACAAAAGACAAAAAACATATGACATGTATATACAATGTTACATAGACAAAAGACAAAAAACATATGACATGTATATACTATATTACAGAGACAAAAGACATTTAATTTATAAAAACAAATTTGCAACACTGCACTGAAATTTCAAACACCAAGGACAGTTTCATAATGGCAACCATTTTTTAAATATATATTCTTTTTGTGTAGTGGATAATAAATTTATGGTTGTCTTTTCTATTTTAATACAATATTTGAGGTATTTTAGAACACCATTTATACCAGGTTTTATCACTCAAACATCTATATCTTCTATTTTGTTGACATAAAAACAACAATTTTGTTTTGATCTAAAGTGTATTAAGTGTGTTTGTTTATAATACTTACAATCTCCACATTCTGGACCCTTGTAGCCTTGTGCACATGTACAGGTATATGTTCCTGGACCATCTTCACAAATGCCACCATTCAAACATATAGGGGGCACCTGTAGGCATTCATTTATGTCTGAAAAACAAGAGAGAAGTATAAATTTTAATGAATAATTATGTCTTGTGATGTGTTTTTGGCAATTGTTTACTGTACTTTTGAAATAAATTAGCTTATGTGTAAGTGTATATATAGCTGAACACAATATTTTGGATGTTTATATTATTCAAATGAAGGAATATGAATGTAAATGGACATTGCTAAAATCCTACTTTACACCTAGAAAATACACCACTTCATCATCCAGCAGACATGGCAATTTCTTCTGACAGTGATAACGGCTTCTTATACCTTTTAGTGAGAATGAAACAAACGTTCATCTGACTCAGGTATATTATAATCTTTGTCGATTTCCGCTATCCTGTTTAGACCTAGTTGTTTTCTAGTTTTTAATATTTTGACTTTCAGCATACCTGATGATGGTTATTCCACGTGTCGTGCACACTAAATTAGATATCTACATTATTAATGGTGTGCAGTCATGTGGTATCGATTGTACACCATCAATCTATATAGATAAAATGGTGAATAAATGTTTTGAGAGCTAATCAACTCGTGGGAAGTATAAATAGAAAGTGTCAAATTTCATACTTGTTCCACAATACTGTCCTGTCCAACCTGGTAAACAAGTACACTTATAAGATCCAAGGACTTGGTCACATTTTCCTCCATTTAAACAAATTATTTGTTTACACATGTCTAAATCTGTAAAATAAAAAAAAGGAGAGAGATACATTTAGAACTATATATGATAAAATATATTACGGCAAAATAAAGTAACAGGACAATATTTGTTATTCCTTAAAATTATCACGGATGATCAGGAAATTTAGATGTAAAGTATATATAGTAGTGAATTAATGTTACTGGTATATACATGTGCATGTTAAGTATGATAGGTTTGCAATATCAAAAGAGTGTGTGTGCTCACAAGTGCGTGTAAATCAAATTCAATATAGGTATCTTTCCTAATTTCCACTTTGAGTTTCTGTCATGTAAATTTCTGTGATGTAAATTGCAGAGAGAGGGAGCTTTTTAGCAATAAAAAAAATATGGAATAATTTTAAGATGCATGATATCAATAGATACCAAATTAATTCTTTTTTTTTCATTCTGTCCTGTCCAATCATTACAAAATTAAAAGTCCAGGAAATTAATACATTCCTAGAAATGTTACAATGTGGAATTATGGGTAATGGAATATTTACCTAATTCACAGTGTTTTCCTGTCCATCCAGTTCCACAACGACAGGTATAAGATCCAGGTGTGTTTATACAGGTACTGTTGTTTACGCAGGGATTCTGTAAACATTCGTCTCGATCTGTCAATCAAAACAAATCACATGACATTAGGTTTGCTAAAAAAGTATTATGAAAAAAATATCTTTCATCGAGTTTCAAATGAAAATAAAACTAGAAAGTACAGTAAATACAGTAAAATACTTGTGTGTTCAGAATAGACAGGTGTTCAGTTTAAACAGGTCAAAGATTTCCTACATATGGACTTTACATAAAGTTAGATTTAGGCAGGATTCTGGTTTATTCAGGGTTCATTTCTAGAAAGATTTAACTGTACTATCAATTTACACTGTTTTCTATTTTTTCATGATCAATCATCATATGCTTTCAGTACAGTGTACTATTAATTCATAGCAATTACAGTAAACCCTTGCTATACTGCCAACTTTTAGACCCAGCTATTGTTTGATGATAAGCACGGGTGGCAATATATCAAGGAAGACATTTACATCTAAACTACCAGTACATAATTTTTGAAAATATGGACATTGTAATTTGATAGTGATAAGTGAGGATGGCAGATTAACAAGGAAGGTATAATGAGGGTACACTGTATAAGTGAGGATGGCAGATTAACAAGGGGGGTATAATGAGGGTACACTGTATAAGTGAGGATGGCAGATTAACAAGGAAGGTATAATGAGGGTACACTGTATAAGAGAGGATGGCAGATTAACAAGGAAGGTATAATGAGGGTACACTGTATAAGTGAGGATGGCAGATTAACAAGGAGGGTATAATGAGGGTACACTGTATAAGAGAGGATGGCAGATTAACAAGGAGGGTATAATGAGGGTACACTGTATAAGTGAGGATGGCAGATTAACAAGGATGGTATAATGAGGGTACACTGTATAAGTGAGGATGGCAGATTAACAAGGAAGGTATAATGAGGGTACACTGTATAAGAGAGGATGGCAGATTAACAAGGAAGGTATAATGAGGGTACACTGTATAAGAGAGGATGGCAGATTAACAAGGACGGTATAATGAGGGTACACTGTATAAGTGAGGATGGCAGATTAACAAGGAGGGTATAATGAGGGTACACTGTATAAGAGAGGATGGCAGATTAACAAGGAGGGTATAATGAGGGTACACTGTATAAGTGAGGATGGCAGATTAACAAGGACGGTATAATGAGGGTACACTGTATAAGTGAGGATGGCAGATTAACAAGGAAGGTATAATGAGGGTACACTGTATAAGAGAGGATGGCAGATTAACAAGGAAGGTATAATGAGGGTACACTGTATAAGAGAGGATGGCAGATTAACAAGGAAGGTATAATGAGGGTACACTGTATAAGAGAGGATGGCAGATTAACAAGGAAGGTATAATGAGGGTACACTGTATAAGAGAGGATGGCAGATTAACAAGGACGGTATAATGAGGGTACACTGTATAAGAGAGGATGGCAGATTAACAAGGAAGGTATAATGAGGGTACACTGTATAAGAGAGGATGGCAGATTAACAAGGAAGGTATAATGAGGGTACACTGTATAAGAGAGGATGGCAGATTAACAAGGAAGGTATAATGAGGGTACACTGTATAAGTGAGGATGGCAGATTAACAAGGAAGGTATAATGAGGGTACACTGTATAAGTGAGGATGGCAGATTAACAAGGAAGGTATAATGAGGGTACACTGTATAAGTGAGGATGGCAGATTAACAAGGAAGGTATAATGAGGGTACACTGTATAAGAGAGGATGGCAGATTAACAAGGACGGTATAATGAGGGTACACTGTATAAGTGAGGATGGCAGATTAACAAGGAGGGTATAATGAGGGTACACTGTATAAGAGAGGATGGCAGATTAACAAGGAGGGTATAATGAGGGTACACTGTATAAGTGAGGATGGCAGATTAACAAGGAAGGTATAATGAGGGTACACTGTATAAGAGAGGATGGCAGATTAACAAGGACGGTATAATGAGGGTACACTGTATAAGAGAGGATGGCAGATTAACAAGGAGGGTATAATGAGGGTACACTGTATAAGTGAGGATGGCAGATTAACAAGGAAGGTATAATGAGGGTACACTGTATAAGTGAGGATGGCAGATTAACAAGGAAGGTATAATGAGGGTACACTGTATAAGTGAGGATGGCAGATTAACAAGGAAGGTATAATGAGGGTACACTGTATAAGTGAGGATGGCAGATTAACAAGGAAGGTATAATGAGGGTACACTGTATAAGTGAGGATGGCAGATTAACAAGGAAGGTATAATGAGGGTACACTGTATAAGTGAGGATGGCAGATTAACAAGGAAGGTATAATGAGGGTACACTGTATAAGAGAGGATGGCAGATTAACAAGGAAGGTATAATGAGGGTACACTGTATAAGAGAGGATGGCAGATTAACAAGGAAGGTATAATGAGGGTACACTGTATAAGAGAGGATGGCAGATTAACAAGGAAGGTATAATGAGGGTACACTGTATAAGTGAGGATGGCAGATTAACAAGGAAGGTATAATGAGGGTACACTGTATAAGAGAGGATGGCAGATTAACAAGGAAGGTATAATGAGGGTACACTGTATAAGTGAGGGTGGCAGATTAACAAGGAAGGTATAATGAGGGTACACTGTATAAGTGAGGATGGCAGATTAACAAGGAAGGTATAATGAGGGTACACTGTATAAGTGAGGATGGCAGATTAACAAGGAAGGTATAATGAGGGTACACTGTATAAGTGAGGATGGCAGATTAACAAGGAAGGTATAATGAGGGTACACTGTATAAGTGAGGATGGCAGATTAACAAGGTCGGTATAATGAGGGTACACTGTATAAGTGAGGATGGCAGATTAACAAGGAAGGTATAATGAGGGTACACTGTATAAGTGAGGATGGCAGATTAACAAGGAAGGTATAATGAGGGTACACTGTATAAGTGAGGATGGCAGATTAACAAGGAGGGTATAATGAGGGTACACTGTATACGTGAGGATGGCAGATTAACAAGGAAGGTATAATGAGGGTACACTGTATAAGTGAGGATGGCAGATTAACAAGGAAGGTATAATGAGGGTACACTGTATAAGTGAGGATGGCAGATTAACAAGGAGGGTATAATGAGGGTACACTGTATAAGAGAGGATGGCAGATTAACAAGGAAGGTATAATGAGGGTACACTGTAGTTGTAGTTTTCTATTTTACAGAATATTCTAAGAAAAACTCCTTAAAAAGGTTTGCAGGTGAACAAAAATACAGCAATTCAACTTACCTTGACCACATTGGTTACCAAACCAACCAGAGTCACATTCACACATATATGACCCTGCTAACTCTGTACAGTTACCATGGAAATTACATATCTCTACTTGTAACAGACACTCTTGAATATCTGAAAATAAAAAGAATGACTAAAATTTGGCACACATTGGGTTTTTATTTATTATTTTTTCATAACAATGAATATAGTTCAACCAATTACTTTTAATAGTAACTTGTACAGACAAACATTTATAATACTGTACTTATGCTTCAAAAAGCAAGAAAAAAATATAGTTAAAGGAAAACAGAGCTAATGAATCTTAATTTAACTTTAGTTTTTAATTATACATGTATTACAAACTATGTGTATCTTATAGAGAGGGATAATCATATTAGTGGTCACCACATTTTAAAGAACTTTTGTTTAATCATTGTAGGATATTGAACCGAAATGAAAATATATGTTTGTGTTGTCATGGAAACTTGGTACTTAATTTTTTTTAAAATGGTAACATTTGGGTGAAATATAATGTGCATTAGCGGTACAATGATACCTACAATATAATAAAAAGGTTGTATATCTATTTTATAATTACCTGTGCCACAATTAGGACCTTGCCAGCCTTGAGTACAAATACATTCATAATATCCTGGATGGTCAACACACTGAGCTCCATTAAGACAGGGGAAGGTAGCACACTCGTCATATTCTAAAATATAATTCAAAATAATAATAAAAGATTATCATCCTAACCAGTCGGGCGATGAGTAATTTTCTTAAAACATTTTTTCCGTGCAAATAATTTTTAGTAATCTTCAAATTATCATTTCTTTATCATTTCAATTTAGTTCCATAGCAACAGTGTAAACAAAATTTACATTTAAATAAATCAGAGAATAATACAGCAACATTTGTGTCTAATTATACTATCATTAATGTCTTGAATAGACAACTGTACATTACACATTTCAAATTTTCAAATATTTCAAACTTTTGGTCTGAATTTCAAGATGGAGTTTTCTGGTTCATTACCGTATTCTCCATATGAAGAACACATTTCAACTACTTATCAACAATAACATTTGTATGTGGAGAGAAAGTATTTTGATTATCAAGTGATATATATATATATATATATATATACTTACCAAATTCACAGTTTATACCATGAAACCCTTGTAGACATTTACAGACATAAGATCCTGGAGTGTTGGTACAGCTTCCTCCATTCAAACAAGGTCTGTCAAGGTCACATTCATTTCGATCTGAAATAATAAATGAATTGTCAATCATCAGCACTTTATTACAGAAATATTAAGTTTTTGAAATGAATGCATTTCCATATTTTAATGATATAACACTTCAAGTTGTATCATTAATATGCTATTTTCAGGTAGAAATGTAGAACAATTTATGTTGACTAAACAGCATCGTACTTCTTAAATAAAAAACTTATTTGATCATTTAAGACGAATCATCTCTCTGACACAAAATAGCAATTTTTGGCTGTTCTAATTACATGGTTAAAATTACAACCAGTTTATCTAGCATTATCAAGAAAATAATATACGGTAGGTTAGGCTAAATAGTTATTATTGGGTAATATAGGATTATCTAGCAGCTCTTACAGTTTGAAACCCTATCAGTGATGTTATGGTTAGCATGCTTACCTTGAGTGTGGGTTCAAGCCCTGCGTGGCTCAAGCCAAAGACTTACCTTGAGTTTGGTCGATTGTGGGTTCAAGCCCTGCGTGGCTCAAGCCAAAGACTTACCTTGAGTTTGGTCGATTGTGGGTTCAAGCCCTGCGTGGCTCAAGCCAAAGACTTACCTTGAGTTTGGTCGATTGTGGGTTCAAGCCCTGCGTGGCTCAAGCCAAAGACTTACCTTGAGTTTGGTCGATTGTGGGTTCAAGCCCTGCGTGGCTCAAGCCAAAGACTTACCTTGAGTTTGGTCGATTGTGGGTTCAAGCCCTGCGTGGCTCAAGCCAAAGACTTACCTTGAGTTTGGTCGATTGTGGGTTCAAGCCCTGCGTGGCTCAAGCCAAAGACTTACCTTGAGTTTGGTAGATTGTGGGTTCAAGCCCTGCGTGGCTCAAGCCAAAGACTTACCTTGAGTTTGGTAGATTGTGGGTTCAAGCCCTGCATGGCTCAAGCCAAAGACTTACCTTGAGTTTGGTAGATTGTGGGTTCCAGCCCTGCGTGGCTCAAGCCAAAGACTTACCTTGAGTTTGGTAGATTGTGGGTTCAAGCCCTGCGTGGCTCAAGCCAAAGACTTACCTTGAGTTTGGTAGATTGTGGGTTCAAGCCCTGCGTGGCTCAAGCCAAAGACTTACCTTGAGTTTGGTAGATTGTGGGTTCAAGCCCTGCGTGGCTCAAGCCAAAGACTTACCTTGAGTTTGGTAGATTGTGGGTTCAAGCCCTGCGTGGCTCAAGCCAAAGACTTACCTTGAGTTTGGTAGATTGTGGGTTCAAGCCCTGCGTGGCTCAAGCCAAAGACTTACCTTGAGTTTGGTAGATTGTGGGTTCAAGCCCTGCGTGGCTCAAGCCAAAGACTTACCTTGAGTTTGGTAGATTGTGGGTTCCAGCCCTGCGTGGCTCAAGCCAAAGACTTACCTTGAGTTTGGTAGATTGTGGGTTCAAGCCCTGCATGGCTCAAGCCAAAGACTTACCTTGAGTTTGGTAGATTGTGGGTTCCAGCCCTGCGTGGCTCAAGCCAAAGACTTACCTTGAGTTTGGTAGATTGTGGGTTCAAGCCCTGCGTGGCTCAAGCCAAAGACTTACCTTGAGTTTGGTAGATTGTGGGTTCAAGCCCTGCGTGGCTCAAGCCAAAGACTTACCTTGAGTTTGGTAGATTGTGGGTTCAAGCCCTGCGTGGCTCAAGCCAAAGACTTACCTTGAGTTTGGTAGATTGTGGGTTCAAGCCCTGCGTGGCTCAAGCCAAAGACTTACCTTGAGTTTGGTAGATTGTGGGTTCAAGCCCTGCGTGGCTCAAGCCAAAGACTATACAATTGGTATTTGCTGCTTCTCTACTATAAAGTACATATTACTAAGGAGTAACAATAAAGACGGGTTGGCTGGGAATCATGATCATGTATCAGTGTGGAGCAATATGTTTACTTGCGGACTGTTGTTTGATGAACTAGCACTATAAAAATCCAAATAAGCATGTTGTTCTAGTGAAAGCATTAATGATCATCATCTCATTAATATACAACTTTTTCTCATCATAAAATAGCTGTAAAACTGCTCACTTGGCATTAAACAACATACATTCACTTACAGTTTGACATATACACTAATTTATCTGTAATTTAGACAATTTCCTTTGATCTCAATGGGTGATATTGCTAGTATGCTGATTATTATTGTTCAGTGTGATGTCAAACAAATTATGATGACACAGATAAAAACAATAATGTCAGCTTTGAAGGCATTGACAAACATTATCACTAGTATCAAGGCTTGTCTTATCGGACTTGCTGTGATACTAGTGATAATATCTGTCTCGATCTTCATAACTGCCGCTATTCTATCTATACTCATGAAGGATCTCTTACTATACTTACCAAACTGACAGCTGTCACCAGTCCATCCTTTAGTACATTTACAAGCATATGATCCATTAAGGTTATTACATATACCATTGTTAAGACAAGTTATCTTCTTACATTCATCGTCATCTAAAACATAAACAAATATTGTGAATGCTCATAGTTAACTAAACACTAGCTAAGAAGGTGCTAAATGTTTTTCAACAGCTTGCAGCAGTTTGAGGTTTACTCCTGGTACTCAATACAACACTATGTGATAAAGTTTGTCAGTTACTTGTGACAGGTCTACAGTTTTCTTCGGATACTCCGTTTTCCTCCACCAATAAAAATGACCGCCATGAAATAACTAAAATATTGCTGAAGAGTAACATTAGACACCCATAACATTATCTAACGGTTGTAATATTGTACCTCTGGTTTAAAGTGAAACTGATAGTACCCTTCACTATAAATACTGTACATTGAAATGCAATACCATTTAACTTAAATATATCTGCCATATTTTAACTTCGTCACCATGTGAACTAGGGAGCAATGTAATATTTGTGAAAAAAAGAAAATTGTAAAAAGGAGTGTGAATAAATGATGAATGAAAGTGTTTATTACTATAATATATTTCTTTATTGGCTGATCAAAATGTAAAATCAATGTAGTCACAAAATTTATTATTTTGAAAAACCCCTGTCACACCTTAGTCAGGTGGTGATGCATGGGTATTATAAAATCCTGATTATTTGAAAAAATACAAAAACAAAAAACATGTGAACTAGTTTGTATTTTTTAACCTATAAAAATTGCCTCCCTGAATCTGACTTACCTATGCCACAATTTGGACCAGTCCATCCTATAGTGCAGTCACACCTATAGGATCCTTCCAACTCAACACAGGTAGCACCATTTTTACAAATGTCTGGGAATAGTGTACACTCTCTTTTATCTGAAAACACACAATATCGATTAATCATAAATATCTGTAAACTTGATGAGAATGGGAAATATCTCCAAAATTATATCTGTAAAGATATTTATCATGACCAATAGAATTTAATTCATTCGTAAAGATAAGTGGCAAAATTTAAACAATTGATTTTTGAAGCATGAAAATGTTGCGAATTTCGTTATTATTCGTGGTATACCAATTTTCATGAATTTCTTGGGTAGCATTGAACCACGAAATTAAGAATTTGACGAATATTTGTTTCCATAAACAATGTACTCACTGTCACAGGGGATTCATGCATTTTTTTCCACAAACCACCAAAACTAAAATCAACAACATTGAAAAACTAGGGTAGAAAAATGGCCCTTACTAATGATATATGTTGTGACATGTAAAACTTACCTATCGTACAAAATGGACCCTGCCATTGGTCTGTACAGTAACATGTAAAACTGCCCATGTTGTTAACACAAGAACCTCCATTAAAACAAGGATTGTTAGCAGCAAAACATTCATTTATGTCTGAAATTAACAAAAATCTACATGTATATAAATATCGTTATCAACTGTTCATTGATGTCAACCTTCAAGTTTTTTGGAGGGAGCCTGTAGATTACATGAATACAGTAGAATTTCTTTGTTTTGTATATATAATGATTTTGGATGGGAGATAACTACATACACCACATATTCTAAAATGTAAAAAAACAACACTTCTACACATTACATAAAGTCTCTTATGGAGTTCACTCCCTTCTGAGATAGATTTTCTGATTATAAAGTATAAAGGTGACATGAAACAACTTTTATTGTTCCATTTTTTTTCATTTCTTTAGAAAGTTTATATAAAAATAAAACAGTAAAGAGACTATTCCCTCATGAGAACAATCTTTAATTTGTACTGTACCCACCCGTTAACTTGTGGCCGCAGCAAAAGGTAAATATTGATTACTTCCCCTTACATATGCTCCAGCAATTTTAATCTCAATCACCATGAGAGTTATTTCAACATTTTGAAAATGAAGAAAGAATTTAAAATACTCAACCTATTTTTACTGTATTTTCTATTTGTTTATTATACATCTGGACTGGGTTGCACAAAAATTAATTAAACCTAAGTTTTCTTAAATTGACACTTAAAATTACTTGAATCATACATGAAATTAATTTACACTTAAGGTTAAATTGGGACTTAAATTTAATTGATGTTTGTGCATGGCCAAACTTGATATGGAAACATAGTGTAAAGATAAGAATAGGTGTATTCAAGGAACAGTAAGATTAATAACGGTTTACAAAATATGGAAAGATGATGAGATGTGACCTGCTTCAGAGAAAAGGCATGTGAAACTTAAAACAAGCATCCTTTATTTTTAATTAAACCATTTATATTTATACTCTGGATATTACTATAGAAATATGTAAATATATGATGGATAACGAAAAATGAATAAAAAATGTAATATAATTTCTATCGTACCTATTCCACAGTGTGGGCCGTCCCACCCAGGTTGACATCGACACTGGAATGATCCTGCCAAGTTCAAACACTGAGCTCCATTTAAACATGGGGAATACAGTAAACATTCATCTTCATCTGAAAAATATGTTGATTGGTCAATTAAGGTCACAGAACATATAAAAAAACAAAATTTCAGATTTTGAAACAAGATGCTTTGATTATAGAATGCTGAAATTTTAAGGATGTAATTTAATTTGTAGAATAATTTATTCATAAAATTCAGAAATTAATAGAACTGTTATTGCTCATGCATATGTAGGTTTCATGCCGTTTAAATTTGAAAATGATTTGTTATATTTCAATTATATTTTCTAACAGATATTTTTAAGAATGTCCCGAAAGTATATATCGTTTTTATTTTTTATTTTTTGGTATGACTATTATCTAACTATATTTCAATAAAATATTATAGTAGGGTTGTCATAAAAAAAAGTAGAATGATTTACCTTGTAAACAATTGTCTCCTATCCACCCTTTTGGACACCTACAGTAGTACCCTCCATAGCTATTAAAACATGTACCATTGTTCATACAAGGTGACGTCAAACATTCATCAATATCTGTAAGAAACATAGAAATTTATACAATTAGTAAGAAAGGATATGGATGTAAATAAACATAAGAGACTATCCAATCTTACTTAAGGGATACCATACACTACAGGGAGATAACTCTTTAAAATCAGATGAACGTTTTGATCATATGATGTTTGTAGGCAGATTTCAAGCATCTCGGTGATCAAAACCACAGAGAGAAAAGCTGCTATGTGGCTAGTGAATTTATAGCTCTGAGTCTATTGGTTGGAATTTGCTAAAATTTTGATATTTATTACATACAAACATACTGCCAAAAAAATAAGACAATTAAACAAGCAGATCAAATTTTACCTGGAGTGTATGGTACCACCTTAAGACACAGATTAAAGGAAGAGTACTTTTGTTGCTGTTCTACATTTCAGTCAAAGTAGGGCCTTCAACTCATACCCTAAAATGAGTGTGAAACGGCCCCCTAGCCTGTAGTTGGTGTTTGTATTTGATTTTTAAACAGAATGCGACTACATATAAATTCTGTTATAAACAATGGTACTTAAAAATAATAAACTGTGTTTGTATCAATTCTACCAAAGAATTTAGATTTTATGTCACAAATTGTTACAGTTCAATATGGTACTGAAAATTTCATTATATTTAGATTTTAATGTTAGTGTAATGCTTTTTAATAAGCAATTGTCATTATGCCAAACCATAGTACCTGTACATGATTTTAAATACAGACAAATATTTGATCTTTTATAAACTGGAACCTTTCTGTTACCATGGTTGCTTAGACACTCATATTCCATATACAGTATGATGAATTTAACAAAATACAAATATAACAGTTTCTTGATGCCATTGTCACCCAGCATTATTGCCATTTCAGTCAATCATAAACCATAAGTCATACATGATAAAACTGGTACCCACATATATCTATTGATACTGACCTACATCACATCTAGGACCAGTCCAACCCATTGGACAGAAACATTGGTATCCACCCAAAGTATTAAGACAGGTACCTTCGTGAAGACATGGGTTAAATAAACAGTCGTCAACATCTGAAAAAGATTTGTAAACACATTAAATATCCTCTTGTGTTTCAGCCTCATGATAAAAGACATAGCAAGATTAAAAGTTGTAAATCTGGTTCACGATAACTTTCCAAAGCTATGGTTTTTGGTGGGGTCTGTGTTGCTCATCTTTTTAGTTTTCTGCTTTCTTTGTCTTTGTTCTGTTTCTCATGCCTAATGCTGCCAATGTCTCTGAGTTGTCTATTCTTGATCGCCCCTTCGGTTTTCTCTTAACATTTATTATCTATGCTTATTATGACATATTTTGTAATATACAGAGTAAGTTTGATAATGATTACCATGTATATAGACAACTTACCGACTCCACATGCATTACCAGTCCATCCCTGTGGACATATACATTGGAATGATCCTCTGGTATTTAGACATGTTCCTCCATTCAAACAGACTGGGTTGGCTTGTAAACATTCGTTGACATCTGATAAACAACAAATAACAATTCATAGTCTATTATCTGCAGTAGAATGACAGTATTTTAACTTAGAACCAAAGTTCTATATCTAATTAACAAGTAACAAGAAGGCCTACATTCAATGTTTAAATTTAAATACCAGGTAATAAGATGGATCTACATTCCACAATTTCAAAGGCCACAATAAAGTCACAATGAAGAAATCATTTAATCTGTATAAACCGAACACCTGTATATTCCAAACACAAAAGTTGGTCAATTTAGACAGGTTTCTCTGTACATTTTTTTATTGTAGTAAAAAAACTATTCAAGACAAAACAGTATATAATTAGCCTCAATAAAGACTAGTGTATTAATTACTAAAGAAGGATTCAATGACATATACCTTAATAGTGCTTGAAAATTTTTAAACACCAAGAGAAAAAAAACCATCTTACAGTGGCCATTGAGACATACTTGGTAAAATAAGATCAGTTACAACATGGATCTACCTGTTTCACAATCTTTTCCTGTCCATCCAGGTGGACACATACACACGTAGGATCCCTCTATGTTGTTACAGGAGCCACCATTTCTGCACGGCTGATACAATGAACACTCGTTGGCATCTGAAAAGTAAAGAAATACATTGTACTAGTATGATACAGGACTTTCGTGCAATCATTGAAATTTAAAGTGTGATATGTGAATTCTGAATACTGAATAAAACAAATTCAGAGTACCAGTATACAAGTCTGAAAAGATTTCAAGTAAATGAACAATATGGATACAAGACAAACTCTCACAAAAATCAAGAATGGGACTAGATCTAGAATGAGCTAATAAATTTACTTACCAAATTCACAATTGTCTCCAAACCACTGTATAGGACACTGACATATGTAGCCTCCATCTGTATTTATACAACTACCACCATGTAGACAAACGCTGACAGCCATTGAACACTCGTCAATATCTGAAATTAAAAAAATATCTTGATAATGAATTTCAATTTGGTTTAAAAAAAATATTTTAGAAATACATAAATGATACATAATTAATATACAATCATTACAGAACGTGGATTCTGAAATACGTGTGCTAGTTTATGTTAATTCATCTCCAAAATTTGTAATTTTTTTCATTATTATTTACAATATAGATATGAAGGAGAAGTTTGTTCATTAGAGTTCTGAATGCTTCAGTCTTCACTTTAAATTGGATGGATCAAAATATTCATAAAATTAACAAGTCATTTGCATAATTTCAATTTAAACTTGAAACAAAAAATAAATTTTTTGTGTGTTTGAATGATTAAATTATTGTGTCTCAAAGCCGAGTCGTAACTTACCATCTGCACAAATAGGTCCCTGGTATCCATTTTTACATCGACATGTATATGACCCCAATGTGTTGAAACAATCTCCACCATGAAGACAGGGGAATGTAATAGCTTTACACTCATCAACATCTGTTAAAAAATACGAAGTTAAATATAGAGCTGATGAAATAATCTTTGCAATGAAGAGAGTGAAGTAATGGTTTTATATATATGTCATATCAGAGAAACGTAAGCTAAATATAGAGAACAAAAGAAAATGTCTTCATCAGAGCAGAAAGGGAATGTAATGATACAAAAATATTCATTATTAAGGCAAATGAATGTGTATTATTCTAAGGAAATATTAAGAAAAACATAATGCTATTTAAAAAATCCCAGACAAGGAAAAAGAATTATCAATCTGCATCTGTTGTTGGAATGACCAAGAGCTAAAAATAGAAATCATGAAGACTGGAGAATATCATGAAGTATTGTATACATGGTAAATTGCGCAGGGGTAAAATTTGCGATTTCTGTTTTATAAACCATTAGTGTGAGGGTTAGTTTTACAAATAAATGTTATGCTTCCAGTTAACCACATACAGTATATTGAAAACTGTTCGTGCAGGGGTTATCTTTGTGCATTTTAGTGAAACGAAAATTAAGCAAAAATTTCCCCATGCAAAGGTTCCTACTTATACAGCAGATCTAAATTTAGAAGTATATCCAATATTGTAGATATACCTAGGGTACGAACATCTACCTACGGTAAGAATAGTTTTAAATATGCAGCAGCTGTTTTATGGAATGACCTACCCGTTGATTTTAGAAAAATTTCCAATTTTAATCAGTTTAAGAATATTTTAAAATCTTGGAATGGAAATGTATGTAAATGTTCAGTTTGTGCTAACTTTTAAATTTGTTTAAATTTCTACCATCTAGGTCATATCCAGTTTTTATTTATTGTGCTTATAAAAATTTTATGCTTTGCTCATAATATCAGCTTTTAGTTGTTCATAGTTTGCTACATTAGCTCTTGGTATGCTTAGCTTATAACATCAGCTTTTAATCTGCTTTTTTGCTTATCTTGTAACTGTTAGTATTTTACATGTAGTGCTTACTTAGTCTTGTATTTTAGCTGTATGTTGCATGCTTGTTATTTGTTATTTATTATGTGTCTGTGTATGTCGGTTAAAAGCTCAACAGAGCTTATGTTGTATGTTGTTTTAACCATGCCGACTCTAAATAAAGCTTATTTATTATTTATTTATTTATTTAAGTTATATCATAATTTATACATACCAATGTTACAGTTTTGTCCAGACCATCCAAACGGACATTGGCACAGGAAAGAACCAATCCTGTTTATACATGTAGCACCATTCATACAAGGGTTAACTGAAGAAGTACACTCATTGATATCAAACTGACAATATGGACCAGTTACACCTTGTGGACAAATACATGTAAAGCTTTCCTCTGTATCAACACAAGTAGCACCATTTAAGCATGGCCTGGTTAGACATTCATCAATTCCTGAAATATACATGATATAATTTAATTTTTATTTGTCAAGTCCTGTTATATACACAATATAATTAATTTTACTATGTATTCTAACAAAATATTACCGTATTTTTCTGACTATATATTTCGACTTTTTACTCACGAAAAAGTTTCAGTAAGAAGAATTTGAAGATTCTAAAGGGGTAATCAAAATCCGTAAATCAAAGAAGTAACACGAACCCCACTAAAAACCGGGGGTGAACACAGGTGCTCCGGAAGGGAAAGCAGTTCCTGCTCCACTAGTACTATTGTTTTCCAGCATGATGACAGCCAAATTGCTCCTTATTACAAATTTTTTTGACAGTGTAAATGTGTAAAAGAAAATCTTGGCAGTGATGTTAAAACACTCTTAAAACTTAAATACTTGTATGTGTGAATCGCAACAATGAATTTCATTTGCAGAAGATGAGACCATTATCTTAAATTTTGCACCAATGAAATACAGAATTGTCCATACTTTGGTGAGAGCTACATTTTATATATTAAGAAATGACTAAATATAATATATAATTTCTCACCGATTTCACAGTTTTTGCCTGTCCTGCCCACAGGACAATCACAGAAGTATCCACCAAATGTCTCTGTACATGCACCACCATACTGACATATTGATGGAATTATATCACATTCTTTTTCATCTACAATAAAGTAATATGGAAGATGGACAAAATTATTGGGTTATCTCCCTTAGGTATTACCAATATTAATAAATACATATATGATTCAGCAACAAAAATTGTTCTCTATTTCTTTATTTTACATTTATACACGATTATAACAAGATCAGAATCATATTATGGCAGTAGATTAATAAAATCCCTTTAAAAGTAGGCTTATATACCTCAGGCAATGATTATCTTAACTAGCTGTAGGCGTGGACATTTTTGGCTTTGCTATTTTATCTGTCTATTTATTTTATTGGTTCTTCAATGCTTAGTATTCAAATGTTTTACTTTAGAACTGCCTGAATTCAAACAACACAATGCACTTAATTAAGACTGAAATCTTTGTTGTCTTTTGAAACTAGTTTGCCATTCTAAGTTTGTTTATATAGAAGCTCCCTAATATGACGGAATATCTCACCTTCAAAACATGTTGGCCCTATGTATCCTGGCAGACATTCACATCTAAATGATCCATTAACATTGATACATGTAGCTCCGTTAACACATGGATTATTATTTCCACACTCATCAAAATCTGTAAAAAAAATACATGGTAATTTGTATTAGCTTTCTCAATAACTACGATAAAAAACATCAGTAAGTTATCTCCCTTGCTTATAATGGTTAAGGGAGATAACTGTTCATCAAAGAAGTGGAAATTTGTTTGTGGTAATAATCAATCATCAAACATATATATTGTTAGTGTTATTGGTATTCTATGCAACAAAATTTATGTTATAAGGTGGCGGTTGGCTTTAATGGTGGAGGAAACTGGAGTACCAAGAGATAACAAATGACCTATCATAAGTTATTGATACATATATATATAATTTTCTATTGTATGATTGTAAAATGATTTGAGTGTTGGTTGACTTATGTCAAACAGCAAATATTAATATAATATAAATATAAAATGTTTTATAAATACAATTTTTTTTTCTTGATTCTGGGAGAGGTTTTGGAGGGGGAGAGTTGGATCAAATTATAATGAAGAAAAAGACTACTCTCTAATATTTAATATTGACTTGAGTGAATTTTTACCTGTGCCACAGTATTTTCCAGTCCATCCTTTAGCACAGTTACATGTAAAGGAACCAGGATTATTCAGGCATGTTCCACCATTTAAACAAATAATTCCCACTTCACATTCATTTTCATCTGCAATAAAAATAGAACAAAAATGCAAATATTAAAAAAATTAATTTATCCTAAGGTGTTGAATATATTTATCTATTATTTAGCATAAAGATAAAAGGGTGAGATTAAAAAAAAATTCGAATATTAAACTCTTCTTTTCAGGAGTTCATGCATGTGTAATTGGTGCCGATGCACTCACAAACTGAATGTGAGTGCATCATGACCATTTACACATGCATGAACTCCTGAAAAGAACCATTTAATCCTTACAATTCTTCATTGTGAATCTTTTCACTATTTTAATTATTAAACTGATTTCAGGCTTGCATTCAATCAGACGCTATCATATTTTACAGTGGGCGGCCGCCATATTGTTTACACTGGTTACACAAAAGTAGTTCCGGCACTCAAAAGTTCATCGAGTTGTGAATGGATCAAAAATAACAGGTGACAGTGCTCCTGTCCAATCAAAAAGCATGAAAACAATATACATTAATTCTATAAGAATTATAGGTAAATATTCCACAGCCAAGATGTATGGAAAATATATTAAAAACAAATTCACCATAGAAAAGTAAGAAGGTCCATCGACCTTTAGTTTATGTCTAGACCTCTCTGAAGTCATTCATACTAACTAAATTCGTTCTTTCAAATCAATAATTATCCACATTCAATCTTATATTCATTAAATAAAATCTTTAAAATAATCCTTTGCACCTGAATTCAATTTCCAGTCTTTATTCTAACAAAGTGGACATGTCAGATGTTCATACAAGCTTCCCTACCTCTATTACATTGTGGACCCTTTCAATCAGGTGGACAGGTACAGTGGAATGATCCATATGTTTACCTACCTCTATTACATTGTGGACCCTTCCAACCAGGTGCACAGGTACATAGGAATGATCCATATGTATTTGTACATGATCCTCCATTATAACATACAGGGGTAGGCCTTAAACATTCATTTTCATCTGAAAAAAAGAAAATTTTAGTGATAATGACATATTATATTGAATGGCCTCTTTTCTAAATAGGATAATTTCAAAATAAAACATTAAAATTGAGTCCTAAAAAAGTTCACATGTTAGAATTCAAACTTATTTTCAATCTGTTAGTCTCTTTTTCAATAGCGAAAAATGATATTTTCTGATGCTGTTTCATAAAATATTTGACATAAATCTACTTCAATGTAAAACTGTGAAATCATTATTAATCATGGGGTTCTAATTTTCGTGGGTTTCGTGGTTCACTTAAACTACGAAAATTAAAATCTAACGAAATACAATTTTCCCATTGACTGTTGCCTGTAGTATTTGAAACCACAAATTCAAGAAGCCATGGATCAATGCATTTTATAGAAACCACGAAAATTGTTGTCAACAAAAAAGAAATACTTTCATGGTAAATTACAGTCTTGCCCAATTATAAATATGTTACAAGCTTTCTTAACCAACCTTGATCTAATAATCACTTCATCAGTTTTCAGAAAATAATTGAGCAATGTAGAATTTTCATTCTACGTAACAAACATAATTTATACTGACCCCCTGTACAATCTTGCCCCGCCCATCCTGGGGGACATATACATGTGTAGGAACCATCAGTGTTGATACAAGTACCACCGTTAATACAAGGGTTTTTCGTACACTCATTGTAATCTACAAAGGAAAAAATATCAATGGTAATGTGCGTGCAGATTCAACGATTGTTTGTGAAATATTAAAAATAGTGAATTGATTAGATCTTAAAGACATCTTATGCTACAGTGTGGTTATGGTGTTTAATGCCACTTTCAACAATATTTCAGCTATATTGCGGCGGTCAGTTTTATTGGTGGAGGAAACAGGAGTACCCGGAGAAAACCACTGAACTGTCGCAAGTCGACAAACTTTATCACATAATGCTATATCAAGTACACCTCACCATGAATGGAGTTTGAACTCACAACTTTAGTTTTTACAAGGTAGATGGTGTATTTTGTAAAATTTGATAAAAAAAGATAAAATTAAAGATGAAAACACAAGATCTTTACTTATGATTGTTGATTGAATCGTGCTAAAATGCCAATTTCAGCTATATCGTGGCGTGAACAAATCTTACAAAGTAATTTCCTCGACTACAAGACCCTGAGTCGTTTATAAAACAATTGGGTTGTATGTACAAATAAAAAAAAAGAATAAAATGGGTAACAGGATCTTATATCTTACTTATCTACTTAATAAGAATATATTGGAATTTAAAGACAACAAAAAATCCTATGATTTATCTGTCTATTCCACAGGAAAAAGGCACAAAATAAGTCAAAATCAAACTTCTTCTGCATAGCTAAATTCATTTTTTGTGAATTTTAATTTAAAATGTTTAAATGTAATCAATAAATAATCTGTCTTCACAAACACAATATTTTGATATATTTCAAAACATAGGAAGTTCAAACATTATTGACAAAAATAAAATAAAAAAATGAAATTAAAATATTCGAAAAAAAAATTTGACAGTGGTTCAATACCTACCATCACCACAATATGGGCCAATTCTTCCGTTAGGACAGATACAGTTGTATCCTCCAATAGTGTTGACACAAGTTCCTCCATACATACAGGGCACAGATAATACAACACACTCATCACGATCTGTAAATACAATGTATCAGTATATATATTAGTCGTATCGATATGAAGTTTTAAAATGTTAAAAATAGAAAGGCAAAAATATAACCAGCCACGAAAGTATGAACCACTTCTCTGTCAAACTAACCAGCAACGAAAGTATGAACCACTTCTCTGTCAAACCTTAAACTTCTAAACACATAATTGATATTGACAGAAGCTGGTTAAAATCTAGTTTCTTGCTTGATAAAATCATAAACAATGAAATCTGTTTAAACCGAATCTTCTTGGGACCAGGTTTTGTGTTCGGAATAGCCAGGGGTTCGGTATATACAGGTTAAGTCAACAAATATTTCCTACATTTGGACTTTTTAAATTCTGTTTATAGAGGAGTCTGTTTTATTCAGAATTCAGTTTAGAAAGATTTCACTAAATTAATTATACTGCTAGAAAAAGGAATCTTTTCAGTATAATCATTTCAGATCTATTCAAAGAAAGATAACTCTGATAAATATTTTCTGACAGTCCACTAAAGCATAAGCATTAGTTTCATGTTGTTTAACACCACTTTCAACAATTTCAGTTTTATTGGTGGAGGAAACCAAAGTACCTGGAGAAAACCACCGACCTGTCACAAGTCATTGACAAACTTTATCATATAATGTAGATAGTACACATTGCCATGAGCGGGATTTGAACACACAATTTTAGTGGTGATAGACACTGATTGCACAGGTAGTTGTAAATCCAACTACTATATGATCACGACCATGACGGCCTCTCCACTAAAACAGGGAAGCAATAAAAACTCCCATCAAATAGTGTATGACATAACATTGACATCTGATTAATAAGTAAGAATTAAAAAATTTGATTTCTAAGGGCACAAAAATATCAACAAATTATTTGGATCTGTCAAGTTGAATTTGTGCTGTGATAATAAAACGTTAATATCTCATTATCAGTGTATAGGTAGCTAAATTTATTGAAAAACAATGCTTTTCTTATTGGGGCCAATACGTTAGTGAATTGCGGCAGGTGGGTAGTTTTCTCCGAGTACTCCGGCTTCTTCCAACATTAAAACGGATCACCACGATATAACTGAAGTATTGTTGAAAGTTGCACTCAACACCATAACCTTAATCCTAATCCTATTGGGTCAATAAATGACCTAAAGTCAAGTATAAGCAGTATATTTACCTTCTGTACAATTGCTTCCATACCAACCATCTTTACAGAGACAGGTGTAAGATCCTGGTGTATTGTAACATGTCGCACCATTTTTACACGGGTCATTGGAACACAAGTCACGTACTGAAAATACAAATTAAAATGAGAAGATCATCTAAGATGGAAATAATTTGTAAATCAATAAAAATTAGCTTTTAATATGCAATAGAGAAAATTATTCAATATCACAACAATTAATAAATTCACAAATTTTGAAAATCTAATGGTCGTTCATCAACTTTAGTTTTTTTCACTATGATGGTAAACAAACTCAAGTAAATAAATAAAAACAAAAAAAAACATTTTACTTCAGCAGTGTGACAATTCAGTCAACCAGATAAAGAAATTGTACGGAAACCATTGTGTCTACAGAGGGATGGGAACGACGATGACGATGACACTGCCGCTGATGATAACAGACCAATCCAATCCTCAAAATGAAAATTTGAATTTACTGGTCGAAATCAAATTCTTGAATTTATTTTTATATAGTCTTAAAAAAAACTGAAAAATTTACAAAGTTTTACTGGTCTTGGGCTGTAATACAACTGCAAAATTTGTGCAGCTGTATAACAAAAAAACAAAATATTATCTGTAACATACCACTTTCACAGTGTTGTCCATAATATCCAGGTCTACAGTAACATTCATATGATCCAGGTCTATTGATACAAGATCCTCCATTCTGACATGGCATTACACTCATACACTCATTATAATCTACAAATAAAATGTCATAAAATTAAATTCAAATTTTGTGTAATTTGATTGCACACATTTTTAATTTCTTTTTTTTTTCTAGTTGTTTCATGAATTGGATAATCAACTTATTTACAGTCTGTAAAGACCAGGCCTCTACATTAAAATATTTTTCAACTTGTCCCTTCGGACAACTAACTAAAAAAAGTACTTGTCCGACTCAATATTTTAGTTGTCCGAAAAAATTAATAAAAATTACAAAAACTAGAGAATAATTATCCAGGGCTCTTTCAAATTAGAGGGAGAAGTGACTTCTCTTTCAGAGAGCTCCCAGGGAGAAGTGGGAGACAACAGAGAGAAGTGGGGAGACTTCTGGGAGAAGTCAATTGTGATTAATCGAAACATTGTTTCGCGACCCCTCTGACGTTACCCTGCCCAAATTTAGTAAATAGTTAAAGCTGCCTCAACTGATTTGTTCTGGGTTTTTTTTATTCATAACTACCTTAAGGACATATATTCAATGTCACATTTTTATTTCTGTCTACCTTGATTGGAATCTTGCATACCAGTGATTTTTATATGTATCCCCCCCCCCCTTTTTTCCTTTTGAAATATTACTGTGTTGTGATCCAATACGGCAATACCACACAAATTGTAATAACTCATATTTGTGTTATATAAATCCTTTTTTCTGGTAAAAAAAATATACCTAGATACTATATATACCAGTATCTAGGTATATTTTTTTTTACCAGAAACAAGTGCCTGTGATATAAATAAAGCAAATTATTTTATTTAAATTCACAGATAAATAAAAAAATTAGTGGATCTTTTCAACCAGATCAGGAAAAAGCTTGTACTAATTGTCCATTTCAAAGGTTTCAATATTTCCCAAAAGCCTAAATCAAGTCCTCTATCGTATTTTGCACAAAAGACAAGTTTAAATTTGGCGCCAAATTGATATCCGATAATTTTTACGTGTCCGTTCCGGAGTGATTCTTGTTCTTATATTTCAAATATTGATATTTCCGTTCATTAAAGCGTTTCCGAGATTGCGACTTTAATTTTGTCAATGTCGAACTTCATCAAAGCATGGATGAACGATAAATGATATCAATAAAAGAGTTTTGATCTGGCGTTTCACTTTAGTTTTAATCAAAATAAATTATGGACAAATTGGAGATCAAACAGTGCTCTTTTATATAACAAACCCAGTATTTTATACCAGTGGAAATAGATTTGTCGGTCGTACCGGCACGTTTGGGAATCTCTGATTTTTTCACTAGTCCCATCGGACAACCGTAATACAAGATCTACTTGTCCGACATCAGTTTCCACTGGTATCGGACAAACGTTAATGTGGAGGCCTGAAGACATTGCCAACTCATTAATTACATAGGGGCCGTCGTAGTCGTGATCATATGGTAGTTGGATTTACATCTACCTGTGCAATCAGCACCTATCACCACTAAAGTTGTGAGTTCCAGCCCGGCTCGTGGAGAGGTGTACTTGATACAACTTTATGTGATAAAGTTTGTCAGTGACTTGCGGCAGGTTGGTGGTTTTTTCCAGGGTACTCCTGTTTTCTCCACCAATAAAACTGACTGCCATAAAACTGAAATATTGTTGAAAGTGGGGCTAAACATCAAAACCCTAACATTATAGTTCTTATTACTTATAGGAATTATAAAAAAAATATCCATGTTCCTGATGTGTCAGAAATTTCATGCAACATTATATATAAGAAAGATATGTACATCGGGCAAATTTAAGCGAATCTCTAGAGTTTAGTAGGGTTTGGTCATTTTTCAACTCAGGTATATTCCAGGGTTGGGCTCTAATTATTCTCAAGTGATGTCAATCCAATCAATATTGTGCTTGTAAATATACTAGTTTGGGGCCAAATAGTTTATGGAATTCATTGTACTGGCAGTCTCCACTCATATTCAAAATCATGTGATACTCATGTGATTGTTATACTAGATATAACAAATCATGTGACTGCTATGCTAGTTATAACAAACCATGTGGTACTCATGTGGCTGTTATGCTAGTTACAACAAATCATGTGATACTCATGTGGCTGTTATGCTAGTTACAACAAATCATATGGTACTCGTGTGGCTGTTATGCTAGTTACAACAAATCATATGGTACTCATGTGGCTGTTATGCTAGTTACAACAAATCATATGGTACTCATGTATCTGTTATGCTAGTTACAACAAACCATATGGTACTCATGTGACTGTTATGCTAGTTACAACAAATCATGTGGTAGCAATGTGACCGCTATGCTAGTTACAACATTGTCATTGTGTAGTTATATACTAACCTAGATTACATCTTGGACCAGTCCATCCTGAAGGACACATACATATATAAGACCCTGGTGTGTTGGTACAGTTACCACCATTCTCACATGGGTTGGTAAGGCATTCATTTATGTCTAAAAAGAAAACAACAATCTTAGAACAGTAGATAAGATACAATTTTAACACTTTATGTGTATTTATGTAATCATTAAAGTACATGTTCTGAATAAAACTGTAGATATCAAATTTAGTGTGCACGACACGTTTCTGGAATAATCTTCATCAAGTACGTTCAAAATTGAAAGATTGGAAAGCCAAATAATTTTAAAGTGTTTGGGAGCAATATGACCAAAGGGCATAAACAGGATAGCCAAATTGGCTATGTTCACCTAAAAATTACATTATCTAGAAACTGTAAATTTTAATAGTTCACGAATTTTAAACTGATTTATCAAAACTAAGCAGTCCCTGGAATAATTTATCAAAACTAAGCAATAAAACGAAAACAAACAAAATACCACACTGTTGTAACAGTTCCATAATCCAATCAGAAAGTCATAGAAACAGAGGCTAATCAAAACCTCTAACATACACATATATGACAGCTTACTTTTACAGGCACTTCAATCAAAAGTGGAAATTATATATAATTAGTTAAACATGTAAAAAGATATTCATGGCCAAGTCTTTTTTTTTTAAACTGACTGTATGTTACTTAATTCCAACAATGGTTATATATTTTATACTAAGTATTATTAAACATGAGCATATTTGAGAAAAAATAGAGAATTTGACATCTGGCATTTTAAAACCAGTTTGAAATATGAAACTTACCAGTGGTATAAAATGGATAAGTATGCAGTATTTTTTCACACAAATAGTATCTATAGTGCATCGTGGAACAGCCAAACCAACTGAACAACTATATACAAAACTTACCTATAGTATATAATGGACTGGTCAAGGCATACACAACTTACCTACAGTGCATAATGGACCGCTCAAACCATTTGGGCAACTGCATACAAAACTTCCAAGAGTATTAACACATGATGCATTTACTCCACAAACATTCATTACACATTCATTATCATCTACAAACAAAGCAAAAACATGTATTTAAAGGCTTGGTTATATTCAAGGGAGTGCATTACAAATGTTTCTGCAAATACCTGGTATATTTGTTTCTTTTGCTTTCATGCTAATAAGTGTATTGTAGCCTTGACGTACATTTTATTTCATACTTTTAAATGCTTTCATTGAATTGCTTTGAATTTGTAATATACAAAATATTATCCAAATGATTTGATAATGACAAGATCATTGGCTATATTACAGCAAATAAACAGAAGGTATAGGCATTATACAGATAGAGCTGATAAAGGAAACCAGCCATTGCATTGTATTAAGAAAGAACTGCTTACCCTTCGCGAGCATCTGAGTTCACCCCAGGTTTTTTGGTGGGGTTTCCTATTATGTGTCTTTACGTTCTGAGTTCCGTGTTGTGATGTCCGTTACGATTTCTGCATAAAAATGATGTTCAGTTCGCCTTTACCTCCAGTTGTTTGTAGGAGGGCTCCTATCTTGTTTATGTCATTTATGTTTGTTTGCGAATAGTGGTGTCCAACACATATTGTGATGTGTCTTTTTTTTGCTCGTCTTCGTCTTGTTGCCACTTTCTCTGGATTGTCCATTTTGGATTGCCCCTTCTGTATTCTCTAACGTTTATTTACAGTAAAACCAGCATTTACATTAGTTCTTAACATTAATCAAAATACCTTCTACCTAGTTCTTCAAATTCCAAGAAGATTGTCCTAATTCAATTTTAACTATATCGTGCATATTCAAATTTAATTCCTGTAACCATTAATATTGTTAAATAAATATTTTTGGTTCTGCTCATCTTTCACACAAAATTTAAAAAAATGCAAATTTCAGTTAAAAACAGACCGTAATAGGGTATATATTTTTTCCCACAATCCTTTTTTCCAGATTTGAATCCATTTTGATTCCTTACCAACACCACAGTTAGTTCCTGACCACCCAGGAGGACATATACATTGATAAGAACCAATGATATCAGTACAGGTAGCTCCATTCAGACAAGGACTTCTTTCTGCACACCATGATGAAGCTGTAACAGAGAGATATATATTGTCAAGTATTGATCAATATTCAAAAAATTACAGTACATTTTTTTTTATATTGTCAGTTAGTTTAACCATACTTGTGAATCGTTATTTGTACACAATTAGCCAGGATATAACTGAAATATTGTTGAAAGTGGCATTAAACACCATAACCCTTGAACAAAGTTATATGCTAAGATGTCTGTTCAGGCACAGGCAAAAAAAAATTGTATTCCTAGCGTTTTTATTCCCAATGCCAAGTGATCTTCCCATTGCCCAATGATTTTACATAATAACACAATTGATTATAATTTTCAGACTCCTGTGAAGTACGCAAAATATCATAAAAAAGAAAGTAGATGTAATTGAACATGAAAGAAAATCTGTCCAAAGCTACAGGAAAAAGAATGGTACAATGAATCTGCAACAAATAGTGTGTCCTTAATGTTTCCTCCTAGAGGTTCTCGACAATAAGAAAGACAGGCACAGGGGGAAAAAAGTAAAATGAATAATGTACTTACTTGATCCACAGAGTGGTCCTTTGAAGCCAGGAGGACATGTACAGTAATAACTGCCAATAATATTGTTACATGTAGCTCCATTCAGACAAGGGTTATCAAGACATTCATTCTTATCTAAAAACAAAACAATGCCAGTTACATACATGTATTTTTCAAATCAAATCAGAAACAAAATGTTTAAACATGAAATTCTAACTATCAAGAGTGGAAAAATATTGCAATGGAGAATCTGTTTCTCCAATGAGCAAAACATCAAAAATATTGTTTAAACTGTTAGTTTCCATAGTTAATGACCATCTAATGGATTAGTATTTTTTTTCGAAAGTAAATTGGTGGGAATTCTCATGCAGAAATTTAACTACCATGGTGATTAAAAATATAATGAAGATTTAATCTACTGGTTTATAAACATGCTAAGAATAGGAGAAACACATATAACAAATGCACAGATATGTTACTACAGTTTAAGGTGGTACTATACACTACAGGGAGATAACTCTTTAAAATCAGTTGAACGTTTTGATCATATGATGTTTGTATGCAGATTTCAAGCATTTCGGTGATCAAAACCACAGAGAGAAAAGCTGCTATGTGGCTAGTGAATTTATAGCTCTGAGTCTGTTGGTTGGAATTTTCTAAAATTTTGATATTTATTACAGTGGATATATTCAAACACACTGCCAAAATAATAAGAAAATTAAATGAGCAGATCAAATTTTACCTGAAGTGTATGGTACCACCTTAAGGCAAATAGAGCCATGTTAGTTGTGAAATTCTATTACAACAAACTGACACAAAGAGGATACCTTAATGACCTTAATAATCATAGTATATTTTCAGCATAGTAATGACAACATTGATTACAACATTTCTCCTATAAATACCAGTTTCAGATACACATGACTGGTGTTTCAGCTTAAAACCAGTTTTCAACATACAAATGCAGAAGTTATCAAAATTAACTTGAACACTTCAATAATCCGTTAATTATGGAAAAAAATTATTCTAACAAGATTATAATCTAACGATTATGAAGTCTCCCAAACCGGCCACTGACACTATCTACCCACATATCAAATTTTGATGATATCGGACAATGTTGAATTTTTACCCCCCATTTTTATGCCGTGTTTTGGCAGCCATTTTGAAAATGGCAGACATCTTGAAAATTTTGAAAACGCAGAATTGCTCCTCTAATGGTGACCTATCACTATGTCAAAATTTATGTCTCTATCATTATCCAGTTAGAAGTTATCAACATTAATGTACGAAATTTCAAGTTTCCCATAGGATTCTATAACCCCCACCCCCTTTGAACCCCCAAAAATATGGCTTTGACCCCCTTTACCACAAATCTGAAAACTTTAGGATCAACTAGAAACATATATCTATAACTCCACCAAGTTTCATGAAATTCTGTCCTGTAGTTCTTGAGATCTGCCGTGGACAAGTTCATGCTTCGCGGAAAGAAAGAATAAGAATAAGAATAATAATAATAAAAATAATAATAAGAAACGGAGCAAAAACAATAAGTCCCCCAAACTTTGTTTGGGAGACTTAATTATTGCTTGTTGCAAATAATGATAAAAATTTGCTGACTAAGTGTGAAGACATCATCAAGACCATGATCTACTAGTTTTATACCTAATCCACAGAAAGGTCCAATAAAACCATCCGCACAGGTACAATAAAATGACCCCAGTGTTTCATAACACTTCCCTCCATTTAGACATGGGCCAGTTAAACACTCCTTCTTGTCTGAAAATAAATAAATCAAAATATCAGTTATTAATGAAAAATGCTGCATTTAGTTTTTTCTGAAATATTTATAAAAAAAAAATTAATTACATGATATAACTAAAATATTGTTGAAAGTGGTGATAAACACCATATTAAAATATCATAGTTTTTAATTTCAAGTTTTCATCTATGAATGTTAAAAAATAAATTCTAAATATAAATATAGATGATTATCAGCTGTTACTATTTAGGATAGAGACAATCGTTTGAAGTAGTTTGTTGTGACTACATGGACTGTCAACCATAACTTTATTAAGAATTTAAGCATGCTAAACATCTCATAATCCAAAGTCAGTACCATTGTAAAACTTGTCCAAACACCTTTCACACAAACTGTTCAAACTTTTGGCTCAAATTGGGCTTTGAATAAACGCTTGTAATGATTTGATTTGATTTGATTTATTGCATTTAATGCCACTTTCATCAATATTTCAGCTATATCATGGCGACCAGTTTTAGTGGTGGAAGAAGCCGAAGTACCCGGAGAGAACCACCGACCATGGGTAAGCAACTGGTAAACTTTATCACTTGCGGCTGCGAGTCGAGTGCACCCTTTTTTGGAAATTACAAAGCCAGGTGCGAACCCACACCGTATTGGTGATAGGCTTGTATGAGTTGTCAGGTAATCCATACTTGTAACGAGTAGGTAGGTTTAATTAACTATGAATTCAATATTTTGAGACACTACACTAATATTGTCTTATATTATCATCAAAGTTGATCATATTACCATCAGTACAGAGTGGTCCATCAAACCCTGCAGGGCAAATACACTGGAAATAGCCAGGACGATCTACACAGGTACCATTGTTCTTACATGGATTTATCAAACAGTCCTTAATATCTGCAAAACAAAACACACAGAAAGATGATGAATAACAACCTGGCTAGTGCACATATCTACCATTAATAAGATGTAATTAGATGTAAATTTGAGATACAGATTTGAAAAATCTGCATAAATGAAACATTTTAAATCAAATTAATTTTTTTTAAAGCTTGTATTTCCAAATAAATAAAGTACAACATCATTTTAAATTTCTATCAGACTGTAAATATAATCATATTACTGATAGTATACCAAGTATGTTGAAACTATTTTGGTCATGAAGGAGATCAATTCGCATCAGATATAAATAGTGTGTACACAACAGTTCTTTTCTATCCATCTGGGGGGTGGGGAGGGGTCGTTGTGATCATGATTGTGTGGTGGTTGGATTTACAACTATCTGTGCAATCAGTGCCTATCACCACTAAAGTTGTGAGTTTGAACCTCATTCATGGCGAGGTGTATTCTATACAACATTATGTGATGAAGTTTGTCAGTGACTTGTGACAGGTCTGTGGTTTTCTCTGGTTTCCTCCACCAATAAAACTGACCATCATGATATAACTGAAATATTGTTGAGCGTGGCATTAAACACCATAACCCTAAACCTTCTATCCATCTGGAATTACATTTATATGAATTGAAATTCACTTATACAGTTAGAAATGCCATCATATCATCTCCTGTATTTAAGAAACAATGGTACAACCTACTATTACTCCTTTGAAGAGTAATATTCCATCTCCCCCCTACATAACTGAGTCAATGGTATAATCCAAATACTTACCTATAGAACAATTCTGTCCTGTCCACCCTGCATCACAAATACATTGGTATGATCCAACTGTATTTATACACTGACCATGTCCATAACAAATATCAACAATGGAGAAACACTCATTGATTTCTAAAAAAAAATTAAAATATATATTGCAATAATAAAGTGAGTGAGTGATTGTTGCTTAATGCCAATTCAGCAATTTTTCATCTATATCAAGGCGAGAACAAGTTAACTTTCAATGAGATGATGATGAGGTCAGCTTTGTACTAGACCAACACGCTTAGTTGGATTTTTATAGTCTGCAGATAGACATGTCGCCCCATTCTGACACATTATCCTGATTCCGTGCCAACCAGGAGAATAGTCTGTATAGACCAACATACCACTATATTTCCAACAATGAAAGCATGGCTGTTACTTATAACCATTAGGAACATTTGTTTTATGAAATTATATGGGTTCATTATTTATTTTGTATGGTTCAATATTAGTGTAACATCAACTCACCTATACCACAATTCTTTCCTGAGTAACCTGGTGGACAGGTACATTCATAGTCACCGAGTAATTCTCTACAAACGGCACCATTAAGACACGGAGCAAGAGCACATTCATGTACATCTGAAACACAAAATAATTCATATTCTGATAGAGGCAATAATAGATATGTTATCAGAGAGACAGAGAGCAATAGTACATATGCTATCAGACAGACAGGGAGCAAGAGCACATTCATGTACATCTGAAACACAAAATAATTCATATGCTGATAGAGGCAATAATAGATATGTTATCAGACAGACAGGGGGCAATAGTACATATGCTATCAGACAGACAGGGAGCAAGAGCACATTCATGTACATCTGAAACACAAAATAATTCATATGCTGATAGAGGCAATAATAGATATGTTATCAGACAGACAGGGGGCAATAGTACATATGCTATCAGACAGACAGGGAGCAAGAGCACATTCATGTACATCTGAAACACAAAATAATTCATATGCTGATAGAGGCAATAATAGATATGTTGTCAGACAGACAGAGGGCAATAGTACATATGCTATCAGACAGACAGGGAGCAATAGCACATTCATGTACATCTGAAACACAAATAGAGACAATATACATACATTTTCTGCAAACATCAAATTTATTTGTGGAAGCTTTAGAAACAGGAAAAAAGTGAACCCCTAATAACAAAATAAAATGTCAAGCAAATTCTATTGTAAAAGTAGTTACTATTTTGTAAATAATTTGAACATTTTATAATTTCCTATGTCACATATTTCGTCAATTTTCCTATTATTTTACTCAGTATAATTATCCAGAAACACAATCATATTCTAAGAATTGTATTATTAAAGACGTACCTGTTGTACAGTTCTGACCAATCCACCCTTTAGGACAGCGACAATCATATCCACCTTGTAAGTTAATACATGAGCCACCATTGAAACAAATATCAGGAAACTCATAACATTCCATTATGTCTGAAATAAAGGTACATGTCTTAATGATCAAAACCATCAAAATACACAAAACATGTATTTTACTTATTTTAATCTAAATATAATTCAATGAATTTTTCTTTTGAAGGTTTTGTTTTGTTTGTGGCGTCTAATGCCATTTGTCAAGGACGAAATTAATTGTGTTACAAGATTAGACCTGCACGTTGGTTCTGTTGAGTGTATTTGGCTTGAAATCAAGATTAATAATAAGAAATACCTATATGGAACGTTTTATATTCCTCCGAACAGTGGTCAGCAGATTTGGGAAGAACTTGAGCAGTCTATAGATCTCGCATTGAATAGTAACCATGATATCATTATCACAGGTGATTTTAACATAAATCAGTTTGGAAATAATACTACAAAAACCGATAATTTACTTGCACAATTCAGTTTTCATCAGCTAATCACTGAACCTACATATGTGACTGAACGTAGTTCGTCCCTGTTAGACCTAGTGTTAGTGAATAATCCCCATAGTATATTATACTCTGAGGTTGGCCCACCCTTGTTGGACCAGACTCGCTATCATATGCCCACTATAGGAGTATTGAATCATCCAATCAAATCCCATTCATCATATAAGCGGAAAGTTTTTATGTTCGACAGGGGTGACTTTGAGTCTTATAGACAACAGTTGTCTCTTGTGGATTGGGACTCTTTACTCGTAAGAGATGATATCGATATATCTACCAGTAACATAACACGTGCCTTAATTGATGCTGCAAATACCAACATTCCCAACAGGGTAATAACTGTAAGGAAAGACAACCCTCCGTGGTTAACAAGCAGTATCAAGCGTGTTATACGTCGAAAGAATAGACTCCATAAAAGAGCAAAAAGGTCAAACTTACCAGGTCATTGGGAACGATTCCGTATTGCCCGAAATAAGTGTAATAACCTAGTCTCTAATGCAAAAATAACGCATTATTCTAAGGTTTCTGAGAATATAAGATTAGAAAAGGCTGGCAGTAAAAACTGGTGGACCTTAGTCAAAAGCTTAACAGGAAACAATGAATGCAGCCGAACTATACCCCCGATTGAACATAATGGTAATCTTGTAGTTAATGACATAGAAAAATCTGAATTGTTCAACAAGTTCTTCTGTGAACAATCAACACTGGACGATAGTGACCACACACCTCCCGACCTAACTGAATTACAGACTGACGGACTACGACAGATTCTCATTACCGAAACGGAAGTAGAGGATATACTGAAAATTTTAGATACTAGCAAAGCGACCGGTCCTGACTGTATTAATCCACGACTTTTGCGCGAAGCCGCACCGATATTAAAGTATCCGCTGTGTAAATTATTCAACATATCACTGTCATTGTCTTCTTTTCCATCCGAATGGAAATTGACTAATGTCACTCCGGTATTTAAAAACGATAGTCCTGGTATATTGAAAAATTATCGCCCGATATCACTCATTAGCATAATCGGTAAAGTTATGGAACGCTGTGTCTACAAGCACATCTACAATTTTCTTTTAGAAAATAGGATTATATCGTCTAATCAATCTGGTTTTACTCCTGGCGACTCTGCGATTAATCAGCTTTTATATATAACGAACGAATTCGGTAAGGCACTTGACGACGGAAAGGAAGTTAGAGTAGTCTTTTGCGACGTTAGCAAAGCGTTCGATCGGGTTTGGCATAAGGGATTGTTGACTAAATTAAAATCGATTGGCATTCACGGGCCGTTATTGTCTTGGATTGAAAATTACTTATTGGATAGAAAACAAAGGGTTGTTATAAACGGTTGTTGCTCTGACTGGCGGAATGTTTGTGCGGGTGTCCCTCAAGGATCAATTCTGGGCCCTCTGTTCTTTATTATATATATTAACGATATAGTAGCAGACATAAATTCGTCAATAAAGTTATTTGCAGATGATACTAGTCTTTATATAATTGTTGACGATCCTGTTGATGCTGCTGAGACTTTGAATACGGACTTGTCGAAAATTCATGACTGGTCTATGGAGTGGCTGGTTAAATTTAACCCTGATAAAACAGAAAGTATGATCGTATCTAGGAAATCTAACCGCCCACTTCATCCACCACTCATGATGGATAATAAGATCATTAACATGGTATCTGAACATAAACATTTAGGCCTTACCATATCTAATGATGGAAATTGGGGTAAGCACGTAGACCTGATTACCAAGAAAGCCTTTACCAGAGTCAACATTATGAGAAAATTTAAATTCATTTTAGATCGAAGAACCCTTGAAAAAATTTATTTGACATTTATTCGGCCTTTATTAGAATATGGGGATGTCGTTTGGGACTGTAAAACTGTTTACCTTACGAATAAATTAGAAAGCGTACAAGCAGAGGCTGCCAGGGTTGTTACCGGGGGTACCCGCCTGGTATCCCTTTTAAAGTTATATGCAGAAACCGGGTGGGAATATTTGAAAGACAGAAGGGAAAAACATAGATTGACATATTTTTATAAAATGAATAATGGCTTAACCCCGGGGTATTTGAGTAGTCTTGTCCCTAACACCCTCCGAAATATTCACGATCACAATACAAGACATGCAACGTTAATTCCGCCTGTCAGAGCTCGAACCACTTTATATGCACATTACTTTTTACCTCAGACAGTACGGTCTTGGAATCTTCTTCCGGATAGCACAAAAAACTGTCCTTCTATTAATGTATTCAAATCGCGACTGAACCTTAATATTATACATGATAAACCCACATTTTTTTACGTCGGTAGCCGTTTAGGACAGATTTTTCACGCTAGAATACGTATGGGGTGTAGTGCTCTTAATTCCGATCTATTTCGGAAAAATATTGTAAATTCACCGCATTGTACATGTGGTGCTATAGAGACTCCTACTCATTATCTTCTCAACTGTCCTCACTATAACATACCTAGACAACGCCACATATTTGCCCTTAACCTTCCTATTCCATTGTCCACTGAACTTCTATTGGTAGGATCTAATGAGTTAACAATTAACCAGAACACAGAAATCTTCTTGTCAGTACAAAAGTTCATTTTAAGTAGTAAACGATTTACCCCGTAATTCACAACTCACCAACCCCTTTCATTTTCCTGCACAATTCACCAACCCCTCTCATTTTCCTGCACAATTCAACCCCTATGGTGTAAATACAATTATCATTTCACTGATCCTTACAACGTAATCTAACTTCTGAGATTATTAAAAGTAGATTTAATTAAACTTGGGATACGGATTTATATAAGTTTAATAACTTGTTTTCGGATCCTCTTAATTAATTCATAGTCATTACTATTGTTGTATTTAAATTGTTGTACTATATTCATATGTATTGATTAATAAAATATGTTTACACTAATGCCATTTTCAACAATATTTCAGTTATATCGTGGCGGTCAGTTTTATTGGTGGAGGAAACTGCAGTACCTGGAGAAAACCACCAACCTGCCGCAAGTCACAGACAAACTTTATCACATAATGTTGTTTCGAGTACACCTCACCTGAGTGGGATTCGAACTCACAACGCTAGTGGCGATAGACACTGATTGCATAAGTAGTTGTAAATCCAACTAACATACGATCACGACCAGAACGGCCCCTTTCTTTTGAATATATATAGTAGTAAAGACATCATACCTCGTTCACAATACTGTCCACTCCAACCTGGTAGACACTGACATCTGAAGGAACCAAGAGTGTTCAAACATGATCCACCATGCTGACAAATATTTACCAAACATTCATTTAGATCTGTCAAAAAAAATGGAATTCATTAGCTACAAACATTTATAACAGTATAATTACCTAATTTGTATTTCAAGAGTATAGCAGTTGCCCCCCCCCCCCCCCCCCCCTCTTATAAGGCCACTGTAGTGAGATGCCACCCCTCTTATCAGGCCACTGCCTTGAAAGTCCATCCCTCTTATCAGACCAGATTTCAGATGCACTGTTATAGTAAAATACTACTGAACTGACCCCCTAAGGAGAGGCCACCTCTAGAACAAGGCCACTTTTCATTGCAGAAAGGATGGCATTATAAGAGGTGAACTACTTTGACTCAATTTGACTAAGCATGGTTTTTTTTCCATTTTATGTTTTGTACTGTTAAATATTTTGAAAGTCTTTGTTCTTGAAAACTTTCAGCATTTTGCAGTATTATAATTAGCTATCAAACTATTTATTTCCATGGTATTTATTGAACTGCAACACAGCTGACACGTATATCTTAAGTAAATGTGGATTCATTTGTGCATTACATTTATCTTAGAGTACAAGTAACATTAACTGTTACCATAGCAACTCAAATAGATCAGTAAAAACTGTAACCATAACAACACAGCTATGGCAGTTTTGACTACTAACAAACAACTTTCATATATCTTAATGATTTTGGAAAACCTGCAATATGGTAATTTTGTGACTGATTCTATCAGGATTTTTGACAAGAGGAACACGACAGGTGCCACTAGTTCAGCAGGAACTTCTTATCCTTTCGGAGCACCCTCAGAATTTGTGGAGTTCATGTTGCTCAATCTTGAGTTTTCTGAGTAGCACTTTGTAGATCATTGTTTGTCTTTTATGTATTTCTTCTTCTGATTACCCTTTTGGTATCTTCAAACTTTTCCAAACATGATTGTGTAAAACAAACATACAAATTTGAGTAAGGGTATCTGTGTAATTTTACAACGGTACAAAAATCATCCGTTTACAGAACAGAGAAAGATAATAAAACCTAATTCTGTAATAGACTATAGTAAATTTACCTATATCACACAGGGGGCCGGTCCATCCTGGCCGACATGAACAGAAGAAATCACCTGGTCTGTTAACACACGTGCCATTGTGCTGACAAATTCCAATTTGTAAACATTCATTTATATCTGACAAAAACAAAACATTAAATTTTAACAGCAAATTCATACATAAAAAGTACTATAGATCTACCATTGTAAGATTGTGAGAGCAGGAGCACTACTTATTTGTGATTATCATGGTATTAACTTGATCAGTAACCATGGTATTAACTTGATCAGTAACCATGGTATTAACTTGATCAGTAACCTAGCATTATACAATAATTGTGTTTGTTTGCATATAGTGGTGTGTTTTTTGTATTGTTTATCTTCATCTTGTGTCTTGTATATGGTTGTGTCCAACACATATAGTGGTGTGTTTTTTGTATTGTTTGTCTTCGTCTTGTGTCTTGTATATGGTTGTGTCCAACACATATAGTGGTGTGTTTTTTGTATTGTTTGTCTTCGTCTTGTGTCTTGTATATGGTTGTGTCCAACACATATAGTGGTGTGTTTTTTGTATTGTTTGTCTTCGTCTTGTGTCTTGTATATGGTTGTGTCCAACACATATAGTGGTGTGTTTTTTGTATTGTTTGTCTTCGTCTTGTGTCTTGTATATGGTTGTGTCCAACACATATAGTGGTGTGTTTTTTGTATTGTTTGTCTTCGTCTTGTGTCTTGTATATGGTTGTGTCCAACACATATAGTGGTGTGTTTTTTGTATTGTTTGTCTTCGTCTTGTGTCTTGTATATGGTTGTGTCCAACACATATAGTGGTGTGTTTTTTGTATTGTTTGTCTTCGTCTTGTGTCTTGTATATGGTGGTGTCCAACACATATAGTGGTGTGTTTTTTGTATTGTTTGTCTTCGTCTTGTGTCTTGTATATGGTGGTGTCCAACACATATAGTGGTGTGTTTTTTGTATTGTTTGTCTTCGTCTTGTGTCTTGTATATGGTTGTGTCCAACACATATAGTGGTGTGTTTTTTGTATTGTTTGTCTTCGTCTTGTGTCTTGTATATGGTTGTGTCCAACACATATAGTGGTGTGTTTTTTGTATTGTTTGTCTTCGTCTTGTGTCTTGTATATGGTTGTGTCCAACACATATAGTGGTGTGTTTTTTGTATTGTTTGTCTTCGTCTTGTGTCTTGTATATGGTGGTGTCCAACACATATAGTGGTGTGTTTTTTGTATTGTTTGTCTTCGTCTTGTGTCTTGTATATGGTTGTGTCCAACACATATAGTGGTGTGTTTTTTGTATTGTTTGTCTTCGTCTTGTGTCTTGTATATGGTTGTGTCCAACACATATAGTGGTGTGTTTTTTGTATTGTTTGTCTTCGTCTTGTGTCTTGTATATGGTTGTGTCCAACACATATAGTGGTGTGTTTTTTGTATTGTTTGTCTTCGTCTTGTGTCTTGTATATGGTTGTGTCCAACACATATAGTGGTGTGTTTTTTGTATTGTTTGTCTTCGTCTTGTGTCTTGTATATGGTTGTGTCCAACACATATAGTGGTGTGTTTTTTGTATTGTTTGTCTTCGTCTTGTGTCTTGTATATGGTTGTGTCCAACACATATAGTGGTGTGTTTTTTGTATTGTTTGTCTTCGTCTTGTGTCTTGTATATGGTTGTGTCCAACACATATAGTGGTGTGTTTTTTGTATTGTTTATCTTCGTCTTGTGTCTTGTATATGGTTGTGTCCAACACATATAGTGGTGTGTTTTTTGTATTGTTTGTCTTCGTCTTGTGTCTTGTATATGGTTGTGTCCAACACATATAGTGGTGTGTTTTTTGTATTGTTTGTCTTCGTCTTGTGTCTTGTATATGGTTGTGTCCAACACATATAGTGGTGTGTTTTTTGTATTGTTTGTCTTCGTCTTGTGTCTTGTATATGGTTGTGTCCAACACATATAGTGGTGTGTTTTTTGTATTGTTTGTCTTCGTCTTGTGTCTTGTATATGGTTGTGTCCAACACATATAGTGGTGTGTTTTTTGTATTGTTTGTCTTCGTCTTGTGTCTTGTATATGGTTGTGTCCAACACATATAGTGGTGTGTTTTTTGTATTGTTTGTCTTCGTCTTGTGTCTTGTATATGGTTGTGTCCAACACATATAGTGGTGTGTTTTTTGTATTGTTTGTCTTCGTCTTGTGTCTTGTATATGGTTGTGTCCAACACATATAGTGGTGTGTTTTTTGTATTGTTTGTCTTCGTCTTGTGTCTTGTATATGGTTGTGTCCAACACATATAGTGGTGTGTTTTTTGTATTGTTTGTCTTCGTCTTGTGTCTTGTATATGGTTGTGTCCAACACATATAGTGGTGTGTTTTTTGTATTGTTTGTCTTCGTCTTGTGTCTTGTATATGGTTGTGTCCAACACATATAGTGGTGTGTTTTTTGTATTGTTTGTCTTCGTCTTGTGTCTTGTATATGGTTGTGTCCAACACATATTGTGTTGTGTTTTTTGTATTGTTTGTCTTCGTCTTGTGTCTTGTATATGGTTGTGTCCAACACATATAGTGGTGTGTTTTTTGTATTGTTTGTCTTCGTCTTGTGTCTTGTATATGGTTGTGTCCAACACATATAGTGGTGTGTTTTTTGTATTGTTTGTCTTCGTCTTGTGTCTTGTATATGGTTGTGTCCAACACATATAGTGGTGTGTTTTTTGTATTGTTTATCTTCGTCTTGTGTCTTGTATATGGTTGTGTCCAACACATATAGTGGTGTGTTTTTTGTATTGTTTGTCTTCGTCTTGTGTCTTGTATATGGTTGTGTCCAACACATATAGTGGTGTGTTTTTTGTATTGTTTGTCTTCGTCTTGTGTCTTGTATATGGTTGTGTCCAACACATATAGTGGTGTGTTTTTTGTTTTGTTTATCTTCGTCTTGTGTTTTGTATATGGTTGTGTCCAACACATATAGTGGTGTGTTTTTTGTATTGTTTGTCTTCGTCTTGTGTCTTGTATATGGTGGTGTCCAACACATATAGTGGTGTGTTTTTTGTATTGTTTGTCTTCGTCTTGTGTCTTGTATATGGTTGTGTCCAACACATATAGTGGTGTGTTTTTTGTATTGTTTGTCTTCGTCTTGTGTCTTGTATATGGTTGTGTCCAACACATATAGTGGTGTGTTTTTTGTATTGTTTGTCTTCGTCTTGTGTCTTGTATATGGTGGTGTCCAACACATATAGTGGTGTGTTTTTTGTATTGTTTGTCTTCGTCTTGTGTCTTGTATATGGTTGTGTCCAACACATATAGTGGTGTGTTTTTTGTATTGTTTGTCTTCGTCTTGTGTCTTGTATATGGTTGTGTCCAACACATATAGTGGTGTGTTTTTTGTATTGTTTGTCTTCGTCTTGTGTCTTGTATATGGTTGTGTCCAACACATATAGTGGTGTGTTTTTTGTATTGTTTGTCTTCGTCTTGTGTCTTGTATATGGTTGTGTCCAACACATATAGTGGTGTGTTTTTTGTATTGTTTGTCTTTGTCTTGTGTCTTGTATATGGTTGTGTCCAACACATATAGTGGTGTGTTTTTTGTATTGTTTGTCTTCGTCTTGTGTCTTGTATATGGTTGTGTCCAACACATATAGTGGTGTGTTTTTTGTATTGTTTGTCTTCGTCTTGTGTCTTGTATATGGTTGTGTCCAACACATATAGTGGTGTGTTTTTTGTATTGTTTGTCTTCGTCTTGTGTCTTGTATATGGTGGTGTCCAACACATATAGTGGTGTGTTTTTTGTATTGTTTGTCTTCGTCTTGTGTCTTGTATATGGTGGTGTCCAACACATATAGTGGTGTGTTTTTTGTATTGTTTGTCTTCGTCTTGTGTCTTGTATATGGTTGTGTCCAACACATATAGTGGTGTGTTTTTTGTATTGTTTGTCTTCGTCTTGTGTCTTGTATATGGTTGTGTCCAACACATATAGTGGTGTGTTTTTTGTATTGTTTGTCTTCGTCTTGTGTCTTGTATATGGTTGTGTCCAACACATATAGTGGTGTGTTTTTTGTATTGTTTGTCTTCGTCTTGTGTCTTGTATATGGTGGTGTCCAACACATATAGTGGTGTGTTTTTTGTATTGTTTGTCTTCGTCTTGTGTCTTGTATATGGTTGTGTCCAACACATATAGTGGTGTGTTTTTTGTATTGTTTGTCTTCGTCTTGTGTCTTGTATATGGTTGTGTCCAACACATATAGTGGTGTGTTTTTTGTATTGTTTGTCTTCGTCTTGTGTCTTGTATATGGTGGTGTCCAACACATATAGTGGTGTGTTTTTTGTATTGTTTGTCTTCGTCTTGTGTCTTGTATATGGTGGTGTCCAACACATATAGTGGTGTGTTTTTTGTATTGTTTGTCTTCGTCTTGTGTCTTGTATATGGTTGTGTCCAACACATATAGTGGTGTGTTTTTTGTATTGTTTGTCTTCGTCTTGTGTCTTGTATATGGTTGTGTCCAACACATATAGTGGTGTGTTTTTTGTATTGTTTGTCTTCGTCTTGTGTCTTGTATATGGTGGTGTCCAACACATATAGTGGTGTGTTTTTTGTATTGTTTGTCTTCGTCTTGTGTCTTGTATATGGTTGTGTCCAACACATATAGTGGTGTGTTTTTTGTATTGTTTGTCTTCGTCTTGTGTCTTGTATATGGTTGTGTCCAACACATATAGTGGTGTGTTTTTTGTATTGTTTGTCTTCGTCTTGTGTCTTGTATATGGTTGTGTCCAACACATATAGTGGTGTGTTTTTTGTATTGTTTGTCTTCGTCTTGTGTCTTGTATATGGTTGTGTCCAACACATATAGTGGTGTGTTTTTTGTATTGTTTGTCTTCGTCTTGTGTCTTGTATATGGTTGTGTCCAACACATATAGTGGTGTGTTTTTTGTATTGTTTGTCTTCGTCTTGTGTCTTGTATATGGTTGTGTCCAACACATATAGTGGTGTGTTTTTTGTTTTGTTTATCTTCGTCTTGTGTCTTGTATATGGTTGTGTCCAACACATATAGTGGTGTGTTTTTTGTATTGTTTGTCTTCGTCTTGTGTCTTGTATATGGTGGTGTCCAACACATATAGTGGTGTGTTTTTTGTATTGTTTGTCTTCGTCTTGTGTCTTGTATATGGTGGTGTCCAACACATATAGTGGTGTGTTTTTTGTATTGTTTGTCTTCGTCTTGTGTCTTGTATATGGTGGTGTCCAACACATATAGTGGTGTGTTTTTTGTATTGTTTGTCTTCGTCTTGTGTCTTGTATATGGTTGTGTCCAACACATATAGTGGTGTGTTTTTTGTATTGTTTGTCTTCGTCTTGTGTCTTGTATATGGTTGTGTCCAACACATATAGTGGTGTGTTTTTTGTATTGTTTGTCTTCGTCTTGTGTCTTGTATATGGTGGTGTCCAACACATATAGTGGTGTGTTTTTTGTATTGTTTGTCTTCGTCTTGTGTCTTGTATATGGTGGTGTCCAACACATATAGTGGTGTGTTTTTTGTATTGTTTGTCTTCGTCTTGTGTCTTGTATATGGTTGTGTCCAACACATATAGTGGTGTGTTTTTTGTATTGTTTGTCTTCGTCTTGTGTCTTGTATATGGTTGTGTCCAACACATATAGTGGTGTGTTTTTTGTATTGTTTGTCTTCGTCTTGTGTCTTGTATATGGTTGTGTCCAACACATATAGTGGTGTGTTTTTTGTATTGTTTGTCTTCGTCTTGTGTCTTGTATATGGTTGTGTCCAACACATATAGTGGTGTGTTTTTTGTATTGTTTGTCTTCGTCTTGTGTCTTGTATATGGTTGTGTCCAACACATATAGTGGTGTGTTTTTTGTATTGTTTGTCTTTGTCTTGTGTCTTGTATATGGTTGTGTCCAACACATATAGTGGTGTGTTTTTTGTATTGTTTGTCTTCGTCTTGTGTCTTGTATATGGTTGTGTCCAACACATATAGTGGTGTGTTTTTTGTATTGTTTGTCTTCGTCTTGTGTCTTGTATATGGTTGTGTCCAACACATATAGTGGTGTGTTTTTTGTATTGTTTGTCTTCGTCTTGTGTCTTGTATATGGTGGTGTCCAACACATATAGTGGTGTGTTTTTTGTATTGTTTGTCTTCGTCTTGTGTCTTGTATATGGTGGTGTCCAACACATATAGTGGTGTGTTTTTTGTATTGTTTGTCTTCGTCTTGTGTCTTGTATATGGTTGTGTCCAACACATATAGTGGTGTGTTTTTTGTATTGTTTGTCTTCGTCTTGTGTCTTGTATATGGTTGTGTCCAACACATATAGTGGTGTGTTTTTTGTATTGTTTGTCTTCGTCTTGTGTCTTGTATATGGTTGTGTCCAACACATATAGTGGTGTGTTTTTTGTATTGTCTGTCTTCGTCTTGTGTCTTGTATATGGTGGTGTCCAACACATATAGTGGTGTGTTTTTTGTATTGTTTGTCTTCGTCTTGTGTCTTGTATATGGTTGTGTCCAACACATATAGTGGTGTGTTTTTTGTATTGTTTGTCTTCGTCTTGTGTCTTGTATATGGTGGTGTCCAACACATATAGTGGTGTGTTTTTTGTATTGTTTGTCTTCGTCTTGTGTCTTGTATATGGTTGTGTCCAACACATATAGTGGTGTGTTTTTTGTATTGTTTGTCTTCGTCTTGTGTCTTGTATATGGTTGTGTCCAACACATATAGTGGTGTGTTTTTTGTATTGTTTGTCTTCGTCTTGTGTCTTGTATATGGTTGTGTCCAACACATATAGTGGTGTGTTTTTTGTATTGTTTGTCTTCGTCTTGTGTCTTGTATATGGTTGTGTCCAACACATATAGTGGTGTGTTTTTTGTATTGTTTGTCTTCGTCTTGTGTCTTGTATATGGTGGTGTCCAACACATATAGTGGTGTGTTTTTTGTATTGTTTATCTTCGTCTTGTGTCTTGTATATGGTTGTGTCCAACACATATAGTGGTGTGTTTTTTGTATTGTTTGTCTTCGTCTTGTGTCTTGTATATGGTTGTGTCCAACACATATAGTGGTGTGTTTTTTGTATTGTTTGTCTTCGTCTTGTGTCTTGTATATGGTGGTGTCCAACACATATAGTGGTGTGTTTTTTGTATTGTTTGTCTTCGTCTTGTGTCTTGTATATGGTTGTGTCCAACACATATAGTGGTGTGTTTTTTGTATTGTTTGTCTTCGTCTTGTGTCTTGTATATGGTTGTGTCCAACACATATAGTGGTGTGTTTTTTGTATTGTTTGTCTTCGTCTTGTGTCTTGTATATGGTGGTGTCCAACACATATAGTGGTGTGTTTTTTGTATTGTTTGTCTTCGTCTTGTGTCTTGTATATGGTGGTGTCCAACACATATAGTGGTGTGTTTTTTGTATTGTTTGTCTTCGTCTTGTGTCTTGTATATGGTTGTGTCCAACACATATAGTGGTGTGTTTTTTGTATTGTTTGTCTTCGTCTTGTGTCTTGTATATGGTGGTGTCCAACACATATAGTGGTGTGTTTTTTGTATTGTTTGTCTTCGTCTTGTGTCTTGTATATGGTTGTGTCCAACACATATAGTGGTGTGTTTTTTGTATTGTTTGTCTTCGTCTTGTGTCTTGTATATGGTTGTGTCCAACACATATAGTGGTGTGTTTTTTGTATTGTTTGTCTTCGTCTTGTGTCTTGTATATGGTTGTGTCCAACACATATAGTGGTGTGTTTTTTGTATTGTTTGTCTTCGTCTTGTGTCTTGTATATGGTTGTGTCCAACACATATAGTGGTGTGTTTTTTGTATTGTTTGTCTTCGTCTTGTGTCTTGTATATGGTTGTGTCCAACACATATAGTGGTGTGTTTTTTGTATTGTTTGTCTTCGTCTTGTGTCTTGTATATGGTTGTGTCCAACACATATAGTGGTGTGTTTTTTGTATTGTTTGTCTTCGTCTTGTGTCTTGTATATGGTTGTGTCCAACACATATAGTGGTGTGTTTTTTGTATTGTTTGTCTTCGTCTTGTGTCTTGTATATGGTTGTGTCCAACACATATAGTGGTGTGTTTTTTGTATTGTTTGTCTTCGTCTTGTGTCTTGTATATGGTGGTGTCCAACACATATAGTGGTGTGTTTTTTGTATTGTTTATCTTCGTCTTGTGTCTTGTATATGGTTGTGTCCAACACATATAGTGGTGTGTTTTTTGTATTGTTTGTCTTCGTCTTGTGTCTTGTATATGGTGGTGTCCAACACATATAGTGGTGTGTTTTTTGTATTGTTTGTCTTCGTCTTGTGTCTTGTATATGGTGGTGTCCAACACATATAGTGGTGTGTTTTTTGTATTGTTTGTCTTCGTCTTGTGTCTTGTATATGGTGGTGTCCAACACATATAGTGGTGTGTTTTTTGTATTGTTTATCTTCGTCTTGTGTCTTGTATATGGTTGTGTCCAACACATATAGTGGTGTGTTTTTTGTATTGTTTGTCTTCGTCTTGTGTCTTGTATATGGTTGTGTCCAACACATATAGTGGTGTGTTTTTTGTATTGTTTGTCTTCGTCTTGTGTCTTGTATATGGTGGTGTCCAACACATATAGTGGTGTGTTTTTTGTATTGTTTGTCTTCGTCTTGTGTCTTGTATATGGTTGTGTCCAACACATATAGTGGTGTGTTTTTTGTATTGTTTGTCTTCGTCTTGTGTCTTGTATATGGTGGTGTCCAACACATATAGTGGTGTGTTTTTTGTATTGTTTGTCTTCGTCTTGTGTCTTGTATATGGTGGTGTCCAACACATATAGTGGTGTGTTTTTTGTATTGTTTGTCTTCGTCTTGTGTCTTGTATATGGTTGTGTCCAACACATATAGTGGTGTGTTTTTTGTATTGTTTGTCTTCGTCTTGTGTCTTGTATATGGTTGTGTCCAACACATATAGTGGTGTGTTTTTTGTATTGTTTGTCTTCGTCTTGTGTCTTGTATATGGTTGTGTCCAACACATATAGTGGTGTGTTTTTTGTATTGTTTGTCTTCGTCTTGTGTCTTGTATATGGTGGTGTCCAACACATATAGTGGTGTGTTTTTTGTATTGTTTGTCTTCGTCTTGTGTCTTGTATATGGTTGTGTCCAACACATATAGTGGTGTGTTTTTTGTATTGTTTGTCTTCGTCTTGTGTCTTGTATATGGTTGTGTCCAACACATATAGTGGTGTGTTTTTTGTATTGTTTGTCTTCGTCTTGTGTCTTGTATATGGTTGTGTCCAACACATATAGTGGTGTGTTTTTTGTATTGTTTGTCTTCGTCTTGTGTCTTGTATATGGTTGTGTCCAACACATATAGTGGTGTGTTTTTTGTATTGTTTGTCTTCGTCTTGTGTCTTGTATATGGTTGTGTCCAACACATATAGTGGTGTGTTTTTTGTATTGTTTGTCTTCGTCTTGTGTCTTGTATATGGTTGTGTCCAACACATATAGTGGTGTGTTTTTTGTATTGTTTGTCTTCGTCTTGTGTCTTGTATATGGTTGTGTCCAACACATATAGTGGTGTTTTTTGTTTTGTTTGTCTTAGTCCTGTGTCTCGTTTGCCGGTTTCTCTGGATTGTCCATTCTTGATTGCTCCGTCGGTTTCTCTAATGTTCATTTATCATACAAATCCGTCCAGAAAACAGGCATCAACATTGTCTCATCATATAGTAACATGTTTCTGGCTGTGATGTAGATGAAATATTGTACACTTGTTTAAAAGGATTACTAACATTGATCAGTAAGAATGGATGAAATTGAACATGAAAGACTATCCAACATTACACTTAGACACAAAGTAGTCTTTTATTTTATTCACTATGGTATTTTATCAGATATTGTACCACCAGAGTTTTGTTGTAAGAAATGTGGTAAAACATAGATGATACCACTGGGTTAGGCTAAGAGTTATGGTGTTTAACACCACTTTCAACAATATTTCAGTTATATTGTGGCAGTCAGATTTATTGGGGATTCAAACTCACAGCTTTAGTGGTGATAAGCACTGATTGCATATGTAGTTATAAATCCAACTACCATACGATCGTGACCACAACGACCCCTGTTAAAACATAGATGATACCAAGATATATTTACAGTAAAATAAACACTAATTCTTACCTAATTCACAGTTGGTGCCAGATCTTCCCAAAATACACATACATATAAAAGAGCCTGGTGTATTCACACATGATCCACCATATAAACATTGGTTAGGATTCTGACATTCATTAAAGTCTGAAAAAATAAATCAATCGGTATTGATATTTTCATTTTAAAGTCTAAACGTAAGTCAACCAGTATTCATGTTTTTATTTAAGTTGATGTAAATTCTATTTTCAAAGATATGTTTATTTTTTTTATAAAAGATTGCTGATTATATTTTCAAAATCATATTAAAAATCATCAATGCACAGAAATATAAAAAAATAAACAAAACAGATTAAGGAAAAGATGGTTGGCTTAATGGTGTATAACGTCACTTTCAACAATATTTCAGTTATATAGTGGCGGTCAGTTTTATTGGTAGAGGAAACTGGAGCGCCCGAGAAAATCACCGACCTGTCTCAAGTCTCTGACAAACTTTATCACATAATGTTGTACACCTTGCCAAGAGCTGGGTTAGAACTCACACCATTAGTGGTGATAGGGTCCGATTCAAGATTAAGGTAAGATATATTTCCTTTCATTATAAAGTTAACTTGATACATGAGAATGAAAGTTTCAAGAATCAGACAAAACAAGACATATATTTCATTAATATAATAACGTTTGTCTTACCTATTTCACAATGTGTTCCTGACCACCCCAGTGGACATTTACAATAGTAAGCACCAAATGTGTTGACACATGTGCCACTGTTCTGACACAAATTTACACTACACTCATTTACATCTGAAAGCCAAAAAAAAAAAAAATGATATGCTGGTTCATTTTGTTCAGATTGGAGGAATAGTTGTATAAAAAGTATAAAAAAACATGAACATGTAAGTATTTATTATAAATAGGTATAAGTTAAAATAATTCAGAGATAGGCTTAATCAATATGGGTCTTATTTTCAACAATTGGAACAGACAGAAAATTAAATGGGTTCATTAAAGATGCAACATTGTTTTTCCAAGGTTGTCTCATCTAGGATATAACATTAAATCATTTTAAAACTGAACAAAATGACAAAAAAAGGCATAAAGCAAAAAAAAAGTCTCAATTATGAGATTTTATATCATATGCATTCCTTTTATGTTAATGATATCGCTGTTATGTAAGAAATGAACAAATTAATATACAACGTCTACTAATTTGTACACTGCTTCTGGATATAATGCATCATTCCTCCTCTAAGCTCACATCTCTCTAGGAAGCTAACTCCCATTATTTGATTAACATCTATATATTGTTTTTATTATTTGCAAATAATTTTGACAATGGTATTTAAAAAAATAATAACTGGTACTGCCCGGTGGCAGCTTGATATAACATTGCTGCAAGTCAATCATTTTTGGCACCTTTGGGCCTCTGGTTTGGAAATGGGTAGGAATCTCTATATACAATTTGACCATTTATGCTGTGCCCAGAATCATTATGTTAATGTTAGAAGGATCGTGTCAAATAGAACTAAAGTTACTGTGAAAAAAAAATGAAAAACAACAATGATGGTTGTTGTTGTTTATGGTATTTAATGCCACTTTCAACAATATTTCAGTTATATTATGGTGGTCAATTTTATTGGTGGAGCAAATAGGAGTACCCAAAGAAAACAACCGACCTGTCACAAATCAATGACAAACTTTATTACATAATGTTGTATCAAGTACACCTCACCATGAATGAGGTTTGAATTCACAATTTTAGCGGTGATAGGCACTGATTGCAAAGGTAGTTGTAAATCCAACTACCATCCAATCACGGCCACGACGGTCAATTATGCTCACGATTGTTTAATTATCGACCAATAAAATAAAGTAGGAATTCCCCATCATGTACCCAGTAAAATAAACAATCAATATTACTAATAAATTACCCTGTTGACAGTTTGTTCCCTGGAATCCATGTAAACACTGACAGATGTATCCTCCAACAGAGTTCCCCATACAGGTACCTCCATTATAACATGGGTTGGCTAAACAGGGAACCAGTGCTGAAATAAATTATCAGTAGAATGTAAGTTTCTAAATTAGATTAGAAAAAATACAAACATGTAATGCAAATAAAGTTTACTACAAATTAAACCTATCTGATACTAATTATAGCATGGAGAATAAAGATAAAATACAAAATAAAAAAAGAAATAAATCATAGCAAAATAAAAAAAGAAAGAAATCACAGCAAAATAACCATCTGGACAGATAATTCATTTGTGAAATATAAAGATCAAAATATGAAACAAACATTACATAAAACAAAACCAGATGTAAGACCTGCTTATTCAAAAGGAATTTGTTTTCCAATACTCTGTGTGTATGGCACCTGTTACAAATTCTCCATTATATGTTGTTTTTTCAAATTGCCATGGTAATTTAGAGGTTGTGTAATTTCAGATAGAGGCTGCATAATTTCAGACTAACTATATTGTATGAGAGGTTGTTAGCAATATAGTCATGGTAGTATAGAGGTTCTATAATTTTAGACTTACTATAAGATGTTGTTGGTCAAGTTATCATGTTAATTTAGAGGAAGTTTAATTTCAGACTTGCTATAAGATGCTATGGTAATTTAGAGGTCGTATAATTTCAGACAGAAGCTATATAATTTCAAACAGAGGCTGTACAATTTCAAACAGAGGCTGTATAATTTCAGACAAAAGTTGTATAATTTCAAACAGAGGCTGTATAATTTCAAACAGAGGCTGTATAATTTCAGACAGAAACTGTATAATTTCAGACTTACTATAAGATGTTGTGGTAATTTAGTAGTAATATAATTTCAGAGACTGCATAATTTCAGGCAGAGGCTGCAAAATTTCAGACAGAGGCTGTATAATATCAAACAGAGGCTGTATAATTTCAAACAGAGACTGTATAATTTCAAACAGAGGCTGCATAATTTCAGACAGAAGCTGTATAATTTCAGACAGAGGCTGTATAATTTCAGGCAGAAGCTGTATAATTTCAGACAGAGGCTGTATAATTTCAAACAGAGGCTGTATAATTTCAGACAGAAGCTGTATAATTTCATACTTACTATAAGATGTTGTAGGTAGTGTTTGTGTTGCAGTAATTGTTCCAATGGTAGTCTGTGTATGAGGATATGTATAATTACTAGCTTTAATAGCAATCTGACATGTTCCCATGCCAAGCAACAAATTGCCAAGGTTAAAGTAGTTATTTCCCTCTAGGTAAGATTTAGGTGCTCTGTTCTGTAATTCTTCCAGTACTAACTGTGCATAGCTTCCACTTAACACATGAGCATGATATGTACTAAATTTGACTGTCTTAGGTACAACAAATCTAGGGGAAAGAAACAGAAAAAACAATCGTCATTATGGTTGACTGACAAATGCAGTGGTTTTAATTGGATAACTAGTTTTTTAAATGTAAATTTTATACTAGTAAGTGATTTAATTTGAAACTAAATAACATATAAAAAGTAAAATAAATATTTCGATGGATTCAAATTTTGTAAAATAATTATCATACCATGCTTGATACTTTATCATGGTAAAAAAAAATATAATATAATTTCCATCCTGGAAAAAAATGTGCTTTACAATAATCACATCAGAATAGGAACATATCTTATATTCAAATTAAGTGCCAACCATACTTGATTCAATGTATACATCTCTATATTTCTATAGTATTCATTATTGGGAGTGTTATAACTTCATCACAATCATTGCATTCACATCATCAGGGTATAATATGAACAAAACCAACCATATATTGCACTCTGAAACTCCTCTATAATGTGAAAAAAACACAAAAAAACAAGATGGATTGACGACTTCTATAAAATGGGAAATATGTGACGGAAATGTTGAAAAAAATATTCAAACTTACCCGAAATTCATAAGTTCACATTT